>OX422214.1:220842496-221417329 GCA_949130495.1 Sambucus nigra | reverse complement strand
GTGAGTAATTTCAATAGATGAAGGAACTAATGGCCATAGATACAATCTCTCAAGCTTTCTCTCTTATGTATAAACAAACAGAGTTTTAGCTAGGGTTGCAATTATCGATCCCTTTTACAAGGTAGAAGAAGACCTTTATATATAGTGCTTGGGGGGTGTAGTGTACCCCCCAAGCATGCAATGAGCATGTGTATGAGGATCGAACCGGTATCCTAATGACACCTGGATGATCTCGTGTAGATAATGATGACCAAAATATTTCCTCACGTTAGGGGAATGATTCAGTTATAACTGATTTGCTTACATGTTCCAAACCTTACATGAGATGATATATGCTCGGACTTATGTCCTTAACTGATGTAACCTCGGCCTGGACAAGTACGAGGTTGGTATAGCCTGACGATGTTGTTTTGTCTTGTCAGTAGCCATAATGACCTCGACCGGGAAGACTGGCCGAGATTGGGCACAGTGGGATGTAACGTTGTCTTAAGAAGAGTAGGATGTTGACAGTGACTTATCCCCATAAGGCACTGCTGACCTCGGTTGCTGCAGAGCCGAGGTTGGTAGTAGAGAGCCAACTTTGCAGAATACGACCTTTCCGATGGCAGTTGTGAGCTTCTTGTCAACTCGTCCGTGAGACAGGCCGAGGTTAATGACTCTGAGTACGAGGGAGCACTTTGGGCATATCATCAGGGATGAGGCAAAAATGATGGCCTAGGTCCTGAAAAGTAAAGTCAATAACAATGTTTAAAGAAAGTTTACGAAGAGTAAGATTATAACTTAATTTGGGTTACTATATAACTATGCAATATAATTCTCATATTTTAGTGAATTTTAAGTTTAACCTCACCCGAACAACCCTAAATATCACATGCGTCTAAAACTCGAGCCCAACTGAACCCATGATTAATATTATTGTACACAATTGAATAATACTAATGGCTCCATAATAATGCTTCACTAAATATCTCAAGTCTATGAAAAAGTAAATAAAGATGGTCACAAGTCTAATATCCAAATAAGTATAGTCCCAGCCATGTACATAAATAAATGGGCTATGCTTAAGCCTACATATAATGAAGGCCTATCCTAATGCCTTCGGGGTTCTCTCAAGCGTACTAGGCAGAGCCACACACCTATAAGCCCAAAGCATCAATAAAAGACAATCACTACTCCTTCACACTGATCATATGGCCCCATACCTAAGCTATATAAGAGGATTCCACCATTTATCATCGCAGGATAACACGGGTACTATCAATAAATAGCGTTTTAGGGTAAAATGACCAAGGTAAAACTCATCTCTATCACTGGGTTACCTATGCGGTCGATGTCATAAGCGCCCCATAATGGATATCCCTTCTAGTACGTATACCACGAGACTCACATATGGCATGTAAGAATATAAGTTACACCAATCAACTATAAAACATCTTTAGGAATTTACAAATACAATTTCTAAGTTACGGTTGATGAATCAACACTAACGAAACCTATAAGGTTGTTCAAATATCCATAAGGTTAGGTTTAAGTTATCTAAATTACTAGTTTCCACTAATTTCTATTTATCCCAAATAGTATCCAAAACAAACTCTAAAGAACCCCACCTATGCAATCTTCCCGATCCAAATCGATTAGGTTCGCTCGCCCTCTCGCGAATCTATTTACGCCCTAGTGTTTCTCCAAAACCTTCGACAATAACAATGGTGGCCAACAAAAAACGCAACTCATCCTACCAACCTCTAAAGTTAATAAATTCCCATCTAACAACTACAATTAATATAACATCATTATAACACTATATCTAATGGGTTTAACTCAAAATAACAAGATATAAATGCTTAATTTTAGATTTCTACCCAAGAACCATAGTGTTATGAATTTTTCCCTCAAACTTCAATTTCATATCAATTTGAGAAATTCATAAGGGGATTTTCTATAATTTTTATTATCTAACATGAATCTAACAATTGTAATTAAATTCTAACTCCAAATTATGTGGATTCTTACTCAAATTACTTATTAATGCTTGATATGATTATTAACTTAAGTTAATTAATTTAGTTATGAAATTTACAATTTAATTAATAAAATCAGGTTATAACTAATTAGATTTAGATTTCAATGAATAGTAATATAATAACATTAAGAAGAATAGTAATCAGACACTTTATAAGCTTGCCTCAATCAAAAAGTGGGGTGAATCCATGTTAAAGCCTCCCAAATCTTTCTCCCCATTAGGTGTATGTTCTCTCTAGCCTTAGGATTTTCTTCTAATGTGTGAAATCAAGATTACATAAAGTCAAATGAGCCTATAGTTACCTAAATCCTGAAATTAGGCCTTGGTCAAATATGGGCCTCTTCCTAAACAACCCCAATACATCTCAAAGTGGCCCAACATGTTACGCAAGCCCTATACTAACCCAATAGGATTAATACACATAATTTTAAGATAAAATAGACATTCTATGCATCCCGAAACCACCCCAAAATATGTAAAAAACAACTTACTAATTTAATTCATAAATTCTAATCAATCAGTTGGTATGGGTCGAAAAGTCGCTTAATTAATTTTTTACTAATTTGGTGCGATAGGATATTGTAGGCAAATACTTCATAATCAGTGATATCCAACACCGAGGAAATATTACAAACAAGTAAACCCTCGATACCAAATTCCGAACCTATCCATAGTCGCCCATAATACACAATCACGTTAAAATACTTAATTAATGTTTTGTTGTGTTTTATATTCGATTTCAAATATAATTTATATAACATATATACAAATTTAAATAATTACTTTACATGTTGTAGGCCCTTTTTTCTTTCGAATGTGTTTTAAGGATGACAAAAATCAACTTTCTTTTCAGGAAAACCCTTTTTCCAATTTTTAAACCGCAGCAAGTTGTGAACCAATTTTTACTTAACCAAATTTTATCTTGATTAATCCTAAACATACATATAGTTATTAAAGAAATTAAAGTAAGGAAAAGAATGCTCACAACGTCGAATATACGAGGAAACCACTAAGGAAAAAAATCCTGGATGGCCCAATCCAGAGAATCACTATGATGCAGAATTACAAGGAACATACACAAGTCTTACTCAACGACTCGATTCCCACGAGACATGACGCTCTTCTGATCTTCAACCACTCTTCCGTAGTGCCCACGTTAATCCTTCCACGATACCTGTCCACATCAGTCCCCGCCACGAATGCCTCGGTGTCCACCGATATATCTTGGAAAGTCTACAGAATCGGAACACTAACTCCTTCACTTTTTCTCCGCAAAACCCAACGATGTTCTTCAAAGTGTAGAATGAACTTCAACAAGGTGCAAACAAATATCACTGTCACTTACAAACTTTCTGAGAAAAACACACATTTCTTGAGGTGGCGCATCGTTCGAACAAGATAACCTATCGCTCGAACGAGATTACCATGTCATTCGAAGGACATGCATATCTCGCTTGAACGACGAACGATGTCATTTGAACAAGAAACATTTAGAGTTTGCATTTTACACAACTCTAATCCATCCTTATCTCAAAATAAAACGAAGTGTAATCCTTTTAAACCTCTTTAAAAACATTTTAAAATATTTATTTAATTAAATAACATCCTTAAATAGTTTAAAAATAAATTTTGAGTTCCATTAAATTACGCATCCATACCTGAGTGATCTTGGAATGCCATTTGACTGAAGACGAAATATGCACCATAAAACCAACATGATTAATTCCTTGAAGATTTGCCGCAATGTCTTCAATAAACTTCAATACGTCATAGTCTGTGTGGGATTGTGACAATAAAATCTACCTATGACTCAAACGTGTTTTGTTTTGGGAATAAGTCAAATAAACATACAATGGACTCATTTGGAGATTTTGTCCTTACAAATCTCCCCCTTTGACTATTCCAAGACAAATCAACAGTAAAATGCCTAAGCCGGGTCGTCAAGCCGTATGATGCCTAAATCTCATCCCATAAACCCAAAATCAAAAATTACACGACAAGACTAGTAAATGATGGTCCGACAAGCATGAAACGTCTGAATGTGATGTAGTCCTTAAATATTGAATTTCTACAGCAAGCCTACACACACGAAATAGACAAATACCCAATGAAGTATGGAGGAACAAATGATATAAAAATATGTGAGCAAAAATATGGATACCAACTTGTAAACAACATCAAAATCAGGATATCAACATATGATCACAAATATGATACCAAATTGTGCAAACTAATTAAGACCGAGATATAAGCATGAAAGCATATGATATCAATTTGTAATGCAACAAAATCAATGTGCTTAACAAACAAAATCTCCTCCTACATCACATACATCTCCCTCCCTTTTTGTCTCGAATAGATAATACGATAAAAAGATAAACAAATCTAACATGGGATAATAATTGAAGAATAGCTAGAGAAACATGATACAACTAGCTAATAATGATAAAAATATGTCAAATCGTTAGCTAGCAAACAATAATCATACAACATGAATCAACAAACTAATCTGGGGTGACTAAATGAACACAATACAGTAATAAATGTAAGAAATGAGAATCTGCATACAACAAACTATCCAGAAGAAACCCAACAGTACCAAAAATATGTCAATATTAACTAGGGTACTGAAACAGAAGGAGCCAAAAATCCCAGAAGGTTGCTCGAATGAGACAAATTTGTCGTTTAAATGATATAGGTTTGTCGCTTGAAGTCTTCGCACGACATCGATATCTCGTTTGAACGAGAAAAACCAAAATCTTAGTTTCAGTTCTAAATAACATGAAGTTTCGTCCAGTGAAAAAATTTCTTGAAAAAGTTAACTGGAAAGAGAAGAAATTGCAAAAAATAGAAAAAAACAAAACAAAACAAATACAAAAAAGTGAGTTACATGCTAACATAGTACCATTGTGCTCAAATATGAACATGGAATGTGTGGGCGTGAACTACAACAAATGAATCATGATTCTAACACATCAAAATGATTAAGAAGCTCTAATTAATAGCTATAAATCATCAAACTTTATTTTAGCCATATATGACATTTAAAGTGTGAGCTTAATGAAACAAACATCATGCACACAAATTTGGAATTTTGATGATTCTACAAACAATAATGTCATGACATGATTTTTCAAAATTAAGATTCGTGGTGCAAACTCGTTTAAATTTTCTCTAACCAAACTCCCTCATATATATTTATTTTTCAATTTCTTTTGAGGTTTCTATCATTATCAACTTAGAGAAAATCCTATTGGCCCTATTTTTGGCATATGCTTCTTTTTATTGCCTTGATTTTCTTTTGGTCTCTTTTAAACGATGGCTTTTACGACAAGTCAATTTTGCACTATTGCAGCCCTTTCTCGTGAACACTCATTATTTTTTAATTTAATCCTCATGGTAAACGGTTCTTACCTGCACATCTCCTCCTTAAGTCTACTTATGTATAGATGACAAAATTGAGATAAGAACGTCTCACTAAACTCAAATATGCAAGAGAAGTCAAACATTCATATAAACTCATGCATGTGTGCAAAGATGGCATATAAACAAAGTCGAATCAAAATGCATATCAACAAAGAAACAACCACATGATACAATGGTTAAGGTCATTATAAGCATCTATAATTATGACCAAATGTCCTAGCCACATGGATAATGAATGGATGGGTGCCCAAGAACACCAATATGCCACATCAAACATGTAAACTCAAAAACAAAAATAAATCGAAAATCTTTTTGGTTTTTCAACATATTTTGACTCAAATAAAAGCAAAATCTTTTTGTATTTTTTCAAAAACAAAATATTTTTGTATCTTTTCAAATAAGACTCAAATAAATGAAAAATATGTTACAGAAAATACACATATCATAACACTAGCAAGATATAAATCACGATGCAAAGACAAGCGTATGATAAACATGGCAACACAATCATCCATTAGATCTAGCATGGGAAGAATCAAGTGCAACTAAATGAGAATCATGAAGTTTTAGTCCTAAAGCGTGTAAGTCCGATTTCCTAACCCAAGTAGGTGTGTAATGCATGGGGGTTTTGGGAACCGGAATGAATTTATTCCTTAACTTCATAGGAGCATTCTGTGACACCCCGTCTACTAAAATATCGGGTGGCCAGACCATGATCAAAATAAAACATTGGTCTCATATGGCTCTATCTTAGTATCACTGTCGAAAACTTTTTAAAGTTACTAACCACCTAGTAATTTAATTATACTGGTGACAAATTTTATCTTTCATTAATTAACAACAGGCGGAAAATAAATAATAATAAAACCATAAACACAACTAATAACTGAATTCTACACAGATGAATAACATAAATTAAGATAACCGAATCAACTATCGGTTCAACAATAAAATACAACAGTAACTAAAATAATAACCTGGATACATGAAGTTCGATAAGTAAACTAAATACAAAATCTGAGGGCGACATGCCCAAATGAGTACTGAAAAGTTCCTACACTAAGAGTAAATGAACGAAGCGTCTATAACAAAGTCCTGCAACTTTCACATGAGCTGCAACTGCGCATTCCTGAATAGAATCCTCAAACTGGGCGTCCCTATGGCTGGCACCTAAAATAATTTGGAACAGATTTTGACATGGGTCAAAGTCCAAGTAAAACATTTTGAAAATATTTAGCAAGCAGTTAAATTGTAATAATTAAATATGCATGCACACTTTTCATATTTAAGCTAGTGTCGCACTCTCTTGAGACATAGCTCACCCCTCATCTAATGTGCACACTTAACTCCACTCTGAATCTCATCAGTAAACATCCCTACTTACCGGGATCAAATGTAATAATGCAAACACTTCCTCATAAGTCTATTATGCAACACACGATAAATATATACTAAACCCTCTTTCAGTTGATAACTAGCACATGTAAATCATATCTCAGAATAGCGAACACAAAGTCTCACCATACTATATACTATAGCCCAGACATTTCAGTATAATTATTAGTAACGTCTCGTACGTAATATATTTATGTCGAGCTCAGCTCCGCACTCTCAGCGTGGCTATATCATACGGGTATTCTCGATTACCCCAATTTGCAAATTATGTCCTTCTTGACCCTGCCCCACCCATTAACTTGTGCTGCAAAAATTTTCTCAGTGCATCCTTCGTAGCACTACCTAGCTCCACTAGTCATATATCATATTAACTCTCTGCTTAAAGTGTTTCCTCTACTCGTTTAATAATTTAACATTTAAAATCGATGCACTAGCATCCAACAACATCTGGATATTCCCAACGTTTGTTACGATCCATGTGTGTAACCTCCCGTAACGAAGTTCAAAAGAACTTTTCGCTATGCACTACCCCCTAGCATTATCGGTCATCGAAATTCGTGCATTCCAAGCACATAACCAAGATATCATAAATTTTGTCTCCCAACATATAAATCAAATCATCTATGGCCATATCTCTTAAGGAGTCATACGATACTATGCTCTCACTATGACTAAGTTCTCAGCACTTACACAACAATGAGTTAAATCTCTCCACTCAACGGTAAACTCGACATACCCTGAATCACATTAGTAAAAGTCCCTATGCAAAGGGATCCAATATAACTAGACCTATGTACTCTCTTAAGTCTACTTTATAAAACTATGGTCGCGAGCTTGACCCTCTTTTAAGTGAGACATCATAAAAATACCCATCCTACCCCGAAACAGCGAACATGATAGGCTTGGTGTAACCGCTCACCATCGCTTAACAATACGTACTTAGGATATAACCATACCTTGAATATTACCTCTCAAAATGAGATAACCTTATAAGATATATATATATATATATATATCCTCTCAGTGTTCAGACCCTCTCCCTTGCGGATGGATCTAAAGAGAGCACCTCTACTCAAGGGTGAATAACCACACACTATAATTGTATTTACGATACCTCTACTAAACCCGTCTCACATGAGAATCTACAATAACACCCATTGTTCTAGCCAAATTTTCCCAATCCTCGCTTCTGTATTTCACCACGAGTACATTTTCAACTTACAGACCCTTTTTTGATTCTCCGTATCCACCTCATTGGGTACGAAGTGTAATAAACAAGTAAACTCTCCTTCATGTCCGGCCACTGTCCTACCCTTCTGGAGTAGGACTGGAATTTCCTTTACCCCTCTATTTAAACAACTGATGAGGGTATTTGGGGTTAAACCACACCCCAATTTCCTCGTTATCCATGGTATCTCTACATAGTTGTGGTGACCGACTCCCACCACTACTATGCCGCTCCTATGAGCTAAAATTATGCCTGAAATTTAACCCTGGGTGTCACAGCACTCCACCCTAATCAATTTCCTTTGGGTTGTCTCTTTTCATTAACCCATTAAACTCCCCCTCTTTCCCGAATCCTCACGGGTGGCTCTTCAAAGGAGTTCCCCCCGACTCCACCACTTTACCGAATACACTGGGTGAGTCTGAATATGCACCACCTCTTTCTACGAAGGTATTTAGGGAAACTAATGAATATGTTTATCCTAATGTCATCTATCGTAAACAATAATTATGGTGACTTCTATCGCGATCACCATTTCTAGAATATTCCATGCCTTCTGCTGAGCCTCCCCTTTTACCGTTCTTCTAACGGCCCTCGCTAGTCGTCCCAAAGTTGTTCGGTGTACGAAGCCCAATCGAACTCGTATATAAATCGCATCAGCTATACTTAATCACAGGAGAACGTAAGTCATATACGTGAAGGAACACAACAATCCTATAATAAGGCTCGATATCAAAAAATGTTACGCTGAAATGTAATAAGCTGTACAAATCCTAAGGACTCTTGAACCGGATGCTCTAATACCATCTGTGACACCCCATCTAATAAAATACCGGGTGTCCAGCCCATGATCAAAATAAAATATTGGTCTCATATGGCTCATTCTTAGCATCACTGTTGAAAACGTTTTAAAGTTACTAACCACTTAGTAATTTAATTAGACTGGTGACAAATTTTATCTTTCATTAATTAACAACAGGCGGAAAATAAATAATAATAAAACCATCAACACAACTAATAACTGAATTCTACACAGATGAATAACATAAATTAAGATAATCGAATCAAATATCGGTTCAACAATAAAATACAACAGTAACTGAAACAATAACCTGGATACACAAAGTCTGATAAGTAAACTAAATACAAATTTGAGGGAGACATGCCCAAATGAGTACTGAAAAGTTCCTACACTAGGAGTAAATGAACGAAGCGTCTATAACAAAGTCTTGCAACTTCCAAATGAGCTGCAACTGCGCATTCCTGAATAGAATCCTCAAACTGGGCGTCCCTGTGGCTGGACACCTAAAATATTTTGGAAAATATTTGGACACGGGTCAGAGTCCAAGTAAAACATTTTGAAAATATTTAGCAAGCAGTTAAATTTCAATAATTAAATATGCTTGTACACTTTTCATTTTTAAGCTAGTGTTGCACTCTCTTGAGACATAGCTCACCCCTCATCTAATGTGCACACTTAACGCTTGCCTTCTACCTTTCCTAGTTAAGCTACCCCACCTAACTAGCCATAACAAGTCTCCTTCTACTTACTGACTAATTGTACCCACCCGTATTACCCATACAATATGTTATCGAATTTCCATGTCTTTTATCCCATTATAAATTTCTTAGTATATGTTTATTTCTCTCCATAATATAGTTATTTTTAAAGTCACTATCTTTCTCTTCTACTAAACTCACACAGTAGAATAAAATCACACGTATACATATATCACTTTGTTATATATATACCAACACTGTACCCCTAAGCTGAGTTGCGGTGTGAGTATATTATGCTATAATGTCTTGATACATCATCTACCAAAAACACGTAGTAGAATAAATCACAAGTATATATGTTTATTACACTAAATATATATATACACAATACAACACCCCTAGGATGGGCCTGCGGTGCATGCATACTCTGCTATCAAGTCCCGGTACATCTCGCAGTGTATAAAGGACTATGGATTTCGAATCACTCTGGAACCATATCAATATAAATCACACATATTGGAGGCGAACATAGTTCACATACCCATGGGTCACGCACATACCTACGCTCCCATGGTCAGCTGACTTATCAACTCACAAATAATTCATTCACAGTCCTATGTCCTTAAGGTACCAATCTAAATCCCCTCGAAGGCACACAAAGATAAGATGGTCCTTTTACGAAAATTAACCTCCCGTGATAGCAAGTATGGTAGGTATGTCATACACATAATAAATCATACAAATCAGTATATGTATACACACAACCTATACCATATATTCCATACATAGCATATATCTCTCTCGAAGATCCTACGTATTATTTAATTTCAATTATACGTCTCATCATATATTTCCGAGTATCCCTCACTACTCGGAGTGTGCTAGTTTTCCTTTAAAGTATTGAAGTAGGTAATTCACTCATATCCTATTGATCTAAGTCATATGTTCGCTCATCCCCCAAATTCTTTACATTTCAAATTACACCGATTAATCTAATCAATTTCACATTAATTAATTTATTAAAGTAGTGTCACCCAACTACAATACTTTGACTCACTCATATGGTCTGTATCTTCACCTTTTAGAATTTGTTACACAAAAATGCACTATTAAGGTTAACACCTCTCGTTAAATTCACTAATTCGATAATTTATTATATATCTCTGTAATAAATTAAACCGACTAATATGTGCCTAACTCCCGTAGCACTAGCCTGAGAAATATCAGAGTCAAAACCCCGACCCTTAATTAAATTACTATCACCTCAATTAATTTTTTTCAAGTGGTATCACTCAATCAAAATGCTCGGACTCCCTTTATTGGCCCGTATTTTAACCATTTAGAATTCATTACACCAAATTCGGTTAATAAGTTTAACACCCTTATTAAATTTAATAGTCCTTAATACTCATCCCATAAAACTCTAAGTATTAGGTTCCATTTAATTTCTATCAATTAAATTCCACCTTAAGATACCAGTCCGTATGCTAAACTCATCCAAAATTCCCATTCGAATACATTAGTGTATTTTTGACATATATTATCGAGTGTCGTTCATTATAAATACTCCTAAATCCATACCCTGAATTCATACCTATATAATCCAAGGATAAAATAATGTTCCTTTATACTTTTCCAAAGTCTTTCACTCATCTACAGACATCTCCAAATAACCCAAATTTATTTCTTCCTCAAGATGTCTGTCTCGCGCACTCTATCGTAGAAAAATCATATCAGATCCAAAAAAAATAAAAAAAATACGAGACCAGTGCCCACGCGACCCTGACGAAAAGATCTGCAATCTTATGTTTTACAATAACTGAAGGGGTCGATCGATCGACGAATTGGATCGATCGACCAGATACCAATCATCTTCCCCGAGTGCTTTTTCCACCATTTTTAAACTCCGAAGCTTTCCAACTTCAATCTAGACCTTGATTACTTTATCTCTCATATTTATTTCATCTATAAACATGTTCAAAAACTAATATATGACATTAATCCTCAATGATATTCATTAAAATTCTAGGGTTCATAAATTGGGTTTTTCTTAATACCCCTTAAATAATAATTCTCAATTCGATTCAATAATCCGAATTCAACAACAATTTCTACAGGTCTTAGATTCTAAATCATATTCTAGCCTCATATGATATTATTCTCACATCATTTAAACATCAATTTCACCCTTAATGCTTAAATCCCCAAAACCCATATTTAAATGTGATACCCTCCAAAAATGAATTCTTCTATAATAACTCATCCCAAAATGAATATGGTTTACACCCACCATGATATGAATCGCAATACCGCAATTTAAATGAAAGCAAATTTAACTACTTGCCTGGAAATTTCGTAGAGTCTGATCCGTTGATGTAGATGGAGATTTTGACTAAGAACACATCAATCTCCTCTTGGATTGACTCCCAAAAGCTCTCCCACTTGATCCCTCTTTTCTCCTCTGCAACTAGGGTTTTTCTATAATGAATTATGGCTGACATACCTTCTCACATTTTGATTTTATTTTGCCAATCCCGTTTTTAGGCTTGTGGACTTTATTAAAATGACCCAATCACTCCCGCGTGGGTCCAATTATGCTTAAAAATGCCCCGAGACCCAATTACTACTCTCGGGTACTCTATTTTGACTATCTCGCCTCTTTCGGACTCATCCGTATACTCAGAATCATCATTCGAGTTACTTAACTAAAATATCAAATTACGACACATGTATTCTTAAAAGAAATAACCTGAATTAAATTAAATCTCAATTCTCCAAATAAATTGAATCTTCCAATTTAAATAAATTCTCCAATTTAAATAGTTTCTACAAATCATCAATTTAGTTTAAATTCTAATTCTCCAAATTATCTAAATTATTTATACTAAAAAATATTGGGTGTTTCACATTCTTAGGTCATAACAAAAATGTCTAAGGTGCCCTTTCCTACTGCAATGTGTGCAAGAAGAAAGACGACGAGAATCATTACCAAAATGTCGACCTCTCCTCACGTTCCTGATTGTCTCTGTCAGTCGGTTGGTATTGTCTTTTGGAATGGTAACAAATCTATCATCGTAGCCTATACCAAACCTATCCCCTTTGACTTGGATTGTGCCTAATATCCTATCCAACTTTTTCGACCTAGTTTCCAAGTCAAACTTAACCTTACTCGAGTCTTTCATCTTCTCCTCTAACTCATAAATACTAGACTCAAGCACACGCCTATACTCCTCAAACTCTAGCACCTCCTTTTTCAATGCCTCCATCAAACAACGAAGGCTATCTGTCTCTTTCTCAAAGTGCTCGAGCTTCTCCCTTATTATCTTCTCCTGTGCCCTAAGATCCTCAATCAAAACATCGTTATTTTCTACAGCACACTCATTCAACCTAGATTGCAATTTGGAATTTTCCCTTTTCACCTTCACTGCTTCAGCATACAACTCATTAAAGGCAACTTGCAACTCTTTTACATCAACCTCCTCTTCCTCTCTCACCTCACCCTCACTCACTTGGGATTCAATGGCCTCGAAAGCGTTATGAACATGAGAATCTTCATGGGAAGATTTATCTTTGTCGCTCACATGACATGCCAAGAAAGCAACAAACTTGATCTTATTGGTGGAACTCTCTCCCTCTTCCGGATCACTGTCATTTAAGGAGGCATTACAAGCTATCGATTTCTTGCCCACTTTCTTAAGTATAGTGGGACACTCGACAACTTTGTGACCATACCCCTCACACCCAAAGCACCTATCTTACTCGACCCTATTAAATTTCTCACACTTATCTTCAAGGGTGGAATCTACCTTGTTGTTCTTGAATTTCTCAAACTTTTGGCATCTTTCAATTTCTTTTAAAATTTAAGTAACTTTTTGAACTTCTTTGCCAAAAAGGCGACATCCTCAAAATCAAAATCGGAATTATCATCCGAAACTTTAGTTTCCTCCTTCCGATCTTTCAAGGTAATGCCTTTTTCTTTCTTTGGCACTTGCTTGTAGGTAAACATATCGAGTTCATAGGTTTGCTGGTCACCTACAATCTCTTCAAGTTTCGTCAATTCAAGCGTACCTAAGGAGTTTAAAACAGTCACTTTTGCATCAAATCTACTCGACAAAGATCTCAAAATTTTCTTTATCACACGGTTGTCGAGTATTTTTTCTCCTAAATTAAACGACGAGTTGACAATGTTGGGCAACCTAGTGTAAAACTCATCAAACGACTCACTTTCTAACATCTTAATTATTTTGAACAGTGTAGTGCGTTTTTTTATCTTAGACGCCCTAATCGTGCTAGTGCCATCGTGAGTATCCCAAGCCTCTTCTAATGTTTTACAAGTCACGATTCTATTGTACTCTTCAGGTGTGACATGTGAGGAAATAACGTGTGGGTCCTTAGAGTTGTAAAGTGCAAGTGTATGTTCGGCTTTGATCCTTGACTCAATGGGTTTTAATATAGTGGTCTCACTCTCTCGTGTAAGCGGTGGAGTTCAACCCTTCTCTACTGCTAACCACACACGCACATTAATTGATTTCAAAGCAATTCTCAATAGCATTTTCCAATAAGCATAATTTGTGCCATAAAAAATAGGAGAACAAAAACTTTCAAAACGACCAAAATTCATCATGAAAAACATAAGGGATAGACACAATAAAAATATGTTTATAGCTCTGATACCAATTTGTAGGCTCATTTTTCTTTCGAATGTGTTTTAAGAATGATAAAAACTAACTTTCTTTTTATAAAAAAACTTCTTCCAATTTTTAAACCGCACCAAATTGTGAACAAATTTTAACTTAACCAAAATTTATCTTTATTAATCCTAAACATACATCTAGTGATTAAATCAAGTAAAGTAAGGAAAACAATGCTCAAAACGCCGAATGTACGAGGAAACCACTAAGGAAAAAACCTCATATGACCCAAACTAGACAATCATTATGATGTGGAATTATAAGGAATAGACACAAGTCTTACTCAATGACTCGATCCCCACGAGACTTGATGCTCTTTTGATCTTTAACCACTCCTTCATAGTGCCCACGCGAATCCTTCTGTGATACCTGTCCACAACAACCGCCTCCATGAATGCCTCGGTGTCCACCGATGTATCTTGGAAAGTCTATGAAATTGAAACACGAACTGCTTCATTTCTTTTCCGTAAAACCCAACTATGTTCTTCAAAGTGTAGAACAAACTCCAACAAGGTGCAAACAAAGGTCACCATCACTTACGAAATTCAGAGAAAAATACGCCTTTCTTGAGGCGACGTATCGTTTGAACGAGATAGCCTATCGCTTTAACGAGATTGCCACGCTGTTCGAATGACATGCATATCTCGCTTGAATGACTGCCGATGTCGTTTGAATGAGAAACATTTAGAGTTTGAATTTTATACAACTCTAATCCATCCTTATCTCAGGGTAAAATGAAGTGTAATCCTATTATAACTATTTAATAACATTTTAAAACATTTCTTTAATAAAATAACATCCTTAAATAATTTTAAAATAAATTTTAAGTTTTATTAAAATTACGAATTCATACCCGAGTGATCTCAGAATGCAATTTGACTGACGACTAAATATGCACCATAGAACCAGCATGATTAATTCCTTGAATATTTTCCGCAACGTCTTCAATAAACTTAATACATCATAGTCTGTGTGGGATCGTGACAATAAAAATCTACGTATGACTCAAACGTGTTTTGTTTCGTGAATAAATCAAATAAACATACAACAGGCTCAATTGAAAATTTTGTCCTTATACATGTTATGACAGATAAATAATATAATTTAATAATTACATTTGTTACATAACAATACAGGGTATTTTTTTTTTATATATATATATATATATATATATATATATATATAGTCCGATTGTGAGGATAATGTATGTATGTTAAATACCTTTGCATTTGGATTGTGGCTAGTTTAACATTGAGAATTGTGTACTTCGGTAGTCATGGATATTTTGTATATTTATGAGTATACGCATACTGTTATCTTGGATTTTGGTTATAGCTATGAGCTAATTTGAAAATACATTGATATATATATATATATATATATATATATAAATTGTAATTAACGAGGGTGTAAATAACTAGTGAATATGTTAAAATAGATTAGGAATAGGATAATCATAATGAGTAAATAATGATTAATAATATGTGATTTTGTTATATCCTCTGTGATTGATCTATTTGGAGTAGTGATATTCTTTGTATGGATTATATGTTGGTCTTGAGTTGGAATATCTCTTGATCATTCAACAATTTCTTTGGACTATTTGTCTGAAGGATAAATGTAATGAGTTGGGTGATTATTCTTTGTTGGGTTGGTCTAGGATGGTTAATTGCACTGGGTTGATGGCATATATTTATATTATATTAGTTATACATATATTAGAGTTTACATAAATGCTCCTTATTGGGTTGATCCAGGATGGTTGTATTCATTTGGTCTATGTAGATATGTATATTAAATTTATATACATATATTGGATTTAGGTATTTTCTTATGAAGTCTCGTACCACTGTCTCAAACAAATGGTCCAACTAGACATAATTATGTGAGGTGGGGGTTGGGGGGGGGTCCTTGTTTGTTTTTCTCTTGCGAGACATCTCATGCATGTAGCCTAGATCACTAAAGAGTTTAGGAGATGTGGGTATGTGATCCTTGTGACTTACATCGTGATGAAATATTAGCTCATTTGGGTAGTATTATGTTATATGTGAAGTATTGGGCCAACGGATCTAAACAACCGACTAAGCTAAGTAGTACTGTATCGGGAGGGGGGGGGGGGGGGTCTTTATTTGGATATTTCTTATGAGATGACCCTCGAATGTAAGTTAGTAAGGTTTAAGAGTTGAGAGACAGTTGCGCTCCAGGACTATTGGTTTATTACTTTGTGCATTACTTATGTAGCCTTGGTACGTTATGGTATGGTTGGTAACGGTTAGTAGAACTATAATAAGATAGTGGAGAACCTATGTATGTCTTGTATAAGTGTCGACGAGTGATGAATGGTGCAAATGAGCTTCATGTAATACTTTTAAGTTGCATAATATTTCTTTCAAGTTTAGAGAGTTGTACCAAATTTATAAAACCTTTCCCCTATATAGAATCAATGTTATACATCAGTAACAAAACTATAAAGTTAAAGCAGGACTAAGCAATCAAAGTTACAGAGCTCTTGGGAGATCCTGTTAATCATCATCCTTAGTGTAGGATTTGATTTCCTTTTAGTTGTTATTATTATGGACATTGCATTCATGAGTTTATATATATTTAAGTTGGATACTTCTGTATTTTAGAAACTCGTATAACTGGATTCAATTTTATTGAAGGTTTATTTTATCCAGTTCAGTGTCTATATTACTGTTCTTTATTACTATTATTATCGGGGATTGTTTCTATTTATTTTCATTTTTAATTACATTGATGCTGAGAATGATATAAATTTATTAGCACGCTCTATTTTTGGGATTTCACCTTGATGATCTACACGTGAAAAATGGGGGCTGTTACATTTTCCTCTTATAACTAAAACTGATCTATGTTATGACCATAAACCATAGCACAAAAAAGAAACTTCTTTTTTATTGTAACTCGAGTCATAAGTAAGAATGTTACTTGTTAAGGATCGCTAGCCAGTTTTTTGAGTTTGAAAACTCCTAATTATACATAACTCTTCACTAAATATTTCCATTAGTACTCGAACATTATGAACTCAGAGTGTTGACTCCTATTTCATGACTTTACTTAATAATGATACTCATATTAGCCATTTTATGGAGACTCCTTTATAACATCTCATTATTACGAGCATCTAGAAAACAGAGATTCACAATAAGTTATTATTTATTCAGTCCTGTCCGAGAGCAAAGATCTACTTTAGTTTATAATTATTATTAGGTATTGACAATCCTATCTAGTTTCAAAAGATTTATGTTATATTTATTATATAATACCATCTATGGGGTATTTATAATGCGATAAAAACATACTGGTCATGTAAGAACACTAGTTGTTGTTGTTGGCTTACCACCTTAACACAAAAAACATAAACTTTAACTACACTTTATGGGTTGTAGTGGGTAGTTCGGGTATAGAATCCATATAGTATGTGCTTAGAATTCAATCAATTTAGTACTTCTTAAATAAAATTGTAAAAGATGATTTTTGGTTTTAACAAACTTTATACTACCATTAATACTAGGAAAGTATTTAAAATCAGTTAAAGAACAAGAATGAAACTATATATTGAAAATCATTTTCCCCACCATGGACTACTTAACATAAATGGTTACATTAAAAGAGAAATTTTCAATAGTTGAAAATCATTTGGGCAATTAATCAAACACCTAGAATGTAACTCCCTAAATATTTATGAAAGCCTAAATTTGAACTTGGTGTCAAAAATATTATTGAAATTAACAAAAAAATGTTTTAAATTAGAAATACTGGATAACATTCATTAAGGTGTTAAGATACATTTCCAATAACAAAAAACCCATCAAAACCTCCCAAACATCATTCCATAATAATGAAACCAAATAACCCAAGGCGTGTTCAACAATATCAACCTAATTTAATTAGCTACAAAGCATTTTAAAGCGATTACAACAATATGTAAAAAGAAAAATCAAGAGATAGATCAAGAATAGAGGTAAAATATAGTAATTAATGGACTAAAAAATGTTAGAATGGGAAAGAATAAAGGGTACTAAATTCAATAATTGTGATAAATTAGGTAAATCATAATTGGGGTGAAGGGTATGTGTGGGAGCAAATTACTATTACTGGTTAATTTGCATTGTTCGAGCTTAGCTTGGATCTAGGTAAGACTACACTTGGGGCCACATGGGTAACTAAGGCCGAGCTTATTATGCAAAATCGCAACATATCACACAAATATAGAAACCTAAATATAGAAAATAGAGATGAAAAAAGGAATGAAAATGGTGATCCGTGCCGCTAATTGAAGAAAATTACAAACTTGGAAGACTTCTTATTTCTTGCTCACACACAAAATAATATCTCTTCACAAAATCACCCTCACTCAAATATTGAAAGAATATCATAAATTAATCTCACCGATAAAAGGATTTTAATTCTACCTAATTATCAATAGAGATACCTAAATTTGGTTCCCAAAATTAACCAATTTTCTATGGAACTATTGAAATACAATTTTAACAGACCCTAAAATTACTCCTTATTAATATGCCATTACTGAACCTATGTCTCGTTATATAAAGAGGAAAATAAATCCCCATGTGAGCAAAACACCTCCTCACAAGGAAACCACAAGTCCCCACAAAATAGGCAATTAGAGTTACCTAACTGAGTTAATAACTCCTAAATGGAGATATAAATTGAACACACAAAAATGTTTTTAAAAGTTTGGATAGAGGGTACTAGGCTCAAACCTCAATTATTTGGTTTTAATATAATGATTAGGCTTGCGACATCAATATCACTTTCAACCTTTTTACTCTTATTTTTGTTTAAGGGAAGGGTTGATATGATCCCATCTAAAATAATAATTTTATCCTCAAACATCATCGTAGTTTCCAAATGACCATACCTCTTGGAAGATAATTCAACAAAATCGCAATCTTAACCTCTCACTACATATTTACCTCTAACTGTAATAGTTATAAGATAAGCATATTAAACTTATTGAGGTGGTCCTATCCTCTTCAATAAAAAAACTCACCGAGGTGTTGTAGTAATGAAGTACCCAAACCCATAAAAATTGATATAACTCCTTTGTGAGATTAATCTGATTTGTCATAGATTTCTCCAGATAGAGCTTCTTAAGCCTTTCAAATATCACCTTTGTATGGACAAATTTTTGAATATCGTCAATTTGTATGCTTTGGCATATTTTGTGTTTGGAAAAAATTGTTGAGTCATAGGTTAAGACTTGAGTGTATTTACCTTTCATGCCTATAATATGGTTTCTTGAAGACATAATGACCAAGTTAGAAGATCTACATCATCTTGCCATGTTTCGTGCTTGTTTCTATCTTCACGTTTTCAGGATCTATAAGGCATGGACGTGTAAATATTTTGATCCTTAGACATTTTATATTTGGGTGTTAGGATTTTATAAAATCATTTTGTCCCTCTTAATATTTTTTAGGATAAAAAATATTTTTCGCGACTTCGTTATAATGAAATTGGGTATGTCGTTCGAACGAGATATGGTACCTTATTAGAAGAGGTTCCAATGAACTTCGAATGAAATAACTTTGCTGATTGTTGGAATCTCATTCGATAGCTCATTGGATACATGTTCGAACGAGATGCTATACTTCATTCTAACGAGGTTCAAAGTCGTTCTAACGGGCCTGCGAATTTTTATTAAATTTCAAATTTTTCAACTTACTTTTCATCCTTATCTCGATTTTGGACAACCTCCTATAAATAGGAGTGAGGAGAAATATTTTTTTGAGAGAGGAAAACTTATATTTTGAGTTCCCAAACTATACCAAAAATCTCTCCGATTTTACCCACAACCTAGTTTACACATAAACAATATTAGGTCAAAATTTTATCATATTATGGTTTGAGATATATTTTTTGAGCACCTTCGATTTATTCTCTTATCATCTTGATAAATAAAATTTTCATACAGTAGATTCTATGGGCTCCTTATGGTGTAATGATCACTGATTTGCTTGATGGATATCGAGGCATGTGTGGACTCATATGTTGTGATAATTTCATAAGTGGACTCCTAGGTGCCATTGTAGAGGAGAGGTAGAAGATAGAAGATGCTTTAAGGCTTGAGAGGGAGTACAGTCATTGTGTGAATCATTTGTCTACATTTGTAACTCCTTATCATAGTGAATTTATATGGATGGACTGTTTGCGATTTTTCCAATCGTGGGTTTTCCTTGTAAATTGGATGTTGTGGTTTGATTCGTTTATTTTATCCTTCACTCACCTAGATTCATGTTTAGGTTAAGATAAAATTAGTTAATTCATTTAATCATAACTTGCTTAAAACCAGTGAAACATTTTACTCGGGGTTAAATTGTTTAAGTTTACTTTTTAATTTCAGAAAAATTAAATATTAGCTTTTGACTAGACCATCTTACGCTTCCTCACTTTCTCAACCTTAGTGAAAGTCTTTCTCATAACATTTTGTATGCTGTTATTAGACAAAATACCTAAATCATGGAACAAACCTCCCGATCACTATTTTTTTCACTCATCATCCTTCATCATGTTTGAATTCCATTCTAAGGCTTGTATCAAGCCCTCCTTGACAAGAATGACCATTACCTCTACTTGCAATAGGCCAAAATGTTCTATCTATCAAATTTCTCAACACATACTGTACACTATACCAAAATAGTTTATAATATTTTATTTTTAGAATTACAGATTAAACTGTAAGTCATATATGAGTCGTGTAACTAATGTATTCGAAATGAGACCTATGTTTATATTTCATATCAAATTTTATTTGATGTATATGGATATGTTACCCAATTTGGAAAAACATAATGGGTAGGGACTCATTCATCTTCTACATCAACTGCCCATCGTTCTAGATATATTTTGAGGAAGTGATACATGTGTTGGAAAAATTATGATGGAGGAAATGGAATACATGTTAGAGTTTGAATACCTAACTCTGATGTATACCTCAAAGTTTAAATATCTTGTTCTTGAACTATACGCTTTTCATATATGAGATACCATTATTACTATCCGACTTTGTAATTACTACGGTCTAAAATGACATACATTTGCAAATGTCTGAAATGGCATACTTGTGCCCATTAAATATGAGTTTTTTAGCTAACATCATAATAACACCTATTACTAGATATCCAGGAGGTTAGAATATCTTCCTGCTAGATATCATCTCTAAAAAAAGTACTGAGCTAAACTAACTGATAGTACAAATATAGCACCCTGCCGTGGATGGTCTGCTATTTTGCACATGACTACATGTTGTGACCTCTATCAGCAATGTGCTCTACCGCGACTGAATTTGGAGTGCGTCCCTACCTCATACAGGGTGTGACCCCTCGTCAAGGGGCGCCACCACCATCAACTTGCCGCGGACACACCCAGTCCAGGGCGCGACACCTTTGTCTTTTGCCAGTTTCAGGATGCGACACTTAGGTTATTTGTGTTACAAGCTGCATCCCTCTCCATCATAACTCCAGACTTTGTGCGTCACGTGCTCATTGCACGTGAGCATATCTCTTATAAATATAGGACCACACCTCAGATTGGAGGGATCGATTCCACACAACCAGAGCAGTTTCTACAGTACCGATTCTCTCTACACCTCCCTAATATACAACTCGGGAATTGCTCATCCATATCACAGCTACCTCTCCGGTACATCGAAATCATCAGTTATCATGTACTCTCCTTTATTCTCATACTTGTATGCCTCTTTAGGCATGATTATATTGTACAATGTAACGCATATAATGAGAACGGAGCAACATAGTGGACGTAGGCCTATTTTAGGGGCTGAACCACTCTATGTCTTGTCTTCTCTATATTAACTTGCTTTATTTACTTATTACACACTTTACTGTTGACTTGTTGGTATCAGAACGTCTTATGGTCGATTTTTCGTATCATTAGTTTGGCGCCGTCTGTGGGAACTGAGATATTTCAATCTTGCTTCTCTATGTATTCGAGTTCTTAAACACCCTATTCGATCCCCGAGGATCCTATGGATCGACATCTCACGAGTAGATGATGGTTATTGAGCTCTATTTTTGTGTACACCCTTTAATGGGTATTTCACATATTTAGATCTATTTTAGGGTCTCCATTTTAGGACATCTGATTTATTCTATAAACCCCTGTGATATCATTCCATCTAGATAACACTGAAAAGCAGGATGGGCTTTAGCCCCCAAAAGGTGAATGATCAAGGAAAATTTATGTTTACTTCCTCTTTGCTGTTCTTTCGCCTATGATCTGGGGGTTATCATCGTAATGGTGCCGATTAGTTCACTGAGAAACTATTATGCTCTAGATAGACCCTAGTAGGCATACTCCCCCCGTGTTTCGGGAGATGAGCTCAGTTTCTGAGTCTCGACTTTGGGATTGCTCCCCAATGCCTACCAAGGGATGCAACAGGTAGTTTAAATACCTTCATGTCACGGCCCTTACAGGGGAAGGTGTTAGAGATGGTTCAAGGCATCATCAACTCAAGTGGTCAACTCCACCTCGGTGGCATTATAAGGCTGCGACAGTTCCCCTGTGTACTTTGCTGGCCGCGGCCTCATCAGGGTAGTGGAAGCTCAAAAGATGCCCCCAACCTCATACTTGGTTAACCTCATACTTCTGAGATTACTCACTTCTACTAGTTTTGTCTCAGATTATATATTTGTAAAGACTAACAAAGGCAGAAAATGGAAGGAGAGTCCAGCCAGAGCGCAGAAATCAAAAATGAGATTGTGCAGCTGTACAATCACCTCAACCAACACTACGATAGTCATGCCTCGCTCCAGACCCAGGTCAACTATTTGACTCAGAGAGTGCTCATGCTCGAGGCCTTGGCCTCTCCCCAAGTGGGTACGACAACCAATGTCGGAGCTTCAGCAGCCTTTACTGTCGCGGTAGTTCAAGGGGATCCAGTAGCAAAAGTAGTCAGTAGGTGCCAAAAAAGGAGAATGGAGAAGGCAGAGAAGAAATCTGGGGCCTACACTCCGTTGACCTTCCCGATTGAAGAGATCTTTGAGTTCATCAAGGAAGACAAGCTGTTGAGGTGGCCAGAAAAGCTAAGAGCTCCACCCCACAAGAGGAACAAAGCTACTTGGTGCAGATTCCATCAGGACCATGACCATGATACTGAGCAATGCTATGCTCTGAAGGATGAAATTGAAAGGCTAATTGGGCAAGGGATGCTGCGGAGGTTCCTTAAAGATGTTTAGGGGATGCAGCCTTGTCTCACTTACCGCATGCACATTTTTCATGCTTATGTCTTATATTCTATCTGTCTCTAATTTGTAGTGGCAACTCCTCTTATGCTGTTTTAAATTCAACTTTGTATTGTCTTACCTAAGTCATATACATATACATATATATGAATAGTTATAAAATCAAGTTTTTCTTTTATAGCATCATATTTTTATTCTCATTTCCATGAAATGTTATGTTATAAAGACTATTTTTATCTTAAAATTGATCCCGATCTATATCGAGAATGATAATGTCTGAATGGGCCACAATGCTCGAGAAGGCGCCTGATTGTCAGAAAGTTGATAATAATTGAAAGGGGCAAAAGAAATTATTGGAAGCAGTTATCCATATCGGACTGCGACGTCACTCGAAAGGAATTCCAATGCCCATTATTAGCTTTCGGGATGCATCATTAGCTGCAAGGGCTTACAATGCCTGCTCTTGGCTTTCAGGATGCGTCATTAAGTCGAGAGACTTGTAATACCCAGCCTGGGGAGGCTTGAAAATATCCTATATGTTAGCTGTGGGTGGCTTAATAACATAACCCAGCCTGGGGAGGCTTGAAAATATCCTATATGATAGCTGTGGGTGTCTTAATAATATAACCCAGCCCGGGGAGGCTTGAAAATATCCTATATGTTGGTTTTGGGTGGCTTAATAACATAACCCAGCCTGGGGAGGCTTGAAAATATCCTATAGCTGTGGGTAACTTAATAACATAACCCAGCTTGGGGAGGCTTGAAACTATCCTATATGATAGCTGTGGGTGGCTTAATAACATAACCCAGCCTGGGGAGCTTGAAAATATTCTATATGTTAGCTGTGGGTGGCTTAATAACATAACCTAGCCTGGGGAGGCTTGATAATATCCCACTTACATACAAAAAGGGCGATGTTAAGGAAGATGAAGTCCATACTTCGTGAAAGATAATTGAAGCACTAGAGGAAAAGCCTTAGCCTTCTCTATATTTCCCATGATGTTTGTGTTGCCCCCCCTCCCCCCCCCCGCAGCAACCATTATCAAACGGCCACAACCCTATTTGAGCGATAGCACTTCCAACCGTTGGTGCAAGAAGAAGGGTGATTATAACGTGCCGCGGCCTATATAAAGTGCACTTATGGTAATTTATGATGCAATGCAACTGTTAAAGTGAGTAAGGGTTGATGAGGCCTATAAAGCTATTACTTGTGGGACAAAAGCACATCCCTATCAATATGGCTGTGGCCATTAAGTAAATTCAGACTGCCGTGGCTCTGATTATAGGGCTTCCATTCCAGTCATTTCAAGGAAAAAAAGCAGCGGACCATGAACATGAGCAATGCGAATTATAGCTGCAGCCCGTAACCCATACTTGTGAAGGTTCCTTGGCATTACTCAAGGGTGTCGCGGCAGTTCAGTAAGAGCAGTTATCGAAGAAATATGTTATAGTACCGTTTACTTAATCTGCTATTTCTACAAGTTCACTCCATCAATAAGGCATTTTAATTACACAAGGCAGTTGTATTCAAGCCATCAGAGGCGTACATAAAGCATTCAATATAGCATTGAAGCAAGCAAAAAAGTGTTGCGCTAAAGCAACACTATCTCTAGCGACCAAGACGATAAAACTCACTCGGGAATTTTATCAAACACTTAGTGTGCGGAAAACACCCAAGACCTTATTCCGAAAATGAACTAGTGTGAAAACTCCCAATCAATTCAACCAAGCATCAATGAAGAGACAATAAGAACATACAAGCAATCATCAAAGCAAAACAACAACGATATACCGCGGTTCACCCAAATTTGGGCTACATCCACAAAAGGAGAATTTCTTCTTTCTATAGATAAATGGAGGAACCCAAAGGTTATATACACACACACAATTTATCTCTCTTAGAAAGTCACTCACAACCTCACAAGAACTCACCCCTCAAATGGGAGCTCTATCTCTCTTTAGCTTTGATAACTCACAAAATATCTCTCAAAGTTGTCCTCTCTCAAAACCTAGAAATGACACTTGTATTTATAGATTTGAGCCAAAATGGCAAATTTGTAAATAAACCAAAACTGAAAAAATAGGAGAGCCAAAATCAACAAACTCCACCTTGGCGATCCTGACGATCCAACCAATCTCTAGAATGCTCAAATTGCACCCGCTTGAAGACTGTCCCACCATCTACCAAGCTAATGCGATTCCCCCAGGCGATCCTCACGATCCAACCGAACTCGGAATGCAAACATCAAATCCGCTCTAAGATCATCCCGACATCTAACAATCCAATACGCTCCACCCGACGCTAAGCCACCTCAAACTTCAACCATGAAGTGAGATACCGCAAGTCTTCATTCCAAGACTCCAAACGACTCCACCGGCCGAGGAACCAAGTTCTAAACTAAGAACTCCCGTGAATGCTTCCCATGTAACCATACGGTGAAGCTCGCTCCTCATGTAACCCGGTGAGTACACCCCCACACAATACATATAGCATACACCTTCTTTACACGAAACATTCAAACACATCAACACCATCTTCCACCTTGAGAAATAACCACGGATGAGAGGGAAAATTCCTCACCTCTCATACCCTCCAAATCTCACCCTCGAAAGATATACCAAGTCTTTGTCACGAAAAACTCCCGTTTGCCAATGCTCGCAAATAATAACTCATCGGCCTTCCTTGAACTAGCTACACACACCTCGAATCCATCAAAGTCCTACACCTCGATTCCAATCGGCCAATGCATGTGTGCAACTAAACCGGGTCAACATCACCCGTTGGCCCTGGAGGGGGACTTCGATCCATCCCCTCCACTAGTAGGTATTCTCTCATCACTACCGTCTAGTCTCAGAAAGCTAGCACTCAATGTATCCGCTTTGTTCACAAACGAGACATGCCTCGAACGTTCGATAACTTGTGCACACCACTTCCCCATCTTTCTCGAAGTCTGATTTAGACGATACAACCCCTCTCTCTCCTCTCCCCTCGCTAGGACCATACAACCGCGTGTGACTTTCAAGACTCCACCCGCCACCGACACCCGACAACCCTTGGAATCCAAACGGCTAATGGATATCAAATTCTTTCGTAACTTTGGGACATAGGCCACACCACCCAAAGTGCGTTCCACCCCATCGAACATCTTGAGTTTCACCGTCCCGACACCCTCAACGAAAACCTTCTCTCCGTTAGCCAAAGACATGGAACCTTTTCCATTTTCCGTGAAAGTATCAAAATATTCCCTCTTAGAGTAAACGTGATCCGACGATCCCGAATCTAATATCCAATCATCTTGGGAAAGAGAGTTAACCTTGGAGATTGTGAGAAGTTCTCCAAGTTCATCTTTATAATTCGCACTCGCTAACGTTTCCCTCTCGGAATCAACATTGCCCTTAACCTTGTCGTTCCATAAAGGACATTCTCGGATCATATGACCCCATTCCCGGCACTTGTAGCATTTCGGCCCTTTACCACCAACACCTCTCGATCTAGACTTACTACCGTCATTAAATCCCCGGTTGGAGTTCCTCCCGCCATTTTGTCCACCTCCGTCTCTCGCCATAAGGCCTTCATTATGGGAATACCCGTCACCTCCACCTTCCTTCTTTCTCATCGTGACATGAGATTGAATATCTTGCACAACCTCGTTGCACCGGAGCGTAGACTTCCTAAACATGAGCGTGGTCACAAAATGCTCGTATGAATCGGGTAATGATGCAAGCAACAACAATGCTCGATCCTCCTCAATGAATTGAACGTCTATCCGGTTCAAGTCATTTATCAAGGCATTAAAAACGTTGATATGCTTCATCATATCCTCACCCTCCTTCATCTCAAGCTTGAAGAGTTTCTTCTTGAGGAACAATTTATTTGACAACGACTTTCCCAAATAAATCTCTTCAAGCTTATCCCACATGCCTTTAGCCGTGGTCTCCGCTATCACGTTATTCAACACATCATCCGTGATAAGCATCTCAATACACGAAGCCGCTCTTTGATCAATGTCAATCCACTCGGCATCGGTCATGCCTACCGGTCGTCCCTCTACCCCCAACAATGCTAATTGCAACCTCTGTTGGACAAGAACGCCTCGCATTCGTCTTTGCCATAACCCGAAATTGATCTTCTTATCAAAAGCCTTCATGTCCGTCTTCATTGAGCCACTTGATCCATAACTCAGATCCCATCTCTTAGAGACTCCGCTCGTAGAGGTTGATTCTCGAGTACTCTCCACATTTTCTGTCATTTGGAACAAAAACAAAAGCTATGCCAAAATTGCCAAAATTGATTCAACCTCGAACCAAAATACCGGGCAAACAATGCAACCAAAATGAACTAGTTGTTGCGCTAAAGCAAGACTATCTCTAGCGACCAAGACGATAAAACTCACTCGGGAATTTTATCAAACACTTGGTGTGCGGAAAACACCCAAGACCTTGTTCCGAAAATGAACTAGTGTGAAAACTCCCAATCAATTCAACCAAGCATCAATGAAGAGACAATAAGAACATACAAGCAATCATCAAAGCAAAACAACAACGATATACCGCGGTTCACCCAAATTTGGGCTACATCCACCAAGGAGAATTTCTTCTTTCTATAGATAAATGGAGGAACCCAAAGGTTATATACACACACACAATTTATCTCTCTTAGAAAGTCACTCACAACCTCACAAGAACTCACCCCTCAAATGGGAGCTCTATCTCTCTTTAGCTTTGATAACTCACAAAATAGCTCCCAAACTTGTCCTCTCTCAAAACCTAGAAATGACACTTGTATTTATAGATTTGAGCCAAACTGGCAAATTTGTAAATAAACCAAAACTGAAAAAATAGGAGAGCCAAAATCAACAAAAAGAAGATGCAAAAGCTACAAGAGAATGAGGCCAAAATAATTAATGCAGAAAAGTGGCCGCAACCTTAATATTATCAGTTATGATTACAAGCAAATGGGATGCAGCCACTATAGTTTAAAATTACAAAAGGGACGCAGCCCTATATCAATGATCAAAAAATAAACAAGCTCAGGAAGCAGCATCATTATGCTCATCACACTCCTCACCATCCGCGGCTGTTTCAGTCTCTTCCTCCACGATCGCTGCCTCTGCTTCTGGTTTCAGCCTAGCTTTCTCTTCAGCCGCGACCTTGAGCTCGGTTATGCATTCTTGATGCTCTGCATCACCAAGCCCCCGGGCAAGAACCCTCTCCTTCATCTCAGAAAAATTCTTTATAATCCTATGCTTTAGCTCCTGGTTGCCACGGAGGTAGGCTCTATTATTAATGAGGAAGAAGTCCCTAACGCCTTTGAATGACTCCACTGTGTGGTCAATGGCCAGCTGAAGAGCATCGCCATGATCTGACTCCATCTTCTTTATTATCGCGGTAAGGTCCAGGGCATCTTGAGTGAACTTGGCCTCTAGCTCTTCATACTTCTTTTGAAGAAGAGCGAGACTTTTACTTAAAATCTCCACGGCACGTGCAGCTTCTGCGATCTGGGCCTGGGAGGCTTTGAGGGATTTCGCGGCTTGTTTGAAATTTTCCTTCGCTTCCTCCATTGCATTATTTGTAGCAGCCAAGTCCATTTGGGCTGTCTGAAGATCCGCGGCAGCAGACTACTTACTAACCTCAAAAGATGTAGTCCGTGCAGCCTTCAGATCCGCAACATGCACCCTCTTCTCGGCCTCTTTCAGCTTCTACAGGGCCTCATACTTCGTTTTTTGGGATTCCATGACGTCCACGACTTGAAATTAAAAAGTTATTTGTAATATATGGAACGCAAAAGAAAAATGAAGAAATAACTAAGCACTTACGCTCAAAAGACTATGGAGGCTGCAGTCCTCCAAGTCGTCGTGGTCTTCTCCCTCCAGCCTATCGATGTCCGCAGCGTCAAGGGACCTCTTCATCCTTTGCGCAGCCTTCGTGGTTGTGTCCCATGAGGACTCAGGGTCGGGTTGTCTCAACCGAAGTCGCGAAAGACCGTCAGGACCAACTCCGCTGTGGCACTGAGGGGGTGCCAAGTTTGCATTTACTGCAATAATAGGTGGCAACGATAGAGAAGCTGTATTGAGGGGAGCATCATCAGTTGACATCAAACCCGTCGCGACCAGGTTGGCTCCGATATCATCATTGAATTTAGCTTATGGTTGGGTCTTAGGAACTTCAGTCTTCTCCGCAGCATGAGTTGTGGTCACGGCGGGAGTGTTCTGATCATTCGAAGGAGCCGCGACAGGTACCTTGGCTTTGGACCTCTTCCGCTTCCTACTCCGCGCAGTATTATTGAGAATAACTACGTCCTCGTCCATCTCTTCCAGCTGCGCGACCAACAGTTCTCTGTCAACTTCCTCACCTGAAAAGGGAAAAGGAACAATAATTATTTGAAGCCTAAAGAAAATATCGCGGATAAATACAGAATCAGATTATTACCTCCCGCGGCCATGTCTTTCGAAATGGACTTGCTTGGAAAGAAACCTGCTTCAAATACATCTGTTGATGTAACAAGTGTGTTGATACTCTTATGCTCGGCAGGAACTACCGCGGCCTCAACAAATTTTTTTTCCTGTCGCTGACTCGACTGTAAGTTGTCAAGAACTACAGAAAATATTTCAAAGGTTAGTACAGAGAATAAACAATTACAAAGAAAGAAGGGATGCGAACATTATATAAATACCTAGTTTAGAGGGAGACCCCCATTGCCATGACATTCTATATGACCTCCCCCTCTCGTTCTCTTTGGGGTGGATCTCCCAGCCTTCACCGGAGATGTAGAAATACTTTCCCTTCCAGTTCTTTACACTGGTTGACCTGCCAGTATAAAGGGTCCCATCCCTACCGCAGACGGAGAAGTAATAATACCCGACAAACTTCACGGAGTTTTCCTTTGGGCGATAGAAATTAAAGAACTCCGCGGGATCAATGTCCTTCTTAAATTGGTTCTCCCAAAGAACGACCACGGAAAGTATGACCCTCCAACCATTGGGATCTATCTAGGCTGGTTCCAGTTTCATTGTCTGAAAAATGCGACAGATGGGAACAGGAATGGGCAGCCGTAACCCATAAATAAATGCATGGAGTGGGAAGCAAACTCCATCATCAGCTAGAATTGTGCAAGGTCTTTGGTTCGCGGCAGATGCTGAGCACATTAAATTTTGTAGAAATTCAAAGGCGTCAGCCCCTTGGTCAACCCAGTCTTGGGTCATGAAGTCGCGGATATCAAGCGCGACTAGGGGTCTTTCAACCCTCCCAAATGGACCAACTGGGTTATCCCTCACCCCCGCGGCATCATCTCCTACACCTAATGGATGATTGCTTGAGTTGGCTTCCTCCTCCATTGTAGACTCAAAATCCTTCTTGCAGGCAGAGCCCGAGGAGTCTGAGTATAGTATTATGCAGTTGGGGTAATCCATCAGTTGGCAAGGCCCTATTGATCTCAGAGGAGGCACGAAAGTCAGTTCAGGAGGAGAGGTTTCAAAATGCTTTGCCCAAAAGCCTCTAAAAAATTCATCTGGATCAAAACTCATATGGCTGCAGCAGTACCTAAAAAGTAGAGTCCGCAGTATGTCTCCGCAGCCAGTATGGTTCGAAAAAGACTTTAAGAGGCCGCAGGAAGATTAGTTAAACGAATAAGGGGTTTAAGGCCTGAAAAATAAGAAATGCCGCAACATATCGATTTGAGGGGTGTTATTACCCTCTGACCCTATCGGCCGTAGCCATCTCCTATATCAGCAAGGGAGCTTACGCTACCGCGACAACTCACTCAAATATAATTATAGATTACAAGCCGCAACCATCTCTAAAATTATTAAAGGGTGGGGATTCAGAGCCCTAAAAGACCCCACCGCCGCGACAGATTAAATGTATATGCATCAAAGCGTCACAGAGGATAAATCTCAGAGCTTAAGGGGCCGCAACCATCGCCCACTGTATGCTGCAGATAGGGTCCACAACGGAATATTCAAGGGACCCCTAGATTACTGATAATCTACCATGCCGCGGTCTCTATCTTAAACAGTTGAGTATCTAACGTTTAATCATTTTAAGATCAAATTCACAGAATACGAAGACTTTGTTTATGAACAACAAGAACAATTATATGATTTTTATGGCACCTCAAGGATCAGGGGTTCAGTTCAGCATACAAAGATTGACTCAAATGATTATAACGATTGTTTTATCATTCATGTGTTTGCTATTCTAGGGTGATAGAAGATTATTCAATTGAAACCCTAATTTTCTATCAAGCAATGCAGAAGCTCATGTGTTTGTATATTCAAAGAAGAAGTACGAGCTACGAAAACTATTTACAAAGATTGGTTGAAAAATTACCTGGAAATGAAGAAACCAGCAATACTCAACCTCACACCACCTTGGAACCGCCACGCACAACCTTGGAAGGTCGCCGAAAAATGCAAGAGAAATGAAGAACAAAATTCTCTCTCGATTTGCTCTCAAAAGTTTTGGAAACGTAATGAAGTCCACGGCCAAAAACAATTTATATAAGAGAGCGCAGAAAATGAATCGTCACCTTGGAAGTACCCCGACATCTAATAAAATCAACTAAGCCGTAGCCCGAATCGAATTCTCTTGGCACTACGACTTGGGGGCTTATTGATAGTACAAATATAGCACCCTATCGCGGATGGTCTGCTATTTTGCACATGACTACATGCCGCAGCCTCAATCAGCAATGTGCGCTGCCACTACTGAATTTAGAGTGAGGACCTACCTCATACACGGTGTGGCCCCTCATCAAGGGGCGCGACCACCGTCAACTTGTCGCGGACACACCCAGTCCAGGGTGCGACACCTTTGTCTTTTTCCAGTTTCAGGATGCGGCGGTTAGGTTATTTGCCTTACAAGCCGCATCCCTCTCCATCATAACTCCAGACTTTGTAAGTCACATGATCATTGCACGTGAGCATATCTCCTATAAATAGAGGACCACACCTCGAAATGGAGGGATCTATTCCACACAACCGGATAAGTTTCTATAGTATCGATTATCTCTACACCTCCCTAATATACAACTCGGGAATTGCTTATCCATATTGCAGCTACCTCTCCGGTACACCGGAATCATCAGTCATCATGTACTCTCCTTTATTCTCATACTAGTACGCCTCCTTAGGCATGATTATATTGTACAATGTAACGCATATAATGAGAACGAAGCAACACAGTGGACGTAGGCCTATTTTAGGGACTGAACCACTCTATGTCTTGTCTTCTCTATATTAACTTGCTTTATTTACTTATTACACACTTTACTGTTGACTTGCTTGTATGAGAACGTCTTATGGCCGATTTCTCGTATCATCACTAAGGGCCTCAATCTCTTTCTGCTCAATATTTATGGTGGGCACTAGATCATATGATTTTTAATTGAATACTTTGCTATGATTTATCAGTGTCCATTGGAATAGAACTTTAACTTGGAATTGGATTGACATCTCACTTTGAGTATAACCATTGAAACCATGTAATTGATCAATGCATATAAAATTTAAGAGAACACTATTTGACTTCTTCTCCCTATCATGCGATTTACTAACTATTTTAACAACTGCTCCATAAATGCACATATAATTTTTCTATTTGTTACATCAAATTTTAGTCAATGTAATATCATAATTTAATAATGCTCTTGTGTCAGTGTAATCTAATAATCCACTCATTTGATATGACTTCAATACTCTAAGAGATTTAGATGCCTCAGAGCTGAAGCTCTTGAGAATCATCATTTTGCACCATTAAGATTCTTTGGTAATTATTTTAACAAAATTAACGATATTGAATTTGGTGTAGTTTATTCATTTAACATTACAAATTCAATGTTGTTAATATTGTTGACAATAGAAGAGTGATACCCAACTTATTCTTAATTGGTGTATGTTGTTATTATTGTTAATTGGTGTATGTTAAGGTTTAAAAATGATTTGATTATTTGGTAATGATTTGGCCGTTTGTTATTTTCTTGATTTGGCTTATGTTAGAGTTTACCTAATGTTGTTAATTCCTCAGTCACTTTATATTGATTTAATTAGGACTTTATTGATTTAAGGTGATATCTAAGTTGTTTGTCCATATTGTGGACGGTTTGGGTTTATCTTTTGCTTTATGTGATGGCCTTTCACCAGGAAATAAAGAGTTCACTAATTAGATTTTTTTTTCTTCAGATTTGGTTACCACTAATCAGGATAATATAAATGAGTGAGGCTATCCATTTTTGCTTTGAATCATCTTTTGCTACTTGAATCATCATTTGTTCCCTTCTCCTTTTTTTAGAATGAACTACCTTTTCAAGAATCCTTGTTTGTTTAAACTAATATTAAGTTGCCGTTTTTGGTGTCTGGTGTTTGGGATGTCCTATTTGACAAATTATGGTTATATCTTGTATTTTCGGTAGATAGTATTAATCATGAAGTCAAACGAATACATAAATTGTTTTTCAAATCCAATCCTAATATTTTTTTATTTACTTTTCAAAAAAGGAGGTCATAGGTCTCTCCACCCTTAACCCACACATAAAGAAAGATAACCCCCTCAAGCCCACCCCCCAAGGTTTGAACCCCAAACCTCCTACCCTACTTGGTAGGAGGGTAACGATTAGACCAAAGTCCTTTGGTTGATCTTAATATTAGATTCATATTATTTTGACACAAATAAGTAGTCTTTTGGAATCCAATATTATTATGTTAATTACATATATGAAATTAGATGATTAGTGAGTTTAGTGTTAGTATTCACTTTTCGCATGTTTATCCAGTGATTGGGCCATAAAATCATTTTACCACCTTCTTATTGATGGGATTTTCTTTAGATTTCCAAACTGTGACTTTTGTTGATAAAATTCCTTTTTATATTAAAAAAGAAAAAGCAAAAAACATAGGTTGCGTTTATTTTTTCATCTGAATCTAAAATGTGAAGACAGAATCTGAAGTCTAAAATCTGAATCTAAAAAATATGTTTGTTTTTATGACTGTACCCCTGAATGAATGTATTTAGACTGATTCAGAGTTCAGATTTAGACTTCAGATGTAACTCTACCTCTTAAACATTAAGAGGAAATTATTATCATTAACCTCTTAATCATTTAAAAAAATAAACATTTTTTGGTACCTCTTAAGTCTGAATGGTTCAGATTCAGACTTAAGAGGTAAAAACAAATAACACCATAGTTAGTGCTTTTGGTCAAAATTCATGCATATTCCCTAAAAAAGTAGTGAGTTGAACCCATTAGAATTAGCTAATGAAAGTTTTTTTAATGGGTCACATCCCCCATTTTATGAACATGATCGAAAGAATTTCACTCACCATGTATCCCGTTTAAATAAGTCAGAATTTGGATTCATGCTATGATTTGAAATATGTGGACAATTTCTAACATTTGGGTTTAAAGTTACAATTATTAGCATCGCACCTAAGAAGAAGGAAGAAGCACTCTAAAAAGTTGGTGTTGATTCATTTTTGGTTAGCAGTGACACAAATCAGCTGCAGGTTCCCATTATTTAAATTGTTGTTACTTTTCAAAGATAAGTTCAGGCATTTCGAGTCATTTTATGTGAAACACTAACTTATACTATATACATTGGTTCTTGTTTTTAATAACATCGCATACGAACGAAGGCAGACATGACACTATGATTTTTGACTAATAAATGAGACACACACACACACACACACACTACTCTAGTTACTAATTGTCATATTGTTACGTTGGAAAATTAATCAGGCTGCAGTGGGTACATTGAATGGTATAATCGATACAGTATTTGTAGTTCACACTCTTCAACCAATGCTTAGTCTATTAAAGTATCATGAAAAACTTATTATGGTTGGTTTACTTGAGAAGCCCCTGCAACTACCTGTGTTTCCTTTTGCTTGTGGTTGGGAGGAAGCTTGTGGGTGGGAGAGATATTGGAGGGATGAAAGAGACGCATAAGATGCTTAGTTTTTCCAGTTGAAAAAAACATAACAATAGATGTTGAGGTTATCCCCTTTGACTTAAAAAAATATAAATTATCAGAATTCCATATGTAGTTAGCATTTCACTGTGAGGGTCATAGGGCACCCGTAAGGTCAATAAATTACCTATACTTAACTAAAAAATGCACTACTAAAATATCTCAACTTTTAGTCATAAAATTGTATTTTAGCTAAAATTTCATTAGGCTTGTAGTGCTAACAATCCATCTCCAACTTGCAAAACGAATGGCCTAGATTGAGTCTTCTCAAAATTTTAACATTCATTGTATTTCTCTCTAATTCAAAGGCAACTCAAGGGATTCCAAAATTCCAAAATAACACTTCCTACATAATATACAGATGTTCTCATAAAATCATAATGATGCATTTGAGTAATAATAAGTAGATGAAAGCAATCATCTTCTAGCCCTACATTTATAGCATGTTAGAGAAGAATGTTTCACCAACATTCAACTTACTTCTTAAGAAACAACGACTCAATTCACAATCTAATCTTAATACTATTGCGTGGGGATATCTGCCTTAAGAAAAATTATTAGCACTGTATGCACCTAAGAATGTCCTAAAAAATATGAAAGTAGTAACATTGCGTGACTCTTTATTCTACGAACAATGTTTAGTGCAATAATTAATATTTTGAATTATGAATAATATCTGCCCTCCCCAACCTGACTGAATTTTAGAATATTATGTGCCGGATACATATTTATTGGACTTTCCATAAGATGATAATATATGAAGTAATGATTAGAAACATATGTATTGTACTTGCCATAGAATGATAATATATTAACTATTGGTACTGTTTTCATATTATAGGTATTGGCTGATAATTGAAATAGAGGATGCTGGACAAAAAAAGACACGTTCACCTGCAAATAAATCTTCTATAGTGATATTATTTTGAACCAATTGTAATGACTTTGGGTCTATGAACATATGTTATATCCATTTATGATGAAGATATGGCATGGAAGTGTTCTGATATTATTTATGTTAGTTTATTTTTATTTCGATGTTCATTTTGTATTTGGTGTCCGTGATGATTTTATTTGATGTTATTTTTTTAGACTTGTATGATGCCTTGGATTGGCCTATGTAATATTATTTTTGATTTCAAAATTTATTTTAAACATATTTTATGTCTATTTTTTGGAATGTCTGAAATATAAATAAAATTTTATCTAAATAATTTAGAATTGTATGATGCTCGAAATGGGCTTATGTGATATTATTCTTGACGTTAAATTTATGCTTACACAGGTTCTATATCTAAAGGATATTTGGAATGCACAAAATATTTTTCACTTCTCACAACAGTGACAAATATGAAATTTGTGAGTGTTGTTAGCATTCACAAAGTGAGCGGGTAATGGCTGTCACCCTTTATGGGTGATGGAAGCTATTGGTCACTATTCGTAATGACCTTTGTCACTGCTCGCAGAAGTTATATATCTTTTTTGTCACCCCTAAATCATTATGGTAAATAACAATTATGGTGTTTGTCATTACTAATGGCAGTGTCAAATCCCCTATTTTGGTGCAGTGATCTTACATGCCATAACCAAAAATCGTAGTCCTCAACCTAGTCTATTATTCTAAATTTTTGCGTGGAAACAAGTTTTTGACTAGGGATATAGTGACCAACGAAATAATCACACATTTATGAAATAGTAATAAAAAAAATAAAATAAGAAAAAGGAACAAAAATAATAACGACAATGTCAAATCCCCTATTTTGGTGCAATGATCTTATATGCCATAACCAATAATCCTAATTCAAAACCTAGTCTATTATTCTAAATTTTGTGTGGAATCAAGTTTTTGACAAGGGATCTAGTGACCAACAATATAATCACAGAATTATTGAAACCCAAAAAATAAAAAATAAAAAAGGAAAGAAAAACAAAAATAATAACGACAATGGCGATACGTATAACCAAATTGAAGAATATTGCAAATTTGGAAGATTTTTTATTCATTCCATACGAAAAAAATAATATCAATTCACACAAATATTATAAGACTCTAACAAAATTAATCTCACCACAAAAAAGCTAATTCTTCCCAATTTTTAATAGAGAATACCAAAAACTGGTTTCCCAAAATAACTAATTCTATGCAAAAGTGGTGAAGTCTAATTTTTCACACACCACAAAAATACTCTCTATAGATATCCCATAATGAAACTATCTATCCTTATATAAGGGTTGGAATTAAAAACCCACATGAGTAAAACACAACCTAACAAAGATATCATAGGTTCCCAAAAACTAGGTAACTAAAGTGACCTCGTTAATTTTTATGCGACAACCCATATGATATCTTTTCTAGCTAACCGATCCTAGATGGAAAGCTAAAACAAACAAACAAACAGTTTTTTTTCAAGAGTTTAACAAACCAAAACTCTATTTAAGAGTTTGGATCGAGCCGAATTCTAACATGGCTAAGATAAGGTGGTCAGTTTTGGGTGATACCCTTTACAATGTTTGTAATAAGCCCATGGCCATTAAAATGCCAAAAAAACATAATTATTAATATAATGAGGAGATTTTAAGAAATCCCTTACCTTTCTAACAATGTAAGAAATCCCTTACCTTTCTATATATTTACCGATTTTCCACCATTTTGAAATAGCTTTTTGTAGGCGCCTTACACATGTTAGAGATTTTTATTTTGCAAATTGATTTTCATTTATTATTTTTGCATGCTTGTTTTCCCCCAAATCTTTAAAGATTTTGGGGAGAGAGTTTGAGAGATTTTTTTTTTGAGATATTGTTATTATGATTATAGTTTATATATTTGATATTTTCTTCATTCGATAGCGAGGTAAGGTTGTGTATTAGATGATGATGAAATATGTTTGTGTTTTATTTTGTTTATACTCTGTTATATATATTTTAGAGTATTTTTTGTATTTTTGTTCAATATTTAATGATTATTTTTTTCATAGTATTGTAAAATATTTTTCAATATTATTTATTTGTATATACTTTTGCTAGATTTTTTATGTATTATTAGTGTTGTTTTGTCCTAAATTTTCAGAGATATTAGAGATAGAGTATTGGAGATATTATTCTTATGATTATTGTGGTTTAGATATTTGAAATTTAATTCATTTGATAGTGAGGTAAGCTTGTGCATTATATAATGATGAGTGATGTGCCTATATTCTTTTCTGAATGATCTATTTTATACACCTTGAGTTTTTTTTTTGTATTTTTGTTCTGTATTATATTATTCTTACAATTTTTATTATATTGATGCTCTGCTTTATACATTTTAGATTATTTTGTTAATGCTCTATTTTATTTTGTACAACTTGTTGTAGACACCCCATCCTAGGACCCCTCAAGCACCTTCTTAGGTTCCTAGAACTCATCCATTCACCATTGACCCTAGATTATACTGCGAGTAATAATTTGGAGGCCACTGGGTGCTCTCGGCCCCCACCTCATTTGACTCTGGTCAACTCTCCAGCTTGAGAGAAGCTCAATGAATCTTCTAAGGGCACTAAATTCTCTTTCTAATGGTTCATCCCGTTCGTGAATTGGCCTTACCATTCAGATGAACGATCCATTTTACTCCGACAGGTCATCGAGCTTTTTCGGTCCCAATTTGACCTTGGTCAACTCTCTGACCAGAGCGAATATCAATTGAATATTAACTGACATATAATTCCCTTTCCAGTGATCCATCCCGTGTGCGAATTGGCCTTACGGTTTGGACGAATGATCTATTTTCTTTCAAAAACCTCTCATCCAGAGACCACCGAGCACTTTCGATCCCCATTTGACTTGGTCAAGTCTCAGACCCGGGGTTGGATTAATGAATTCTTAAAGGACTTTGAATTCCCCTTTCAATGGTCTGCTCCACGTGCGATTCAAACTTACGGTTTGCATTTTATGCCTGTGTTTTTGAAAAGATCATTCCAGACTGCCTATAGGCACCTCAAGAATCCTGACTACCAGCAAGATGTTATTTTCCTTGCCTAGCAGGGCAAACATCATGTCAATAGGTAGGATAGGGGCCATGCCTATCGACACCCCCTGAACCAAATTCTTCTATAAATAGGCCATGACCTTTCCATTTGAAAAGACCCTTCTTAGAAAATCAGAGAACATTCTCCTCATAATCAGAGCCTTTCCATTTCCCCAAAAGTCCATTTTTCCACGTTCTCTTACCTCTATTCCTTACCCCACTTGGTAATTCACCTCACCTATCGACATAATTTCCATACCACTTCAAAATCAGGACGCTTACATTCCAAAGTCAGCAACATGTATCCATAAGGAAGTCTATTTCTTAACCCATTTCTCTAGTTTATACATTTTAGTGTTATTCATGTTATTTTCTATTTCTCAGTAAACACGTTCGCTCTTTTATAGCGATATATGATACAGCGAACACTTACATCATATTTTTATCATTATGTTTGGGTACATTCCTACAGATAAGTCTTCTCCATCCCTTCCATGACGCGAGTTGGATGATTCCATTCTCCCATCACTTATATTATACACATATACACACACATCACGAAGCTTAAAATGGAGAAGATTAACATTAACCATGAGAGTGAGAAAGGGAGGAAGGGGTGACTAATCCCTTCGCATTCTGTACCTCAGTTCCCAGACCTTGAACTATTTGGTTTCTCATGCATCAGTTTGACTTTGATGCCATTCTCTCCAGGTGGTGACATTTTTTTGCCTGTTTTGAGAAAAATAGGCCGGTGACTCGATTTCTTCCTGTTACCACTATTTGACGACAATCGATTTTATATCCGAGGCTGGATCGCAAAAAAGGGAAAAAGATGCAAAATAGAGGGAACATTATTTCCTTCCTTCTTCCTCCCCACCATCCCAATAATCGAGGGGGCCCAATCCCCATGTGTTGGAGGAATTCAAACTCGAATGGACACAGTGGGGACTCCTCTTGGGACGTTTCTATAGGACTAAACTCTATTTTTACATGGATGTTGTTCTTTATTGCTTTTATAGATGTGTACGTATGCTCCCACTCATATGTTTCCTTTACTCCTTTACTTTATTTTTGTATATTTACCTCATGCTTATCTCTACAATGCTCTTTTCTCATGTATATATCACTCTTCATTCACTTCACGCACTTATATACATTCTCTATGCTCACTCCACACACTTGTATATATTCTCCATGCTCACTTCACTCACTCACACTTGTATATAATTTCACCTCTACTCATATTCTTCACACACCTGTTGATTATCCATCCTTAGCTTCACTAGCACACACTCACTCTTTATTACTTGTATATATCCTTATGCTCACTTACACATCTCATACACCACTTGTATTTGATCCATTCTTAGGCTCACTAGCACACACATTCGCTTGTGTATATTCACATGATCATTCACACTACTCCCATGTCAGTCTCTTTGCACATAGACCTCACTCAATTGTATATATTCACATGTTCCTCATATCACCATGCTTAGTATAGTCTTCATGCTCCATGCTAGATTTACTTTTCATAATATTTATATGTTCTCCCTCATTAGCAATAGTACCCCCCTCACTTAGCATGCGAATAAAAAAAATCTCTCCATAAGATACTAATTAAGACTCATGCATTTTTGAACACTTCATCACCAGAAACATGAAAATATTGGCCAAAATTTTATCTCATACTGGGGGGTCACTTCATGATGGGTGCCGTCTTCATTGGGGGGGGGGGGGGGGGGGGGGGTGATATGATTCTCACCTTCCATTAGCCTTGTACATTCAACGTATATCAAACGGTCCCCCCCTTATCGGGTGATATTATTCTCACCTTCCATTGGCCTTGTACGTTCAACGTATATCAAATGATTCCCCCTATATTGTATCGCTTGACCGAACTCAGTACGGGAGGTATATAGCAGGAAACTCATTCACGTACGTTGAGTATATCGAATTCACTCTCACAAATACTGTCCCCATGAGGTATATCATGAGGTAATTCATGTAGAGTCAGGTATATAATATGGATTGTCCACACATACCGATAAATTATTGCCTTTATAGGCAAGAGATAAATCATGGAAGTCATGCCAAAGAGGGGAACCCTTCCACTAACTCACTAAGTGTATAAACCTCATATAGGCGTCAGCCTTGGGGCACTCATAATTAGTTTTTCGGTTACCATACGAAACTCTTCTAAAATCTCGGGTCAGCATACCGCCTGAATTTTTGCGCTATCCCTGCCCGTGAGTCTAGAAACAAGTCAAATCGTGTCTTATATTTTAAACCCTATTTTCCCCAGGCTCGAGTCTTGTCCGACTTTTTTCTTGCATTTAGGCAATATAATACAAGTGAAAACCTAATAATAATAATAATAATAATAATAATAATAATAATAATAATAATAATAATAATAATAATAATAATAATAATAATAATAATAATAATAATAATAATAATAATAATAATAATAATAATAATAATAATAATAACCATGCTAAGATTTTTCTCACTTCTTCCTTCTTTTCGAAAACCAAAAAATTCCAAAAACATTTTCTTTCCCCTTTTCAAAATACCAAAAATTACCTTTTTTTTCTTCGTCCAAAAATAAACCCAAATCATTTTCCGTCTTAGGTTTATTGCATCCCTACTTTGGCTTGGCTCCCTATATGCTTTTGTCTTCCGTCAAAATTCCCCGATGCTCCGCCGCTTCTTCTGCTACTTTAACCAAATTTGGAATCTACATCCATAAACTATTCATGGAGAACATTGATCAAGCACCGAATATTCAGCCAGATCTGATGGCCATCCTAGCCTGACTCATCACCAAGATTGATAACCTTCAAATCGATGTTCAAGAGATGCAACGACATCGAGACCAGACTCCAGAAGGTCATGATCCTGAGATCTTCTTTCCTCGTGCAATGGGTCCACCTGCTCTCGAGCCTGTTTGGGTCCCAAAAGAATACTAACATGTCCCGTATTCCTCACCTGCAAATGAGTCGCCACCTACTTAGCTCCTAATTCCGAACCTTGCCTAGCCAAGGGCTAATTTACCGGTACCCGTGGAATCCAAAAAAGAGGAACCGAACAAGATCATTGAGGACCTCAAACTTTTATCGAAGAATTTTGACCAAGTCAAAATCTTTAGGAACTACATGGATTATGCCAACATGTCTCCCTACCTTAAGGCCGGATTACTGAAAAAGTTCAAGATGACGAACATTAAGAAGTTCGAGGGCAACAACCCCCAATTATGCACCTATGTAGCTACCACTAATCCATGACCCTTATTGGTGACTCAGAAGAGATAATGACCCATATGTTTTAGTAAACCTTGAAAGAAAGTTCTCTCCGATTGTTCTAATCTGTCAAAGAATCCAAAATCCATAACTGGGAAGATTTATCTCGGGAATTCGCGTCTCAGTACAAATACAATGAAGAAATAGAGGTCACATGCTGGTACTTAGAGTTGCTAAAGAAAAATCCTGGGGAATCAATCAGTAGCTTTATTGGAAGGTGGAGAGAGAAAGCCGCCACTATGACTAAAGGGCCCTCAGAGGAGGAACACGTGAGCATTGTAAAGTAAAATTTCTTGCCTTATATCTGAGCATCTATGGGAGGACATTACTACTCACACTTACAAGCCCTATGAGAGGCTACTGTGGAAATTAAATAAGGTGTCACCAAATTGGAGTTTGAACTGAAGAATCTGACCGAAAAATTTACACTGAGGAAGTACGATGTAAGGACATAAATTTCCAATTGAGATCCTGTATTGTTTTGACTTAATTCCGTGAACAAAACAGTGTTCGTAATATGTCATAGGGAGAATTTTATTTCGTCACGATCCCACTTGGTCTATGACGTATTGTAGAAATTGAAGACGTTACGGCAAAGCTTCAAATAAATAATCATGCCGATGTTTATTTGGTGCAAGTTTACTCGTCTTCAAAGTTAATTTCATTCCGAGATCAATCAGGTATGAATGCGTATAATTAATGGTGCTCGAAATTATTTTATAAAAGATAAGGATGTCTTTTTTTATAAATAAAAATGTTTTTAAATGTTTTAAAAGTGTTTTAATGGTTTAAACTTCGTTTTATGATGATACGCTCAAAATAAAGTTTGACTAATTTGAATCTCTTTGTTAAGAGACGTTTTTATCAGAAAATCAAAGAAAGTCAATCTTTCGCAAGGTCGCTCGAACGACATGCTTAAGTCGTTCGAACGACACATTTTTTGAGGCGGTGTTTAAATCCTATTTAAACAGTGTTTGCATCATAATTTCGTAAGTGTGCTTTCTGGAAAAAGTTTTACGAACCAGAACTTTGTTTGCACATATTTTCTAAGGTTTACAAAGAATAAACACATCCTTAGAGTTTGCAAAGATCCGAGTTATCATTATTATATGTTTACGTGATCTTGCTGCACCAAAGTTGTTTGTTCTACACATTGAACACAAAGGGTTTTGCGGTGAAGAAGCGACGGACATCGTGTTCGACATCGTAGACGTATCAAAGCCATATCAGTGGACACCGAGACATACTTGGATGCATGTGTTGTGGACAGAGATCGTAGATGATAGAATTTCTGCGTGGGCACAAATGAAGAACGGTTGAAGATCAGAAGGAGCGTCAAGACCCGTCAACTCGGGGACAACTCAAAGTGATCAGTTGAATGGAAGAAATAAGGGGAACACCTGGTTCTCCTAATGTGGAAGAGACGGGAGAAAAACTATGGGAACGAATTAATCGATGATTAACTCGGTTCCACGTGGGCATGCAAAGAGGGCATGAAAAAAGAAAGAAAATGTTTTTTTTGAGTTTTTTTATACAAATAAGAGAAGAAAATATATATATTTTTTTTGGAAGAGAAAGGGTGGGGGGAAATTTGGACTCTAAGAATTTGGTTGAATTCACTAAAACGGACTACCGAAAAAAGGAACTGGACACACACAAGTAAAGGAAAAATCCTTACTAGCACATAACCAATTTTTTATCTTGAAAATTAATGAGAGTGGTAGTCAAATTTTAATGAAATCCGCGGGTGATAAAAATCACGGAATTTATATAAGTGATTACCTTTTGCAAAATGTGTGTTCCTACTTTAATCACTAGATGCCAAGAGGCTTGCCACAGAGATTCTCCACAAAGCTACTACGACGAAACGATCGGTCGGTACAACGCAGGGGACAGCACAAACCCGTTTTACTGGGCGGCCGCACCTAAAACCCAGTTTCCCTGGACACTTCCGTACTGCAAAGTGAACCGTTCTAGGGTTTGCCCGGTGGAGAGGACTCTACGGGTTATACTAAAAGTCAAAATGATCAAAAAGGGGCCTACGAACACCGTATCCTATGGGGCTATCTAGTTGATTGATTTTAAATTAGTGATGGCTGGGGTAGCACACAAAGGATAAGTGATTGAGTTGGGTGATGAAATCCCTTCTCGTGAGTGACCGGGCGTAGGTCTTAGTCAATTTAATTCATCATTCCATTCAAAATTAAATGCAAGAATTAAATCACATAAGAGCACAGAGGAGCATGTGACACCCAGACTAATTAAATACCGGGTAGCTACTCCTTTATTAAATCAATACAAAATGACAAGTTGGTTTAGTTCATAACATCACTGTTGAAAACGTTTTATCAATTACTAGCCACCTAATATTTAAAAAGTGAGTTGTCAATTTTAATTAAATCCGATTAACATGCAATAATTAAATTATGAAATGCTAACATAACCACCACAACATAATGACAATCGAATAACCATAAAATAGTAATGAGTCTGGAGGGATACTCCTCACAACAATCCAAATACAGGAATAAACAAATACTAAGTCTGCATCACTAGATTAATTACAACCCAAAAATCTGATATAACTGGATAAATAAAGTGTCTAAAAGAATTGGGGCGACATGCCCAACAGATGAGGAAAAATCTAGTAACATAGAGTCAAGATCGAAAGTGGAGGCGTCTATTGTCAAAGCCCTGTAACTTCCACGGCAGCTACAGTCCGTCACCTGAATGGAACTCCTATGCATGGTGTCCTTATGGTTGGGCACCTAAAAGGTTTTTACAAAAATATATTTGAAAGAAAACGGGTCAGATCCCGATTGTGGAAAACAATTTAAAATATAGCAAGTGTTTTAATGACATAAAACAATGAATGCAAAATACATGTTAGGACGTGCTCTCACATGAAATACTCACCTCTCGACTATCTGTGCACTCCTAACGTATCCGTAATCGAATATAGTTATTCCCATATCTAACTGGTTCAATATAAAATCTAACGTTACTATACGATTCACGATTTAATTCCCGACGTCTTATTTTAAACAGAGTGTTTTGCTCTTCTACACAGTTTCCCCATTTTAGTACTACGAATCACTAGAGATCTTCTATTTTATCGTTTACAAAACGTTGATTTTATAGATACTCACATTCATACATTACAGTTCATTTCAATTTACAGTATATTATTCTCATCATAAATATACAATACTAGCACCCCGAGACTAAGCTGCGGTGCACACATACTCTGCTATCCAATCCCGGTACATCACGTACATAAGGACCACGTATTCCAAATCTCTCATGAATCGTTCTCAAATAACAACAATCACACAAAATGGAGGAGAACATAGTTCACATCACATGGGTCACGCACATACCTACGCTCCGATGATCAGCAGACTTATTAACTTCTCAATAAGTTCTTCTTTGACCTATGTCCTCGAGGTACCAATCTAAATCCCCCCGTAGGCACACAAAGATTAGATGACCCTAATCGAATGCAGACCTCCCGTGATAGCAAGTATGGTAGGTATGTTTTACACATAAAACCACATATACTAAGCATTAACACATCTTAGATATCTCGAATTATTAATATAGGTATGCTTCTCGTTCTTATACCGTCATTTAATGTTATACGTTTATAAGTCCCCGATTTGAATATTAACGTTGTCAACCCTTCTCACGTCGTAATTAGGTATTCGTTTCCTATTCCACAAATGTCATCCGGATTACTATAAGGTTCTCAGTTCTACTCCTTAAGGTACCCCAATTCTCACAATTATACCCACTAGTCAATAAGGGAAGGTTAATTCTCAATTACTTAACTCTACGGGACATTTGAAATAAAATCAGGCCAAAAAGGCCATTCTGTCAACTCGTTAGAAGTCTCGTTCGAACGAGTGTCATTCGAACAAAAGGTTTCGAATGAATTACCAACTGGTTAGAAGGGATACTATCATCTCGTTAGAAGCTCGTTCGAACAAGGTCGTTCGAACGACCTGGGCAGGTCTTCTAACGAGATGGCAGACTGCGCCCAGAATTATCCCCAATTCGTTTTTCTTCAGATTTCTCTCCTCTAAATCCCCACTAAGATCATCCCAATTAAGTTTTAACGTTTTTAAACTACTCTTAGTCCTCCTAAGTCACCCTCTAACATATATCTGGGGTCAATGTCTCCTAAATTAACATGTAATCATCATAATTCCCAAACATTATCCCAAACCCTATAAACATGAAGCCAGAATTTTAACGTCTGCAATTTCTCCTTATAAATCCGTTTTTTAAATCATCAAAGATACATTTTGGATATGGAATTCATTCTTTACCATTCTACATGCAATCCCTATATAAGATTATGTGTTTTATCTCCAATTTCATGGGTTTTTCATCAAACTTTCAATACAAGACGTATATTAAATCCTAAGCATGGAGGAAACATTCGCTTGAAATTATGTAATTAAACCACTTGCCTTAGGTTTTCTGATTTGATGTTGAATGATGAAGGTTGATTCTCCTCTTTCTCTCTACAGATTTCTCTGAAAGATGGTGATGGTAGCTAGGGGTTTCTTTTGGAACCTCTTAAGACTCTCCCTATAACTCCCGTAGCCCACTACTTGTTGAATGCTGATATTGGACTTAGTGGGTTTATTTCTAATATAAAATTAACCTCTAAAATTCGTGGGTTTTAATTCCCCTATTTTTAAAATTACCAAAATACCCTTCTAGGTTGTCGGTATGGCCCAAAAATGCCCCGGGACCCAAACTAAACCCCCGGCTAGTGTTTTCTGACTATTTCGACCTTTCCGGACACGTTGGCACACTCAAAATGGCCATTTGGTTGATAAAACTATAATCAATTTTTAATTCAAATAATTACATTCCTGACGCGACTGACACGCGTGTTCCAATTAAATTTCCTAATTATCGTATTTCTGTCTCGCAACAATTTTAACATTTTCAATACATGAAATTTTTAATTTTAACATCATAATCTAATACCAACTCACCTCTCGCTAGTATTTGTAACCGGATTAATTCCCAATTAATTTTGATTTAATTTAAATAATCCCTTAAATAAAAATCAATAAAATTACGGGGTATTACATACTTCCCCCCTAATAACAGAATTTCGTCCTGAAATTCGAAACTAAAGAGTACCTGATAAAAATAACTACGGATATCGCTCGTGCATTACATCCTCGCACTCCCATGTGGACTTCTTGGCATTATGATGCCTCCACTGCACACATACTAACGGTACTATCTTCGACCTCAGTTTACACTCGCTTCGATCCAAAATAGCAATCGGCCCCTCCTCGTAAGAACTATCTGGCTAGAGATCGATGTCCTCCAAAGCAATGTGAGTATGCGCCAAATCGTCCCTAAGATATTTCCTTAGCGAGGAAATATGGAACACATCATGAATCCTATGCAAGTGCTCCGGTAACCCCAGTCTATACGCAACTGGCCCAATACGCTTCATGATAGGAAATGACCCCACATACCTTGGTGCCAGTTTCCCCTTCTTCCCAAAACGCATTACCCCCTTCATAGGAGATACTCTGAGTAACACCTGGTCCCCCACCTTGAATTCTCTGAAGAATCTTTTTGCATCAGCAACGTCTTCTGTCGGTCCTGAGCTACCTGAATGCGGCTCCGTATCATCTCTATTCTTGCCGAAGTGTCCTGAATCACCTCCGGCCCAAGGAGTTTGTTATCCACCACCTCTAACCAACATGCTGGGGAATGACAAGGTCTACCGTACAAAGCCTCAAATGGATTCATGCCAATGGTAAACTGATAGGAGTTATTATAAGCAAAGTCCACTAGTGGAAGGTACTGCTCCCATCCACCTCCAAAGTCTAGGATGCACATACGCAACATGTCCTCCAACATCTGATTTGTCCGCTTGGTTTGCCCATCCATCTGCGGGTGATAAACCGTACTCAGCCGCAACCCCGTACCCATGGCCTCCTGGAAACTCTCCCAAAATTGTGAAACACGTATCTTGTCTCGGTCAGACACGATATTTATAGGTACCCCGTGAAGTCTCAGTATTTCTGCAATGAAATGCTGGGCATACTGTCCCGTAGTGTAGTCGGTCCTCACGAGCAGAAAATGAGCAACTTTGGTCAACCTATCCATAATTACCCAAATGGAGTCGTGACCCCTCTGCGACATAGGTAACCCCGTGATAAAGTCCATGGAGATGATCTCCCATATCCACGTCGAAACCTCTAACGGCTGTAGAAGTCCTGTCGGTTTCTGATGGTCCACCTTTACTAGCTGACAAGTGGCATATTTAGAAACAAACACGGCGATATCTTTCTTCATCTCGATCCACCAATACTATCGTCTCATGTCTTGGTACATCTTATCCCCACCAGGGTGTACCGCGAACCGTGAGCCGTGTGACTCCGTCATTACCTCGTGTCACAAGTCCTCCCCTTCCGGAACGACCACTCTCCCATTGAAGCATAATCCCCCTTTTGAGCCAACGGTACAGGACTCGACTCCCTCTGCTAGTAATCGAACTATCTGCTCCTGACAGAACGAGTCATTTGCGTGGGCCTTTACCACTCTCGTAACAATCTGAGGTGTAATAGTCATCACAGACATGAACGATCGGGCCACTGCATCCTGGTGTCCCAACTCCTTCCACTTAGCTTTCAACACCTCGGCCACCTCATCTACCGATTGACGGCTCAACGCATCTGCTACCACGTTAGCCTTCCCTGGGTGATACTGGATATCGAACTGATAATTCTTCACAAACTCAAGCCACCGACGTTGACGCATATTCAGCTCCTTCTACGTGAAGAGGTATTATAGAGATTTGTGGTTTGTGAACAACCGAAATTTCTCCCTCAGGAGATAGTGTCTCCAAATCCGAAGAGCGAATACGACTGCCGCTAACTCCAAGTTATGGGTGGGGTAATTCCTCTCGTGAGGCTTAAGCTTACGGGAAGAATAAGCTATTACCTGACAATCCTGTTGCAGTACACCTCCAAGTCCTTGTAAGGACGCATCGGTGTAAACTAAATACTCAACTCCCGGCCTGGGAAATGATAACACAGGCACTGAAGTTAACTTGTCCTTCAACTCATCGAATGCCAACTGACAGGCATCGCTCCAGATGAATGGTACACCTTTGCGAGTCAGATGTATCAAAGGACCCGCTATCTTTGAGAAACCCCGAATAAGCCTCCTGTAGTATCCTCCTAGGCCCAAGAAACTATGGATCTCAGTCGGTGTTGTGGGCTATCTCCACTCCCTCACTGCGGATACCTTCTCCAGATCAACAGATATCCCTCGGTCTGAAATGATATGCCCCCAAAACTGAACCTCCTTCAACCAGAACCCACACTTCTCATACTTTTCATAAAGCTCGTTATGACGCAATGTCTGTAAAACCTGTCTCAAATGCTCGGCGTGCTCCTCTTCTGTCTGGGAGTAAACCAGAATGTCATCAATAAAGACAATGATGAACCGGTCTAGGAACTCTCTGAACACCCTATTCATTAAGTCCATAAACACGGATGGAGCATTGGTCAAGACAAAAGGCATAACCCGAAATTCATAGGAACCATATCGCGTCAAGAAAGCAGTCTTCGAGACGTCCTGTTCCCTGATACGCAACTGATGGTATCCCGATCGCAAATCAATCTTTGAGAAGAAGCAGGCTCTTCTCAACTGGTCAAATAAGTCATCGATTCGGGGCAACGAATACTTATTCCGTATCGTGACCTTATTCAACTCCTGGTAATCTACACACAACCTTAACGATCCATCCCTCTTCTTTACGAACAACACAGGGGCACCACACCGCGAAGTACTCCTCCGGATAAACCGCTGACCCAACAACTGCTCTATCTGATCCCTTAGCTCTCTCATCTTCGCTGGAGCCATACGGTACGGTGCGCGGGCAATGGGCCGTGTGCACGACGTCAAATCAATAACAAAATCTATCTCTCTACTAGGAGGTAATCCAGGTATATCCTGGAATACATCAGCAAACTCCCTCACGACTGGAATCGAATCAATTGGTATCACCACTTCCTTAGAGGTCTCCTCCTCTATATAGTACAACTGAGTGGACGATCCTCCCTCAAGGCGAGGCATCGCCACTAAAAACACCTCCTGCCCGGGAATGGAAAATATGATGCTCCTACTGAAACAATCAATCATGGCTCGGTACGCAACTAGCCAATCCATACCAACAATCACGTCATACTCAGTCATCTCTAATACTAACATATCAGCGGGTAAATTAAACGTCCCGATCTCTATACCCACACTTCTACAAATAAGGTAAATTACAGAACTCCTACTCAACGGTGAATCTACACAAGTAATCGTGCTCTCTGTAGTGTCTAACAACCCAATAGTGCGTGCAAATCTTGTGGCAATGAAATAATGTGTGGCCCCCGTATCAAATAAAATATGCCCCATAGTCCCCTGAATAGAGAACATACCCTCAATAGCAGGTGGATCTTGTGGGACGACGACCTGCTGGAGTTGGTACACCCTCCCATACTAAAGTTGTCCCTGTTGAACTGGGACCGCTGGAATAGGTGGTAATGCTGCCACCTGTGGTGGTGCTGGGAGGGCGGCAGGAAAAATAGACCTCTGTGGCTCGTGTCGAGCACCCAGCTGCTACTGCTGTTGGGCCCTGCCCCTATCAGGACAATCCTGGCGTTTGTGGCCAATCTTGCCACACACGAAGCACTTCCCCTGGAAATTTCCTCCTCGTTGTCCTTGCTACGCTCGGCCCTGATGGCCATTACTATTCCTACCTTGACCATGCTGGCCCTGCTGAAACTGTTGTTGTTGACCAATCTGGCCGTTCTGGCCCTGATGGCCATTCTGACCCTGATGGCCATGTCTGAAACCTCCCTGACCAATCCTGAAACCCCCAAATCTGAATCTCTTAGGATCCCCCTGTTGGGGACCCTGATCATCCTGCCTGTGCTGACCCTGAACAGATTGTGCCCCGCTGGCACCATTTCCCCATGTCCTGCCCTGATGGCTGGACTCTCCTGATCTCTTACTCTCAGACATGTGAAAGCCGTGATCCTGGCAGTGAAGTAATGCCGCGTTAACCACGTCAGAGTAAGTGGCCAACGAAAGATTTCCCAACAAGTGCTGTCGGATCCTCCAAGTCAATCCGTCCATGAACTTCTGAATCTTCTTCTCCTCAGTCGGAATCTCATCGGGAACAATATTCAAGAGATTTGTGAATTTGACCTCATACTCGGCCACGGTCTTCCCCTCCTTCTTGAGGTTCATTAACTTCCACCTCATCTCAGTGTGAACAGCTGATGGAAAATAATTGCGGTCGAACCGCACCCAGAACTCCTAAATAGAAAGGGCGTCCCTATCCTCCGCAGTGGTAATAGACTCCTACCATTGCAATGCTGATCCTACTAGCTTAAAAGTAGTTAATATCTTCTTCTGATCATCCGTGCACTCGTACATCCTTAAGTTCATCTGAATGTCCTTCCTCCACTGACTGGACACTACAACGTCGGAGCTACCTGCAAACTCCGGAGGGTGTGCTTTCTGAAAAGCATCACGAACGCGTTCCCAAGCAGATGAGAATACATGAGCCTGAACTGGCGTGACTAACGAAGACTGGGGTGGTGCTTGCTGTACAACTGCTAGGGCGGCATTCATCGCTTGGGCTATAATAGCTGCAACCTCGACGACATTCATGGTGCCCTGAACTGGTGCAGGCTGTGGCTCGGGCTGTGCATCCCGAGGAACTCGCTGTGCATGTCGTGGAGGCATCTGAAATGAGAGTAAAGTCTTATAAGTTCGTAATTATTATCTCAAAATAGCTGAAGAACGGAACATACATAAAAGAATACAATAGTCCTAAAATATAGGGCTCTACATCAAAGAAAGCTCAACGGAAACATAATAAGCCGTACAGATCCTAAGGACACTAGAACCTGATGCTCTGATACCACTTGTGACACCCCGACTAATTAAATACCGGGTAGCTACTCCTTTATTAAATTAATACAAAATGTCAAGTTGGTTCAGTTCATAGCATCACTGTCGAAAATGTTTTATCAATTACTAGCCACCTAATATTTAAAAAGTGAGTTGTCAATTTTAATTAAATCCGATTAACATGCAATAATTAAATTATGAAATGGTAACATAACCACCACAACATAATGACAATGGAATAATCATAAAATAGTAATGAGTCTGGAGGGATACTCCTCACAACAATCCAAATACAGGAATAAATAAATACTAAGTCTGCATCACTAGATTAATTTCAACCCAAAAATCTGATATAACTGGATAAATAAAGTGTCTAAAAGAAATTGGGCAACATGCCCAACAGATGAGGAAAAATCTAGTAACATAGAGTCAAGATCGAAAGTGGAGGCGTCTACTGTCAAAGTCCTACAACTTTCACGTCAGCTATAGTCCGTCACCTGAATGGAACTCCTATGCATGGTGTCCTTGTGGCTGGGCACCTAAAAGGTTTTTACAAAAATATATTTGAAAGCAAACGGGTTAGAGCCTGATTATGGAAAACAGTTTAAAATATAGCAAGTGTTTTAATGACATAAAACAATGAATGCAAAATACATGTTAGGACGTTCTCTCACATGAAATACTCACCTCTCGACTATCTGTGCACTCCTAACATATCCGTAATCAAATCTAGTTATGCCCATATCTAACTGGTTCAATATAAAATCTAACGTTACTATACGATTCACGATTTAATTCCCGACGTCTTATTTTAAACAGAGTGTTTTGCTCTTCTACACAGTTTCCCCATTTTAGTACTACTAATCACTATAGATCTTCCATTTTATCTTTTACAAAATGTTGATATTATAGATACTCACATTTATACATTACAGTTCATTTCAATTTACAGTATATTATTCTCATCATAAATATACAATACTAGCACCCCGAGACTAAGCTGCAGTGCACACATACTCTGCTATCCAATCCCGATACATCACGTACATAAGGACCACGTATTCCAAATCTCTCAGGAATCATTCTCAAATAACAACAATCACACAAAATGGAGGCGAACATAGTTCACATCACGTGGGTCACGCACATACCTACGCTCCCATGATCAGCAGACTTATTAACTTCTCAATAAGTCCTTCTCTGACCTATGTCCTCGAGGTACTAATCTAAATCCCCCCGTAGGCACACAAAGATTAGATGTCCCTAATCGAACGCAGAACTCCCGTGATAGCAAGTATGGTAGGTATGTTTTACACATAAAACCACATATACTAAGCATTCACACATCTTAGATATCTCGAATTATTAATATAGGTATGCTTCTCGTTCTTATACCATCATTTAATGTTATACGTTTACAAGTACTCAATTTGTATATTAACGTTGTCAACCCTTCTCACGTCGTAATTAGGTATTCGTTTCCTATTCCACAAATGTCATCCGGATTACTATAAGGTTCTCAGTTATACTCCTCAACGTACCCCAATTCTCACAATTATACCCACTAGTCAATAAGGGAAGGTTAATTATCAATTACTTAAGTCTACGGGACATTTGAAATAAAATCAGGCCAAAAAGGCCATTCTGTCAACTCGTTAGAAGTCTCGTTCGAACGAAAGAATTCGAACGAACTACCAACTGGTTAGAAGGGATACTATCATCTCGTTAGAAGCTCGTTCAAACGAGGTCATTCGAACGACCTGGGCAGGTCTTGTAACGAGATGGAAGACTGCGCCCAGAATTTCCCCCAATTCATTTTTCTTCAGATTTCTCTCCTCTAAATCCCCACTAAGATCATCCAAATTAAGTTTTAACGTTTTTAAACTACTCTTAGTCCTCCTAAGTCACCCTCTAACATATATTTGGGGTCAATGTCTCCTAAATTAACATGTAATCTTCATGATTCCCAAACATTGTCCCAAAGCCTATAAACATGAAGCCAGAATTTTAACGTCTGCAATTTCTCCTTATAAATCCGTTTTTTAAATCATCAAAGATACATTTTGGACATGGAATTCATTCATTACCACTCTACATGCAATCCCTATATAATATTATGAGTTTTATCTCCAATTTCATGGGTTTTTCATCAAACTTTCAATACAAGACATATATTAAATCCTAAGCATGGAGGAAACATTCGCTTGAAATTATGTAATTAAACCACTTGCCTTAGGTTTTCTGATTTGATGTTGAAGGATGAAGGCTGATTCTCCTCTTTCTCTCTACAGATTTCTCCCAAAGATGGTGATGGTGGCTAGGGGTTTCTTTTGGAAGCTCTTAAGACTCTCCCTATAACTCCCGTAGCCCACTACTTGTTAAATGATGATATTGGACTTAGTGGGTTTATTTCTAATATAAAATTAACCTCTAAAATTCGTGGGTTTTAATTCCCCTCTTTTTAAAATTACCAAAATACCCTTCTAAGTTGTCGGTGGGCCCAAAAATGCCCCGGGACCCAAACTAAACCCCCGGCTAGTGTTTTCTGACTATTTCGACCTTTCCAGACACGTTGGCGCACTCAAAATGACCACTTGGTTGATAAAAATATAATTCACTTTTTAATTCAAATAATTACATTCCTGACGCGACTGACACGTGTGTTCCAATTAAATTTCCAAATTATCGTATTTATGTCTCGCTACAATTTTAACATTTTCAATACATGAAATTTTCAATTTTAACATGATAATCAAATACCAACTCACCTCTCGCTAGTATTTGTACCCGAATTAATTCCCAATTAATTCTCATTTAATTTAATTAATCCCTTAAATAAAAATCATTAAAATTACGGGGTATTACAGAGCACACAAGATATGGACTCGCTAATAAGAGGGCGCGAGGGTTTAGAAATGTAACTCCCACGGTTTTTAGGCCATGGGGTGCCGAATATGTTGAGTCGACCGGAGGGAGAATACGCCAATCTCAGTCGCCCCCGGGAGTCCGACCGACCCAAGGTAGAGAGGCTTCTAAATCCTCGCCAATGGACGCCCTCTCTCTACCTTGTCCGATTTCCCTATCATGCTTTCTTCAATTATTACAAATTTTAAATGAAAATGAAATGGTGTCTCTATGCACCGCAATACAAGCAAGGTAATAAAATCCTAAGTACAAGCCTTCTAAAAAAAAATGGTACTAAAATTGAAAAATGAAATGCAAGTGAATCTCAAAATTTGGAAATCCTCTCAAGCACGTCACGCTCCAAAGATCGGCAACGATGCCATTTGATAACTAAGACTTTTGCGTATATATCGTTGTTGAAAGCCAAGTTAGTCAAAATCCTCAATTACCTACAAATATATATCAAACTCAAGTGTAGAGTGGTAAGTAAGGATGTCAATCCTAATCTAAGGTGTGAACATGCTAAACATGAGAGTATTATGAATATAATTCACTTGATCTTTTTTTTTACTTTTGGGTTTTTCTAATTTTTTTCTATGTTTTTAAAATATTGAAACAAGTAGGTGAGGTGAGGTGAATTAACTCTAAACTAATATGAGAGATGAAATTAACAAACTAATTAGTGTGCTAAATAAGAACTAAGTAATAACAATTGAGATGAACTTAAATTTTAAAAATATTCAAAGAATGAAACTTCACCACCACTTTATCAATTAAATGTGTTAATTATTCTAGTATACTAATTTTCCAAATATTAGTTCATCTTATCAATTAATTTTCATCATTTGGTAAAACAAACTAATATAATTTAGTTAATCTAATTTTCATTCCCACAACTCAATTGAATAATTGATTTAGAAGTATTATATCAATCACTCGCTAGAATAGATTCATATAATAAATCTTAAATCAAATAAAATTTTAATGTATGAGTATAATAAAATTTAATATAATCTAATTAGTGGGTCAAACTATCTCTAGTTTGAATCCACAAATTAAGAGTATATTAGATTTTATTCCTTTCTCAAGGATAGTTTACCATTTCTCAATGCATAAACTCAAGTAGGAATGAAAAGAAAAATTAACTAAATGAAACCAAGTAGACTAGATTAATTAATACATTCAATTAATTATATGGGGCTTCATTTCACTCCTTTAATGGAGTGATTAGCCAACCATAGTCACAATTCAATTATTAACAATCTAATAAAACTTAGTAAAAAAAATTAAAGAGAAAGATAGAAGAGATTCAAACCAACATATAGGAGAGAAGCAATTGCACTTATATTCAATCCAATATTCACTCAAGTGTGTACAATTTTTCTCTACTAATTTTTCTCTCTAGAATTCACTAATTTTTCTATCTTTATCCTCTAACTTTCTCTCTCTACAAATTCCTATCTATTTGATGATGAGTTTTTTTTTTTCAAATGGGCTCTTGAGTCTTCTTTTACAGTAAATCCATGGCACACATGGAGTTAAGGGATATTTTTGGAAGGTTCATGGTGTAGGATAAAATGGGGAGAGGTTTTGGAATAAAGGTGAGGGTAATTTAGGAATTAGAAGAGATCATGTGGTAATGGTGAGGTCATGTGGAAAGGGGGGGTGAGGGAATAAAAAATCTGATATGGTTTATGGGTATTTTGGGGTTTTGGGGTAAAAGAGTAGTTGAGGGTATTTTGGGTAAAAGGGTTAAAAAAAGGGTTTAGTGGGTTTTATTAGTCACATGGGTAATTTTGTTGGCATTTGGTTTTTGGTTAGAAATTGGCAGGTAAAAATCGTGGGTTTGGAGAAGTGGGTCTTGGCTTGGATGAATGATGAGTTTTTGTCTTTGTTTTGGAATCGGGTTTGGGTTCGGGGTGAGTTGGTTTCGGGTTTGATCTCGTCGGAGCAGGTCGGTTGGGTCGCGGGGTAGGTGGTCGCGATCAGAGGTTGTGGGTCGCTGGAGTATGGAAGGGGAGACGAGATTGGGTTGATAGAAGGTGGACCCATAGATGGGTCTCTGGAAGGTTCGTGGCAAGTCTGGCGGATTAGGGGCCGCGAACAGGAGGTTGAAGGGTCGCAATTGATAGGCACGTCTCCGATGGCACCGGAATTTGGGTCACGATCGGGGCTACGGTTGCAGGTCCGACGACCGTGGGTTAGGACAGGGTGGCGATTTGGGTTGGCCCACCACCAGCAAGTGGTGGCCGGAAGTTCGCTGCGCCGGAGGGGATCGCAGGGAGGCAATGGATGGCAGGTGGGGGGGGGGGGGGGGTTGTTGGTTTGGTTAATGGATGGATGTGAGAGGAGAGAGAAAAGAGTGGTGAGGAAGATGAAGTGGGTAGATTTAGGTGTAGTGGGGTGTAGGGGATATGGTGTAGATGAGGGTAGTTTTGTGTGTGAGTGGGTTGTAGAATAAGTTTGGTGAGGGTGAGGGTTTGGTTAGGTGTAGGATAGTGTAGTTTAGTGTATGGTATGAGTGTGTGTGTTAATTTGAACCCTTAAAAATAAAATTAAAACTAACTAATAAAATAAAACTATAAAAACTAAAAAATATAAAAATTAAATTTCTATTCTAAAAATGAAATAAAGAATCAAAGAAAAATAAAACTAGAAAGTAATGAAAAATAAAAATAAACTCTAATAAAACTAAAACTAAAACTAAAATCCTAAATAAGTGTAAAATCAAATAAAACTAATAAATGAAATCCTAATAAAAATAAAACTAATAACTAATAAAAATAAAGATGAAATAAAATATACTAATAATATATAAAAATAGTAAATAAAACCTAAAAAATTCTACAATAATCCTAAAATTGAAAAATGACACAAACTAAATAAAAAGGTACAAAATCAACACACACACACAGGTCGGGGAAGGCTAAGGCTAGGATGGGCAAGGTTAGGGTCACGGGATTGGGTATTTAGCTCCATTTTAACTGTAAATTACGTGAAAATATAGCTTTTGACACCGCAACTGCAATTAAGCCTGCATATTGAACAATTAAGCGCATAAGACCCAAATTGCCGAGAATTAGCAACTAAAGTACGTTTATTCGGGGTATAAAATGCACAGTTTTGGGTGCTTATCAGCATCCATGATCCTTATTCATAATCGTTCATCAAACTGCACAAGTCTAACCCCATAAGCCATTTTCTCTGCCAACATCAACAACCACAACCTCCGCTTTTACCAAAAAAACCCCCTCAAAACCCAGATCACCACCTTCTGCAAAAACCACCAAACCTTGCCACATAAAACCCTAACACCCTTATACAATCCTCTTACCCACCGCACAAAAAAAAATCCACCAGCAACATAATCACCCAACCAATACCTTTTGTGGTAGCAAACCCTAATCATAAAACAAGGCCACACCAAAGTAACAACCAAAAAAAAGATATAGTAGTAGAAAACGAAAAACAGAGAGTTAGAGAAAGGTGGTGCCAATGACAGTAATCAAATCCAACCCACCACTCTTTACCTTAGCAAGTCCTTTTAACCTTCCCGGACTATAAGTCCAGCCCAAAAAACCCATTTTGTACCCACTCAGCTCAAGTTTAGTTAACTTTAAACATCCATTGAGTGCAATCTACGGTAGAAGTTCCTAGTAACAAAAAAAGGACAAAAAAAGATGACAGAAAGAAAAGGAAAAAAGGTACCCATAGACTTTGCTTCAGCTTCTAGTCACAGTAACGTTGTTTTATGATTATCTCCTTCAATATACCAATCCTCTCTTTGAAAATTTGATTAACCTCATTTTTTTGGTAGTTTGCTTCATACAAATCATTTGAGCCCAGTTAATTTTCAACATACACATCCAAAAAAAGCGGGAAAACTTGTTTTTCCCCATAGCATCATTGCATAACACTTTCTTTCGTTGCTTAGTTTTACGGTGCAAGTGTTGCAGTAAGTTTAAAAATAATATAAAAAAGAAAAAAATGCTTTAATTTCAGCATGCCCTTCCTTTTCATCTCCCTTGTCCCATACAATTTTTTTTCTGTAGCCTTCCAAATATGGTTTCCACAGCGGAAGTAAATTCCAAGGTAGAAGAAACATTGAACCAAGATCATGAGTCGACAAAGAAAACAATAACTAAGATCCTCTCCGACTTTAACGAATTAAAGATCGAAATTCAAAACCTTACTCAGTCAATGGAAAAATTGTTGAGTGACAATAACCTATAAAGAATGGACATGGATACAGATGTTGTGTCTAATAAGACACGGACACACCGACACATAAAATCTCTAAAAATTAGAACACGACACGGCAACTGTGACAAATAAATATTTTTTTAATATTATCTATAGTTTTATCTATTTTCCACTTAAAAAACATAAATTAGTGGTGAAACTGATATCTCAAAATTTAAAACGATTATATGTTTCCTAAGAACACTCAAACCGTGCATCAAAAGTATTAATTTATATCGAGCGAGAGAATGACTTCATTCTTTTAATTTTTCTTGTTATTATTCAGGAAGCCCTAAAAGAATTTAGTTTACATGACACTTACATTTCTTAATGTTCTTTAATTTTTTGGTGTCCCTCAGTATTTGTGGAGTGTTCATACCATGTCCGTGAAGTGTCCGCCTTATTTAAAATACCAAAGAAGTCCAACACGCCCCATAACGTGTTAGCAGAGTGTTCGAGTTGTGTCATACGCATGTCTAAGTGTCCGATATAGGTACGTCACCTCCAGAAAAGTGTTTGTGCTTCCTAGATAATAACAACGAGAAGCCTAACTAACTTGGGTCGTCATCCTACTATTTTCACTCCCCACATCCAAAGTAACGTAGCATCCAAAATTTAACAATGCATTCGCTTCGTTGACTATTACTTCGCCAATAAAGATAAATTATTAGGCAAACAGGTGGTGGAACACCCAGTGTCGTCAAACCTTCATCCCAACATCCCCCCTAATAAATCGAGGATCCACAAGTATTAGTGAGTCGTGCCCACAACTTAGCTGGCCTTGCACCTACTAACTTGTGCACATTGAGAGGGAAGTCAAGTAATGTCCGATGCCAATTATCATCCTCTTGAGGAGCGCACCAACCTAAATAGTCACACATACACCCATCCGTCAGAGGTAACTGGTGGATTCACACACCCTACTTTATAAGCGCGATAACTTTGGCATGCACGGTAGACACCCCTACAAGGATCTAAAACACAAGGACAACCACGATCAAGTCCACCACCAGCCTCTAGTTGGTCCACCTCCCTTTAGTCACCCCGTGGGCCACAACCATTAGAGGGGTTATCAACCTTGCCATGGCTATGACCCATGTGATATCACTAAGAAAGTTCGGATCAACATCTCATATTATGATGGAAAATTAAGCCCCAATGTATTTCTTGAATGGATAGCTGAGGTTAAGGATTACTTTAAGTTTTATGGCATGTCCGACTTCCATCGAGTCCAATTTACAAAAATGAAATTGACAGTGTCTTCCAAGCATTGTTGACAAGGGGTTCAATAACACAATGACTATTATAGTAGGCCACAAGTTACCATGTGGACGGAGATGAAACACAAGTTGCAACATAAATATCTCCTCGTCTACTATCTTCAACATTTAAAAGATTAGTAAGTTGCGTTCAACCTGAGGCAAACCTCCACTATCACCAATTACTTGGCTTGCTTTGACGACCTAATGTTTAAATGTGAGGTCCACGAAGACGTTTGGACTCAAGTCACCTGATTTATTAATGGCATACGTATGAAAGTTAAGAGAGAAGTCGCGTTGCACTCACCTGTGTCGCTAGAGGAGGCCTATCAAGAGGCGCTTGAGGTCGAAAAATATAAGGTCACTCCCAAAGGGCGACCTTTCAACTGTGGACTCAAGATCAATTAAATCTATGACATTTGATAGGTCTCACAAGGCATCTCAGTTAGCCTATGTGGTGTCAAGGTCTCCAACCCTAGTCAGCTTGTTCACCAAAGGCCAAATGTCAATGGCCTTAGAGATACCGCGTCTCAGGGATCACGCCCGAGTAATGCATCCATTTAATGATGCCTTTGCCATGGTATAGGGAATATAGCTTCTCGCTGCCCACACAGCACACTGACAATAGGCATTGAGGCAGACAGAAAATGAGGCAAAAATGTCTATTTTTGATGGCTATGAACCCATCGACTATGAAGAAGAGTTTGGGGAACAAAGCCTGGAGTACACGTCACAACTTACGATCGTACAATATATTCTCACAACGCCAGATGCTACAAATGTGTCGAAGAGAACTAATATTTTCCACAAATTTTGTAAGAGTGGCTATAAGATTTGCAAGTTAGCCATCGATGGTGGCAATTCTAAGAATATAGTGTCTAAATTAGCAGTGGCACGACTCAAACTCAAAACAAAACCACATCCTAATCCTTACCGTGTAGCATGGATGGAAAATATTTATTTTCTGGTAACTGATTATTGTATGATACCTATTCAAATGGGTGACGACACAGACACAATTTCGTGTGACGCCTTACGAATGGATGTGGTGCATGTGGTGTTAGGTTGTCCTTGGTTGTACGAAAAAAACGCCACGAACTTTTGATGCAAAAATACTTTTATTTTTCAACATAAAGGAAAAAATATTTAATTAAACCCCACCAAGCCGATGGAAATATTCGTTGCACCCAAGTTCTCTTCACCATCGATTCGCAACGTGCAAAAGCTTCATTTGTTAAATCGGATTAAATTTGTGACAAAAATTGAGAGTGGCATTTTATTCACCTTTGTAGTAAGCATGAATCATCACCTCCCTCTCCTGACCCCAATGACTTGACACCCAAGGTCACTAACTTATTACATGAGTTTCAAGAAGTCAATCCAAAAGAATTACCTGATGAGCTACCACCTTTTAGGGATATCCAACATGTGAGATTTAGTTTCAACTCCCAATTGCCTAACCTAACGCATTATCGAATGAACCCTAAAGAGGGTGCTTAGAACAATCCACAGATTAAAGATCTATTAGGGAAGGGACACATTCAACCTAGCCTTAGTCCATGCGTCGTGACCGCCTTACTCACTCCAAAGAAAGATGGATCTCGATGAATACGCATTGATAATAGGGCCACCAAAAAGATCACGATAATTAAAAAATTGTACAGGTTTCCCATCCCTTAACTTGAGGATACACCAGACCTTCTCACTATTGCTAAGTGGTTTTTGAAGCCTGATTTGCACAGCGGTTATCATCAAATTTGGATTCGACAAGAGGATAAATTGAAGACTACCTTTAAAACACCAAATGGTTTATAGAAATGGTCGGTCATGCCTTTCGACCTTTCTAACGCTCCTAGCACTTTAATGAAAGTTATGACATAGCTTATCCGTCCATTCATTGGGAAACTTTTGTTCATATACTTTTACGATAACCTCATTTATAGTGGTCTAAAGAAGAACACTTGTATCACCTTTGAAAATTTTCTTTTACACAGTGATGCTAAGTTTGTGGAGTTCGGCTTGAATTTTGTGTGGGTACTGTTCATACGTGTTTCGCTATTCATATGTGGTTCAGTGTTCATATGCGATTTACTATTCACTTTTAATCATTATTTAAGTAGGGTTTCCAACCATGCATCAAAACATCAACACTGACTTAGAACTAGAGAGAGAGAGAGAGAGTCTTCTTCCAAATATGAGAGTTTGGGGTGAGGCGAGGCTCTTTTCCTCTCACCCATGGATATTTCTCATAGGAGGAAAAGGATGAGAGTGAGTGTTTCATGTATGGTAGGTGTACTCGACAAGTACCTCGTGATGGTTAACGGAATATGCTGAACTTCTGGGGATAATCTCACAATCTCCAAAAATGATGAATTCCAAGGACAATGTTGCTCAATTGTAGGTGGAGTTCATGAATCGCGCGACATTGTATGGATTTTGTGTTATTTGTAGATGTCATCTGAATTGATCTCGATGGTATATTTTGAGAACAAGGTGCAAAAGTATGAAAGGCCTTTCAAGCTGATGTAATTGAGCGTCAAATGGGAAGTAAGAAGAAATCTCTCGTCTCAACCCTCTCTATTAAATTTCAAAATGGTAAAACACCTCAAATGAGGGTATAAAAGACGTATTTATGAGTGGAAATAGCTTAGGCTCCAAGCAATGATCCTAATTACAATTTTACATTTATTATCCTTTATTACTTCCTCCTATAATACCAAGCAAACAATCAACTAAAAATAAAATACATTCAAACAAATAAAATAACAAAAATGTCATAAAAGCCTAAAAATGACAAACGTTCTCATGCCACATCATTCTCCCCTCCATGAAAAAAAATTCGTCCTCGAACTCAAAAGGGAATGCCATCGGTATCACCCTCCAAAATAGTGATGGGAGCATGCTGGGGTGCGGCCTCATTGGTCATGTCAGGATACTCGGGGCCTCAGGAAGAAAGTAGAGCATGGCGATGTGGTAAGGAATACTCTGAAGCCCTGTGACCAACTACCCCACAATTGTAACATTTGAATGTCACGGGTGGGAAGATGAAGGCTAAGGGGCTATTGTGGTTGGTGTCGTTGTTGTAATGGTAAGAGTTGGAGTACTGGAGGGTAGGCCTGTCAACAGATCGGATTTTATCCAAATCCAAATTCTAATCCGATTCGTTTACACGGATTTGGATCACGCCTGAAATCCGAATATCCGATTAACCGATTACCCGTTTATTAAATGGAGCGGATTTGGATTCATATGATCTGATCTTTTAATAATCCGATTCGATTAATATATATCTATATATATAATATTTTTAATTAATATATATATTATATTTAGAAATTTATTAATATTTTAAATATATATTTTATTAGTTATTTATAATAGTCCTATATTAATATATATTGTATTTATTTATAATACTAATTTATATTATAATAGTTATTTAAATATATTTTTTGAAATAAATATTATAATAGTTATTAATAATATATACTGTATTTTGAAATTTATAATAGTTATTTATAATATTATAATCGGATCGGATCGGATAAAGGGATCGAATTAAAGGATTCTTAACGGATTCGGATTCGAAACCCTAACATATAATCCATCGAATAATCAGATCGGATTCGAACCCGTTTAACATAAATGGATTCAAATTTGGATTGGCCTTATCTGGTATGAATTCGACCCGTTTACAGGCCTACTACAGGGAGTCGGTGGAGCAGAAGCAGTAGTGGTGCGCGCACGAGCAGAGGGAGTTGTATGATGAAATGCCTCCATTTTCGTGGAATACTCCACCGCGAAAATGTCACCATGTAGGCCGTGGATGTAACGGATAATTCTCTGCTCCTCTATCTCTCCAAGTCGAGCACGAGATTATCCTTCAGTGACTCTGCGCTGCTCTAAGTCAAGCCACCATACACTTGCATGACACGAAAATTTGGCTGCCGCCATCATTCAACCTTTTATACTAAAAAATGCGCTCCATAATAAGGATCCAATCAATCACCGTATCCAACTAAAGATGACCATCAAACATCGGCACATCCACACGGATATCTCCCTGCATGCTCCTAGAAAGCATTCGTAAGCTCACGAGGGAAATGGGGTCGACTCCTTGTGAAAATCTAAGTCATCTGCATCAATCCCGTCCTTTCCTAGCAGAGGATCCTAGACTGGGGATTGATGGTGCTACTTTTGAGACCGTGGACGAGTAGGTACTGGTGCAGGAGGTGGGGCCTCAACCGGAGATGGAGGTGGGATATATAGAGGTATCATTGTCATGAAAGGGGCGAGAGGTGATGCTTTAATCATGGGAATATTTGTCAGAAGCGAAAGCTGCACCAAGGCACTAAGGTCCTCATAGAGCCTAGGTGCAAGGAACAAGGCGAGGCGCACGCCTAATCGAAGTGAGGCGCAAAGTTTATAGAACATTAAAAAGTTGTATATTTATAAATAATAAGATCATTCATGATCTAGAACTAGAAATATGTATAAAAAATTATATTTATACATGGTTATGAAGAGACAAGTCAAAAGAGATGGATCTTATACCACCATATGAAAAAAATATATATTTAAATATCAAATTTATATAACAATTTGACTGTCCAATAATCAACAAAAGAAAAGATATTTAAATATTTGAATAATGAATACTCTTGGGGTGAAGGCGGGGTATGTAGAGATATGGAAAATATGTGGATCATAGTGGGAGGCAATATGTATGGGATTTAGGGTTTGTGGAGGTAAATTGGTGGGAAGGACCTCTGGGTGGTGGTATATGGGGAGATGGTAGTTGATGATCAAATAAACTTGGGTCTGGTGGTATAGGATGGATTTTGTATGGCTGGAGGCTAGGGTCTACCATTTGGATGTTGGATTGAAAATTGGGTTGTGAAACCCTAGATGTAGGTTGTCTTGGATATTGAATGGAGGGTCGTAGAATAAACATGGGTTTTGGGAGAAATTAGGGTTCATGATTTAGGTGGGTATTTTTGGGGAAGGGAAAGAAGGATTCGAGCTTCTCGTGGTGGGGAGGGTGTGGCTGCTACCCAAGGACGGCACGGGAAGGGCTGGCCTACCTTTGTCGATGATGTATATGGTGCTATTGGGGAGCCCATTGTGGTTCAGGGGAATCCCACCTGGGGTAATATCAGGATTGACCACCAAATGCTAGTTTCGGTCAGAAAAAAATGGATCGTGGGTTTTCTGCAGTTCTGGTGAGGTTCTGGGGGTTTTCAATCATGGGGAAGGATTTCGACCAGAGGCGGGTGGCTCGATGGGTGAGCCGGTGGCTCCACCTAGCCCTGGATGATGTCCAATCACTATGAGGTGATCCTCGCCATCGATCGGGGCAAACAGAAGGTTATGGTAATTTTCCGATGGGTGATTATCGCTAGTTTCTCCTTCGATCACCGTCGGATTCGTGGATATGGGGTTAGAATTTGATGGAGCAACCCTTTTTTGTGGAAGAGGAGTGGAATGAGTAGAATTGGAGGCATGGCGATCAAGGTTTTGAGAAGGAGTGGGGGTGGTGTAATGGGGGCTCGTGGAGGAGTCCGATTGTGGAAGACGGGTGTCAAGAGCATCCACTCGGGTCATGATACAGTTCAAGACCTTGAATCAATCGGTACGAGGTTACATGAGAGCATATCTCCTCTTAGGTTCCATTTGTCATCATCTATGATTTTTTTTGTTTTTTTACAACAATGGGTAGAGCCCCCGAGACTCTGATACCAATTGACATAAATGAGCATCAAATGGGATGTAATAAGAAGAAATCTCTCGTCTCAATTCTCTATATCTCAAAAATGGTAGAATACCTCAAATAAGGATACAAAAGGGTATTTAAAGGTGGAAGTATCTTAGTCTCCAAACAAATATCCTTATTACATTTATCCCCTTATTAGCCTTTATTACTTCCTCCTATATTACCAAGCAACAAACAATCAACTAAAAAGAAAATACATTCAAACAAAAAAAAAATGACAAAAATGTCCTAAAAGCCTAAAAATGACAAAAATGTCCTCATGACACATCACAAATGCTCTCATTTACAACCGATAAGGTGGTGTATGTTCTGGCAGGTGATGGTGGGAAGAATCTTGCTAGTGAAATGGTGAGATCGAGGTCCCACTTTGGAGCCGGTGGGTACTAACGACTAGTTGCAGCAATATTTAGGCATTGGCTCGTGTGTTCAATTTTAAAAGATGTCAGAGAATAGCAATTGAAATTTTCAAAGTGCAATGGGAATATTTGCTAGAGGAGATGCATACTCCAAGGGAAATTTTCATGAATTAATTTGGATCTTTGAAGATGAATTGAACGGTATATAGATATTTGTAGATGGTACAATGAAGCTCGATGGTGTTTCTTTTGGTGGCATGGAAAATGAGGAGATTCGAGTTTGGGGAATTCTCATCAGGTGGAGTCTGTAATACCCCGTAATTTTAATGACTTTTAAAATGGGTTATATTTTAAATTAATGGATTAATTGGATCTTATTATAAATTAATTCATTTGGGTTTTATCCGAATTGTGGATATTAAAATGGATGATTCTGAATATTACTTAAAGATATTTAGGTAATATATGAATGTGATGTCATTGATATGACGGTATGATATAAATTCGGTTATTTGAATTTTTAGTCAGACACGGTATGGGACGTGTCGGGACTAATTTATTAAATTAAAAAGGAAATTTATTTTCTATCGACCTTATAGTCATTTCGACTGCGTCGTTACGCCCAGAAAGGTTGAAATAGTCATAAAAGTCTATTTGGATGTTGGATTTGGGTCTCGGGTCATTTGAAAATGAAAAGACAACCCAAAAGGGCATTTTGGTTATTTTTACAAGGGGGGTGAATAGTGATTTTGGGTTTTGTCTTATTATAAGTATTTGGAGATTAGTTTATGTAGGTTCATTTCATCTCTTCTACACAAAATTGAAAAGTCATCTTCTTAGAGAGAGTGGAAGGTTGCTTGGAAAGAAAAAGAAGTTTGCTTGGGAAGGAGGAGAACCAAAGGTCAAAGGTCACCACCACCATCACCACCTGTGTTATTCAACTCCAAAGGGTCAGATCTTCATTAGAGGCAAGTGTTTGATATTTGCAATTTAAGTTCGTATATTGTCCATGTTAGGATAGTTATAAAAAGAGATGATTTTCATGCTTGGAAGATGAAAGGATATAGTTGTTAATGGATTTTTAGAATTTAAAAATATATAGAAATTAAACTCATGTTGTAGGTAGTTAGTAATCCAATAAATATTCATCAATCTGTGGAAGAAATTCTGAAAATAATTTAGTGTTCTTGAAGATAATATGTTGATAATTTTCTGAAAAAAGAGGCAAAAACGAGTGGAATGAGAAGAGCCAATTTGGAAGGTTTAGATCTTCTTTTTGAGTGCATTTGGATGATATTTAAGAAAAACTCAAAACACATACCTGACTCAATTTTTCGTGTAGAATCCAAATCTGAAGTCGGATTGATGATTTGAATAATTTTTGGATCTGATTTTTCTGAGTATTTAAAATATGAGAATTCATGATGCTGTTTCTTTTTAATGTTGGTTCTTATCCAAAAAAACTTTTGTAGATCTTCGGTGATTATTAATTGGATATTATGGGACTTAGAGAAGATCAGTAAGCCCTAGTTAAGATTTGAATTAATTTGGTTGGGATTTAATTGATTAGAATTATGGTAATTAAAGTTAAAGAGATTTCGATTGCTAGATTCATGTCTTGGATTCTAATCTGTTTGTATGAGGATTAAGGATAGTTCAAGTAGGGGAGATTTAATATAACACCTGGGTAGCCTTAGGGTTACAATTTAAACATCAAGGACTGAGTTTAAGCTCATTATTGATTTCGCAAGGGCTGAGTGTAGTACAAGAGCGTAGTGGTATGGCTCCTGGATAGAGATGGGAGTTTAGAACACATTTGGTTGAAAGAGGGGATGAGGTTATTCCGATCGCATATTTGAAGTTGACGAACCTCCTCGATCGACAAAGTTAAGTAGTAGTGTATTGGAGGGGTTCCTTGTTTGGATTTCGCTTTGCGAGACGCTCCGCGCATGAACCTTAACGACGTCGGGAGTTGAGAGATGTTATAGGATGCGAGGATAATTAAATTATGAAGTACAAATATGACATTTGAATACGTGGGATTTAAAGAGATATAATGCTACGTAAGGGAATAATATAAGGTTAATGTGAGTGCGTTGTTGTTAGTATACTATAGGTATGATAATACCTATTTGATTGATTAATGATTATGTGTATGACATACCTAGCTTACTTGCTATCGGTGGGAGGTTTGCGCGTGAGGGCAGTCATATCCTGATGAATCCATGGGATCTTTGATTTATCGCTCGAGAACATAGGTCTATGAAAGACTTATCGGGGAGTTGATAAGTCCGCTGACTGTGGGTACGTAGGTATGTGCGTGACCCATGGATACGAGAACTATGTTCGCCTCCAATGTTTGTGTTGTTGTTTATGGTTCGAGGAATCCTTACCGAACCTTTTGTCCACTATTCGGTGACCAGCGATGATGGGACATGATAGCAGAGTAGTGCATTGCACCGCAGTTGGGACTCGGGGTGCCGTATTATATATGAATATATATATAATGAATTAAATGATTGAATGGTTATATTGTGGTTAAGTCATCTACTGTGTGATAATTGTAGATAAAGGCGAATTGAGAAAAGAATGGAATTAGGTTAATGAATGTTTATTCTTAAAGAATTGAAAACTTAATTCATATTAATGAGAAATGATTCATGTTAATGAGAAACTATGAGAAATGTAAATGAATAATAATGTGACGTATGGTATGGGACATACGTGGATTATGATATTGGGATGGAATTATAATATGGAGACTAGAAAAGAGGAACCATTAACTAGGAGGTTAATAGGAAACGTTAAGTGTGCACTATAGTTGAGAGGTGAGAATGGCAGGTGAGAGTTGGGTCTAACATGTACATAATAAAAGATTTATCGCACTTGTTAAATACTTGCTGTTTCAAAAATTATTTTCACAATCGGGCTCTGACCCGTTTCCTTGCACATTTTCTTTTCTATTGTATCATCTATATCAGGTGTCCAGCAACAGGGACGCCAACCTTAGCGGATTATGACAGGCTATGGATTTATGGAGTTTTGCTTAGACGCCTATCATCATTTAATTCACAGTATTCTCTTAGTAGGGCATGTCGCCCAAAGGATTTAGTTATCTTCTCCTATCGGGGTCAAATACTATGGTATTCGTGTCATTTTAATACATTTGATATTGTTGGGATTACTGTTATGGATTAATATTATTTGGGAATGTTTATTCCAATTGCATTCAAATTATTTTGTGTTATCTAATTGGTTATCAGTGTTGTAGAATAAAATGTGTTGTGTTATTCTTAAACTAGAAATGGATTTTGTTAAATTAAAATTTGAAAAGTTTTTAACACCAGCTTAATTGAGTATTGGGTGAGTTGTATATGTTTTCGACAGTGATGCTAAGAATGAGCCAACTGTATATTCTGTTTTAATTTGGTATGGGACTGGCCACCCGGTATTTAATTAGGCGGAGTGTTACAGGTGGTATCAGAGCATCAGGTTCTAGTGTCCTTTAGGATCTGTACGGCTTACTGTCTTTTCAGCTTAGCGTTCTTTGATATAGAGCCCTATGTTTAGGATTGTTGATCTCTTTGGTAAGATTCCGTATATATCAGTGAATCTTATTTACGTTCGGGATTGATTGAACAAAGAAGTATGACATATGAGGGCCATTGAATGGTTAGCGGAGATCGTACTTAGGAGGTTATGAAGTATGTTCGAGTATGATGACCGTAGTCGAGATCACCCCTATTATGGAAAATTGAGGAGAGACATCAGTAGAAGTTCTTAAAATGCGGGAATTGTGTGTGTTACCTAACGAAGGCAATATATTCAAAGGCTTGGGCATATAGTGGAGTGTGGTTAACTAGAACTTATACTTTGGGGTAAAATTTTTCTTGACTTATCGGAGCAAAGTTATAATAGTGGGATTCAACAACCACCACCCACGAATGAGGGTATGTTCTCTATCTAAGGAATTATAAGGCGTATATTGATTTTTGTAGCGATTAATATTATATGGGAAAATGGGTTGCTAAACTTTGACAATAGCACTGTTATTTACGTAGACTCACCGACGGGTGTAGGATACCTATATTTTCATATCATCACGTGGGTTTGATTTTTATCGCGGAATTACTTACTTTGGGCATGTCCGAGCATGATATGACTATCGACATGCATTGACTTGTGGTATAGGAGAGCGTATGTACTACTACTATAGCTAGCATCTTGTCTTTTATAAGAAGAGTAGATGCGTAGACTCTATTTAAAATCAATAAAACCTAATTTTTTTTTGTTTAAATCGATAAACTTGATATTTTTTTCGATAAACCAAATTTTTATATACTATTGACTAAATACCTGAGGAGTTTCGATGACCGACTACTTTAGGTAGTAGTGTATCGGGGTGGTTCCTTGTTTGGATTTCGCTTGCGAGACACCCCACGCATGAAACTAATTACCGTTGGGAGCCGAAATAAGTTAGGTCCTTAGGATATGAGTTTATAACCTTTGCGAAAATTTTTTATATTGAAAGTGGTACGATAGGGTGTATGGGCTCCCTGGATTGTTAAATGGTAGTAGTTTTCAAAATTGTGAAACAATAAGTAGTTGTGACTTCAGGATTTATTTATTTAATAAGTGAGGATCATTTTTCCCAAACTTTATCACGAGGATGGTATAGGGAAGATTGGGTATAATTTAAATTTGATTCATTTGGAACTATATGGTGATACTTAGTGTAACATCGATGGGGATTTTCGTTAATGTACTGTATGGGCGGTACTACTTAGATTTCTTGCGATGTGAGATTTATACTCGGAGTTGACCTTATCAGTATGGTTCATTTTTTCTGAATTTCGGAACGAAATTCTGTTATAAGGGGGGAAGTATGTAATATCCCGTAATTTTAATGACTTTTAAAATGGGTTATATTTTAAATTAATGGATTAATTGGATCTTATTATAAATTAATTCATTTGGGTTTTATCCGAATTGTGGATATTAAAATGGATGATTCTGAATATTAATTAAAGATATTTAGGTAATATATGAATGTGATGTCATTGATATGACGGTATGATATAAATTCGGTAATTTGAATTTTTAGTCAGACGCAGTATGGGACGTGTCGGGACTAATTTATTAAATTAAAAAGGAAATTTATTTTCTATCGACCTTATAGTCATTTCGACTGCGTCGTTACGCCCAGAAGGGTTGAAATAGTCAGAAAAGTCTATTTGGATGTTGGATTTGGGTCTCGGGTCATTTGAAAATAAAAAGACAACCCAAAAGGGCATTTTGGTTATTTTTACAAGGGGGTGAATAGTGATTTTGGGTTTTGTCTTATTATAAGTATTTGGAGATTAGTTTATGTAGGTTCATTTCATCTCTTCTACACAAAATTGAAAAGTCATCTTCTTAGAGAGAGTGGAAGGTTGCTTGGAAAGAAAAAGAAGTTTGCTTGGGAAGGAGGAGAACCAAAGGTCAAAGGTCACCACCACCATCACCACCTGTGTTATTCAACTCCAAAGGGTCAGATCTTCATTAGAGGCAAGTGTTTGATATTTTCAATTTAAGTTCGTATATTGTCCATGTTAGGATAGTTATAAAAAGAGATGATTTTCATGCTTGGAAGATGAAAGGATATAGTTGTTAATGGATTTTTGGAATCTAAAAATATATAGGAATTAAACTCATGTTGTAGGTAGTTAGTAATCCAATAAATATTCATCAATCTGTGGAAGAAATTCTGAAAAAAATTTAGTGTTCTTGAAGATAATATGTTGATAATTTTCTGAAAAAAGAGGCTAAAACGAGTGGAATGAGAAGAGCCAATTTGGAAGGTTTAGATCTTCTTTTTGAGTGCATTTGGATGATATTTAAGAAAAACTCAAAACACATACCTGACTCAATTTTTCGTGTAGAATCCAAATCTGAAGTCGGATGGATGATTTAAATAATTTTTGGATCTGATTTTTCTAAGTATTTAAAATATGAGAATTCATGATGTTGTTACTTTTTAATGTTGGTTCTTATCCAAAAAAACTTTTGTAGATCTTCGGTGATTATTAATTGGATATTATGGGACTTAGAGAAGATTAGTAAGCCCTAGTTAAGATTTGAATTAATTTGATTGGGATTTAATTGATTAGAATTATGGTAATTAAAGTTAAAGAGATTTCGATTGCTAGATTCATGTCTTGGATTCTAATCTGTTTGTATGAGGATTAAGGATAGTTCAAGTAGGGGAGATTTAATATAACACCTGGGTAGCCTTAGGGTTACAATTTAAACATCAAGGACTGAGTTTAAGCTCATTATTGATTTCGCAAGGGCTGAGTGTAGTACAAGAGCGTAGTGGTATGGCTCCTGGATAGAGATGGGAGTTTAGAACACATTTGGTTGAAAGAGGGGATGAGGTTATTCCGATCGCATATTTGAAGTTGACGAACCTCCTCGATCGACAAAGTTAAGTAGTAGTGTATTGGAGGGGTTCCTTGTTTGGATTTCGCTTTGCGAGACGCTCCGCGCATGAACCTTAACGACGTCGGGAGTGGATAGATGTTATAGGATGCGAGGATAATTAAATTATGAAGTAAAGATATGACATTTGAATACGTGGGATTTAAAGAGATATAATGCTACGTAAGGGAATAATATAAGGTTAATGTGAGTACCTTGTTGTTAGTATACTATAGGTATGATAATACCTATTTTATTGATTAATGATTATATGTATGACATACCTAGCTTACTTGCTATCGGTGGGAGGTTTGCGCGTGAGGGAAGTTATATCCTGATGAATCCATGGGATCTTTGATTTGTCGCTCGAGAACGTAGGTCAATGAAAGACTTATCGGGGAGTTGATAAGTCCGCTGACTGTGGGTACGTAGGTATGTGCGTGACCCATGGATACGAGAACTATGTTCGCCTCCAATGTTTGTGTTGTTGTTTATGGTTCGAGGAATCCTTACCGAACCTTTTGTCCCCTATTCGGCGACCAACGATGATGGGACATGATAGCAGAGTAATGCATTGCACCGCAGCTGTGACTCGGGGTGCCGTATTATATATGAATATATATATATATATATATATATATATATATATATATATATATATATATATATATATATATATATATATATATATATATAATGAATTAAATGACTGAATGGTTATATTGTGGTTAAGTCATCTACTCTGTGATAATTGTAGATAAAGGCGAATTGAGAAAAGAATGGAATTAGGTTAATGAATGTTTATTCTTAAAGAATTGAAAAACTTAATTCATATTAATGAGAAATGATTCATGTTAATGAGAAATGATGAGAAATGTAAATGAATAATAATGTAACGTATGGTATGGGACATACATGGATTATGATATTGGGATGGAATTATAATTTGGAGACTAGAAAAGAGGAACCATTACTAGGAGGTTAATAGGAAACGTTAAGTGTGCACTCTAGTTGAGAGGTGAGAATGGCAAGTGAGAGTTGGGTCTAACATGTACATAATAAAAGATTTATTTCACTTGTTAAATACTTGCTGTTTCAAAAATTATTTTCACAATCGGGCTCTGACCCGTTTCCTTGCATATTTTCTTTTCTATTGTATCATCTATATCAGGTGTCCAGCAACAGGGATGCCAACCTTAGCGGATTATGACAGGCTATGGATTTATGGAGTTTTGCTTAGACGCCTATCATCATTTGATTCACAGTATTCTCTTAGTAGGGCATGTCGCCCAAAGGATTTAGTTATCTTCTCCTATCGGGGTCAAATACTATGGTATTCGTGTCATTTTAATACATTTGATATTGTTGGGATTACTGTTATGGATTAATATTATTTGGGAATGTTTATTCCAATTGCATTCAAATTATTTTGTGTTATCTAATTGGTTATCAGTGTTGTAGAATAAAATGTGTTGTGTTATTCTTAAACTGGAAATGGATTTTGTTAAATTAAAATTTGAAAAGTTTTTAACACCAGCTTAATTGAGTATTGGGTGAGTTGTATATGTTTTCGACAGTGATGCTAAGAATGAGCCAACTGTATATTCTGTTTTAATTTGGTATGGGACTGGCCACCCGGTATTTAATTAGGCAGGGTGTTACAGAGTCTCGGTCATGGTTTGCAGTGTTTCTTAACAAGGTGGAGATTTATAGAGTTTGGCTTAAATTTTGTGTGGGTACTCTTCATACGTGGGGGTATAGTTCATAGGCAGATCACAGTTCATACGTGGAGTATTGTTCATACATCGAGTATTGTTCACTCTTACTCCCTATTTAGGTTCAGCCATGGTTCAAAACAATGACACCAACACAAAGCTAGAGAAAGAGAGATAGAGTCGTCTTACAAAGGTGAACGTTTGGAGTGAGAAGTGAGGGTTTTTCCCTCTTACCCGTGGGTATTGCACAAAGGTGGAAAGTGGGCGAGAGTGTGAGTGTTTCATGTACGGTAGGTGTGATTGGGTGCATGGGAAACACTTGTGAAACAATAGGTCCCCATTTGGTCCGCGGTAATATTTTGGGTGGATTGTGATTACCATGAAACCTTTTACTAGGATTCTAAATCCTTTCGTTCTATTTGGTTAACCAATGGATTCCTATTGGGAATCAAAATTTTGTGTTTGGTTTATGCATGGAAAGTGACATGGGAATGTACAACATATACCGAAAATAACCTTTAGCAAATATATATATAGAGAGAGGGAGAAACATACACACACACACACACACACACACACACACACACACACACACGTACATATACACGATATTACAGTTTATTACTTATAAATGTATGAACTCCAATATGTTTTTTAAAAATATATTTTCTGATATTCAACAAATATAATAATTTGTTGTCGATATGAGTGAATTATATTGTAAGTTAATAAAATTAATTATTACATGAGTACAAAAAATGCCTAAATAAAATTTTTTCGCCTTTAAATTTAATAAAAACTGACATAATAAAATTGTCTTTACAAAACAAATATTTAGGTCTTGAAGGTAGTTTTTATAATTTAATATTTTTAAGGGCATTGTTGTCTGCACAAAAATTATTTATAAGGATTCCCATGGGAAAGTAAAAATCCCACATATATTCGATGGATTTTGATTCCACCCACTTTCCCACAATGGAGGTAATCTGATTCTATTGGGGTCCACATTCCTATGAAACTTAACTTCTCACCAAATGCAGTAATCTTATACTTTCCCAAAAATGTTTGGAAGGAATAAAATTCCACCCAACTTTACCGCGAACCAAATGGGGCCTAGAGGGAAAGAGCTAGAGAGGGTTCTTAGCTTAGAAGTTGGGTTCAATTGGGTGGAGAGTTGGTGTACAATGGTTATCCAGAATTTGGGTAAGATATTAGATGGTATGTGATTTATCATTGATATTCTCTATTGGACTTGTAATTTCTTCAAATATAGTGGCATCAGGCCTTTGCATGGATGTAGCTAAGTTGATTAACCATGCATAACTTGGTGTTGTCTCTATGGTTTACATCCTTATTGTGCTTGCCATTATTATCATTTTATCTTGATTATATTCAGGATCGTGGTTTGATTGGAGGGTTCCCCTAACAAATTGGGCATCAGAGCACAACAAAGTTATTAAATACCTCAAGAAGTGGTCCATTATCCAACCTCGGGTTCTCTTCCTCGTCTTCGTTGTTTCTGCACAAAATGTATCAACTGACCCTAAGAAAGAAACCAATTGAGGAGTGTCCAGAACCTAAGTCTCTCATGAAGGTTCGTAGATTCTATGGCTTAACCACCTTCAATCAACGGTTTATTAAAGTATTTATCATCATTTCAAATCCCATTACCGATTGCATGGAGAAAGGGGAGTTCTAGTAAACCCCAATTGCACGCAAGCCCTTTTTTTTTTAGATTAAATGAAAAATGACAAAGTCCCCCGTGATGCGACGACACCCAGACTATGCTAAAGTTTTCAAAGTTTCTTGCAACACGTCGAGTATTGGAATTAGAGGTGTCTTAAGTCAAGATGGCCATTCTATTGCATACTTCAACGAGAAACTCAATGATGAGCGCCAAAAGTATTCTTCTTATGATAAAGAGTTTTATGTTATTGTACAAGCTCTCAATCATTAGAGGTAATTCCTTTTACCTCAAGAGTTTATCCTACACTCTAATCACGAGTCCCTGCATTATCTCCACTCCCAGAGGAAGGTCAATGGTCGACATGCCAAATGGGTGAAGTTCTTACAGGAGTGTGTCTTTATTCTTAATTATTGAGCTGGCATTGAGAACAAGGTCGTCGTTGCACTTAGCCGTGTGTGTGCTACATTACAGTCCATGAGTGTTCATGTAGTTGGTTTTGAATGGATAAAGTATGATTACTCTACTTACCTCAATTTTAATGAAGAATGATTACTCTACTTACCTCAATTTTGGTAGTATATTTGAAGAAGCTTCAAAGGGTCCTCATAGTATGCATGTTGATTTCTTGATGCGAGAAGGCTACTTATTCAGGGGAAACTGATAGTGTATTCCGCGAACGTCTCTTTGGGAGTTCCTTATTTGGAAGTTCCATGTTGGAGGCCCTTTTTGTCATTTTGGTAGTGATTAAACCATTACATTAATCAATGATGGTCAGGGTGAGGTCGTTAAGTGAAGTCTCTGAGATTTACTGTGATGCTTAGTGGGGGGAAAAGCAAGGAAAATTGGGAATTGTTTTACCTACTGCGGAGTTTGATTATAATAATTCAGTGAATCGTTCTATCGGGAAAATCCCTTTTGAGACTGTCCATAGTTTTTCTCCCCACCAACCCATTGACCTTGTCCCCTTTCCCCTTAACTATCATTCTTCAGATCTTACCACATCTTTTGTCGAGCACATTAATGACATCTATGCTATTATTAGATGAAAAATTGCTTTAGGTAATGGAAATTATTAACTTGTTGCAGATGTTCACCGTAGAAATAAAAAATTTAATGATGGTGAATATATTATGGTGTGTGTTCGCCTAGAACGTTATGACAAACATTCATTAAAAAATTTACATGTTAGAGCCATTAGATCCTATTGTATCCTTCGTAGTCTTGAATCTAATGTTTATTTACTTGAATTACCATCTAACTTGAGTATTAGTCCTTTCAATGTAAAGGTTTTTTTCCTTATCCAAGCACATTCAAGCCTCCCATTGTGCACCTCATTATTTCTATAGGTCGTGATACTCGGCATCCTTCACCTAAGCTAATGGCCCGCATTGAGAATATAGTTGGTGACGAGATCATTGGTTCAATACATGGAGGTTTCTAGAGATATATTATGAAGTGGCGAGATTGCCCGATGTCAGATGCTACTTGGCTTTCGGAGGATGATGTTCGATGTCTGTCGCTTAGACCCTGACATTATGGAGCATTGTCACTTTTGTAACTCTCCAGAGGTGTCTCTTTTTTCGACTGCGAAGAAATAATGGGGATCAAGAGCCGGCATTTTAAACTTATTTCTGGAAGAGACGTGGAAGAAAATAATGTTTACGCGTCTATTTTATTTATTTATGTTATTGAGTTAAGTTATTAGGTTAATATAGATAATTATTGGTACCTGTTTTATCTCAACTTTTTTAGCTTTTGTGAGGCCTATTATATATATTTGTATTTTGTTTATTTATGTTATTAAGTTAAGTTATTAGGTTAATATAGATAATTATTGGTACCTATTTTATCTCAACTTTTTTATCTTTTATGAGGCCTATTGTATAGGTAATTTAGTGGTAGAGGACAACTTATTTTTATGATTAAAAAAAGGTAAGAATTATGAAAATATTTCTCGGATTGCTAATTTTAGCATATTAGAACGAAAATGTACCATGTTTCGAAACATGCGGATCAATACGTAAATCGCTAGGGTGTTGGTGTTCCCTGGTAACTATGGTACTAAATATGTGGCATAAGAGCTAAAGTTCTTGATCATATATTGAATCTATCTTGAGAGCCTTTCAGATATTATATTTGTACAAACATTTTAAACTTATATTTAATGCTTGGCTTTCACATGTGAGTAATGAAAAAGAACGATGACCGACTCTATAGTGACAATATACTGATGAAGGCAAACTATCCATTAAATCCTAGTTACCAGAGATTTCTAAGACCCTAGTGGTCTACATATTCGTATGCGTGTTCCAAAATCTTGTACACTTTGGTTCCAATATACCAAGATTAGCAATCCGATAAATATTTTCCTTTTCACCCCACAGGGTTTCATGAACTAATAATGCACCAGAGGATACAAACTAATGTGTTAGTGTAGACACCTCATTCTGTTACCCCCTAACTCTCCTTAGGTCCCTAGTACCTCCACTCATCACTGCAAACCCAGGTCATGTCCCGAGCACTGACCTGGAAGCCATCGGGCACTCCTCGGCTCAATTTGACCAAAAGTCAAACTCTTCCTCTCGACCGAGACTCAATAAATCTTCGAAGGGCACTGAATACCTTTTCCAATGGTCCATCCCGTGCGCGATTCTGACTTACCACGCGGACGAACGATCCGTGTGCGTCCGAAACCCCAACCTAGAGGCCACCAGGTGCTCTCGGGCTCTATTGACCCAAGTCAACCCTGCAGCACGACCAAGGCTGAATGAATCTTTGAAGGGCACTGAATATCCTTTCCAACGGTCCATCCCGTGCGCAATTCCGACATTCCATGCGGACGAACGATCCATTTGACTCCGGTTGACCAAAGTCAACTCTCCAAACCGGGTCAAACTCTTTGGAATGTCGAAGTACATCTCCTAACCTGTCTAAACAGTCTTCCCCATGCTCGATTCGGACATACTATGCAGACAGACGATCCATTTGCTTCCGAATAATTCCTGTCCAGCGGGCCGATAAATGCTTTCGAGCCACATTTGACCGAAAGTCAACTCCCGAACTCGGGAGAAGTACAAATGACTTTCGAAGGTATCTGAAATACCTTTCCAATAATATTCCCCATGCGCAATTCTGACCAACGGTTTGCCCTCGGCGACCAATTTTCTGAAAAAGCCTGAAACACACTGCCAAACGGCAGGTCCCAGAACCTGCCTATCGGCACCTGCCTGCCGACAGGAAGGAAGGGATCTATGCCGATCGGCAGACCCCTGGGCCTATAAAAGGAGGCCTTGGCCTCATTTTCAAGGGGAGCTCAAATGAGAAGCAAATCACTCTCAGCAAACCCCCAGAAACCTCTCTCGAAGGCAGCGGGATTTCAACTTCCAAATCCCTTTTTCACTTCCACTTTTCATCATCCCTTTCATCAAACTTGATGAATTAACAAGTCCCCATCACCATCCAAGTGCAAGGGATACTTTTCAACATTCAAGATCAAGCTCAAGGTCTCCAAGAAGGTCCAACTTTCTCAAACTCTCTCCTAAATTCTCTTAAATTTGCAATAACTTGTTTTTTTACTTAGTACTTTTAGTATCTCATCTCACATGCTATAAATACACTTTTTATCTAGTATTATTGCACATCTCCTATTTTCATATAAATAAAAACCCAAAAAACAAGAAAAAGAGGGTTTGCTCATAAATTCCAAGTAGGGATTCTCACACTTTTTCCACACTTTTCTCACAACTAAAACACTTTTTCTACACACATACACACACTTATAAATAAGAGATTTCTCCATTTGGATTTGTGGGTTAAACCCCAGCCCTCATTTTACATGCGAACTACGTGGACTTTGATGCCTTTATAGGCTATGTAGGCGTCTCGGGGCTCGAGACTCGAGTCCTTTTTCTCACTTTTTCTCTTATTTTCTATCTTCTCTTTATCTCATTTTCCATTATATTCTATGTACTTGTTCTTAGTAACGTATTATTCCATATGCGTTATCGCTCCCTTATAACGATCAACGTAGGGGTAATCACGTAAATCTTATTTTTTACACTAATCTCACATTCCTACAGATGACTCGCTTTGTCTTTTCCATGATACAAGTCGAGGATTCCTGCCTCCATTCTATATATACACATGCACACATATCACGGGGGGAAATATAAAGGAAAATAGCAAATATTCATGAGAGACCGAAAGGGTGTAATGGGTGCCTAACACCTTCCCATTTCGTAACTAAGCCTCCGAACCCTTCCCGAATCATTTTGGTTTCTCACGCACCAGTATGTCTTTAGATGCCATCCTTCGGGGTGGATTCCCATTTTTGTTTTGTCTATTTTGAGTAAAATAGACTGGCATCTCTAAATCTCTCTACATTTTCACACCTCACAAATCGACGTCGACCGTAGCGCTCTCCCGAGAGGGAACGCTCGGAACCCAAACGATCCTTTCTCCCTCCACGACGGGGATCAGGGATGGCCACAGTGTGACTCTACTGGGGAGGTGTATTATATTTTGAGGGATTGACTCTATTTACATGAATGCTATATTTTATGTTTTCCCCCCATACCTGGATGTCCCCCTTTCTCACATGTGTATCCCATGCTTATGCTTATATTCACACACTTGTAGAAAATTCTCCATGTACACTTCACACCACGTGCACCTAGTATCACTTGTATATCCCCATGTTGCACGCATCACCCATCCATACTTGGTGTACCTTTTGGGGTACTTGCTCTTGGCTCCCTGTTTTTGGCATAATCAAGAAAGGCATTCTTATCATAAGATACTAATAAGAGAATCATGCATGATTCACACGATATCACCAAAAGGCATTGCTATTGACCAAATTTTACCCAGTAACTGTAGGGTCACTTCGTGATGGGTGCTGGTCCGACAGGTCGCAGTTAGCCTAAGCGATATGACTCTCACCTTCCATTGGCCAAGTACCTTCGACGTATATCGAACGGTTCCCCCGCATTGTACCGCTTGACCGAATTCATGACGGGAGGTATATCCCAGGGAATTCGTTCATGTACGCCGAGTATATCGAATTCGCTCTCACACATACCGTCCCCATGAGGTATATGGTGAGGTAATTCACGTACACTCAGGTATATCAAATGGCTTGTCCACAAGTACCGATTGCCTGTAAGAGCAAGAAGTATATCGTGGAAGTCACGCCAAAGGGGGGAACCCATGCCGATTCACCCAACCAACTGCATACCCTCATATAGGTGTCAGACCTAGGACACGCACTTTAGATTGCCAATTTCAACCCGAAACTCTGCCGAAATTCCGGGTCGGCCTGCCGCCCAATTTTTGCGCATTTTTTAAAAAATGAGACCCTATCTGCGAGCCTGGTTACAAGTCCAAACGTAGCTTTGCATATATTAAGACCCCCATTTTTCCAGGTTCGGGTCCCGTCCGACATTGCATTTAGGAGAATTAAATACAAGTGAAAATATAATAATCATAATAATCATGCTGAGTTCTGTCTTCAAAAACATTTCTCCCTTTTTATCAAAATCCAAAAACATTTCTCCCTTCTTTATCAAAAATCCAAAAACATTTATTCCTTCTTTATTAAAAATCCAAAAACATTTATCCCTTTTTATCAAAAATCCAAAAATAGTTTCTTCCTTTTTTTTCTCCAAAAATAAATCTCATCCTACGCCTTCTCAGGTCGATCGCACGCCCTTGACCTGGCTCCTTATTGGCTTCGGTCTTCAGTCAAATCACCTCGGAGTTTCATCTGATCCTCTACTACTTCTTTCGAGTTCAGAATCCATCCATCTTCCATGGAGAGTGCGGATCAAGCACCGATCATACAACCAGATTTGCCGATAGTCCTAGCTCAGCTCGTGGCCAAGATTGACAACCTCCAAGCTGAGGTCCGAGAAATGTAACGAATCCAAGTCCCTATTCCTCAAGATCCCGAGGCCCTGTCCCCTCGTGCTATGGGTCCACCTGATCCCATCTGGGTCCCGGAGGAATATCAGCACACTCCATGTGCCCCTCCTGCCAATGGGCCACCGTCCACCCAGCTTCTAATGCCAAACATTACCCAGCCTATGGCTAACCTTCCTGTGGTCACTGATCCAAAGGAGGAGAAGGAGTTGAATAAAGTCAAAGAAGATCTTAATATGTTCACTAAGAAGTTTGACCAAGTCCGAATCTCTGGAAATTACATGGACTACACCCATATGTCTCTTTATCCTAAAGCAAGGTTACCCGAGAAGTTCAAGATGCCAAATATCGAGAAGTTTGGGGGGAGTGGTCCCTCGATTGTCCATCTTCGCAGTTATCACCATTCCATGACTCTCGTAGGGGATTCCGAAGAGGTAATGGACCAACTGTTTCAACAAACTTTGAAGGACAGCGCCCTCCGATGGTTTTTATCTCTTGAGGAATCCAGAATTCGTAGCTGGGAGGATATAGCCCGAGAATTCATGTCGCAGTACAAATACAATAAAGTGCTCGAGGTCACCCGCCGTGATTTAGAGCTACTCAAACAAAACTCTGGAGAATCCGTCAGTAACTTTATAGCTCGATGGAGGGAAAAAGCAGCTACCATGACCAATCGGTCATCTGAAGAAGAACAAGTCAGCATAATGAAGAATAATTTCTTGCCCCATGTCCGAACAGCCATGGGAGGACAGTACTACCCCCACTTTCGAGCTCTCAGAAAAGCAGGAGTAGAAATCGAGGAAAGTCTTGCCAAAATAGAAGTTGAACCGAAGAAGGGGTCCGGACAGTTCACCCCAAGAAAGTATGACAAGCTTTCCAATGCTACAGTCTCAACCATCCACAATATCTCTCAACCAACCACATCCTGGGCACCAGAAAGTCACCCTACCCCCATCCGAAGGGAATACACTGAGCTCCATGCTCCCCTCTCCAAAATTTACCAAGCCCTGTTAAGCTGAAACTTTATAAAACCCTTGGATCCCCGTCCATTACCCAATCCACTTCCCAGAAATTTCAAGACCGATGCTCATTGCTCCTTTCACCAAACAGCTGCCCATACCACCGACCAATGCTTCCACCTTCGAAACATAATCCAAGATCTTATTGACCGGGGTACCATCGCCCCACCAGTGAATCCTAAACCAAACACTACTCATAACCCACTCCCAAATCACACCAATGACATCTTCGTGGAAGAAAACCCGAATTTCAATCCGTCAACCCAAATCACACCCTTATACCCTCCTAAACTTCTTCAACTTTGCCCATATTTCCTCCTACACCCTATCAACCCCGCTGATCAGGAACTGTCACTCCTTACCAGAGCGTGCATCACTGTCCGGATCTGTTCTGAAAGTGGAAGTATGAAATTGTCAGAGGTATTGAATCAACTCCTAGAGTTCGGGATGAAATTGCCCGCACAGATGATTATCGATTGCCAGAGGTTCAGCGCGCTATTTTTAGAAGCACGAAAATGGGCCCAAGAATCAGATAGGTGGGTGGTACCAACTGACGAAATCATCTTAGATGATATTATCCAGGTCATGGCGAAAGCATTTAGGCAAACGAACAACATTTGCAGTATCACCGAGTTACTCGACACTTTGAAGCTATAAGGGCTCCTGATCCCTTCACCCTTACACATCCCTACAGAATGGGAAGACCTATATGAGGAAGCCATTGAAGTTGTGGAATGCATTGATTTCACGAGGGAAAATAGAATTGTCACCACCGGATGGGGGGAAGAATTCGAAGATTCAAATGAAGAACAAGCTTCAGGAGGAACTGGCCCAGTAGCCGACATATGTGGGATGATATCATTTAAAGAACTCCCCGAAGAAATAGATAGGGTGGTAGAACAACCTGATTAACGAGGAAACTGGATTTAAGTTTTTCCCTTCTTCAGTAAATCACATGACCAGATCTGGGAGACATTACCAAATTCCAAACTCACTACCAGCAAATGACAAGGGGAAGGGCGCTGAAGACCTTCCTATGCCAGAAATGACCCTCGAGGAGAGCAAGATCCTCGATCAACTGAAGAAAACTCAGGCTAACATCACTCTATGGGGGCTTTTCATGTCTTCCCGATAGACATAAATGCTTTAATCAAGTTGCTCACAGGACCCATAGTTCCTCCTTCTACCACACCAGAAGAAGCGGTAAATTTGGTCGGATCCTTGACCTCCACCCGAATGTTGTCCTTTTCTGAAGAAGAAATCCCCAGAATTGGGCCAAATCACAATCATGCCTACGATAATACCCGTCACGACGGGTATTATCAACCATTAGAACAAGAGCTCAGAGTGATCCGCCAGAATCGATCAAAAATAGGGTTAGACTGCGTTTGAACTATCTCAGGTGATTCTTTAAATGGACGATTCATTAAAGAAGGCGAGGATTTCCCCTTTTGCGGCTTTCCAGAACCATGGTACGACCACACAGACAAGAAGATGAAGCCTGGAATGGAGATCTTTTTCCAAGATAGCTACCCATGGGCCAAGAGTTTCCCACACCGCATATAACCGCTCATTAAAGATACCGAAGAAACTGAGGAAAGTGACTCAGAAGATTCCTTCAACCTACAGACACTGGGGCTGGCACTCTGCATGGTTCATTCAGACACTACATCACTGGACCCCTCTCATCTGATCAAAACTGCTGACACACCTCTCCTCAACTGGCATGCTGCGCCAGTTCTACCTCTTGAAATCTCCCCTAACACCAATATTTAACCTATTTCTTCTACTATTGTCCACCCTTGATCAAATGTAATTGAGACCTCTTTTGATGAGGTTTTCAATGCTGTTTTTCCTATTAATGAAATAAACGAAGATTTTGAGTATCTTGCTGTGCCTTACATTAATTGTTTAGATTCTAATCAAGATTTTGATGATGATGATTTTGCAAATGAATAATTCTTAACTGATCTAAATAAGGTTAATAATAAACAACATAACCGCGTTCAAGTTAATGAAGAAGAGACTGTTGTTATTAATCTCAGTTCTAGTAGCCAACTGCGCGAGATTAGGATAGGGGCCACCCTTGACGAGCATGAGCGCGCATAACTCGAAGAATTGCTAAAGGAGTTCGTAGATGTCTTCGCATGGTTCTACAACGACATGCTCGGTATTGATCCCGAAATAGCTCAGCATGAGATCCCCACTCTCCCAAATTCCAAGCCAGTTAAACAAAAATTAAGAAAGCTCAGCACCTAATGGTCGCTTAAGGTCAAAGAAAAGGTGATCAAACAGTTGAATGTGGGTTTCATTCGAGTAATCAAATATCCCACGTGGTTAACCAACATTGTACCTGTACCAAAATCAGTAGGAAAGGTTCGAATGTGTGTGGATTATCGAGATTTAAACAAAGCCTCTCCGAAGGATGATTATCTTCTACCCAACATCGACATGATCGTGGACAAGACAGCCAACCATGATCTCAAGTCATTCATCGACAGGTTTATCGGATACAACCAAATCAAGATGCATCTCGACCACCAAGAGAAAACCACATTCATCACCCCATGGGGAACCTTTTTCTACACCGTTATGCCATTCGGTCTCAAGAACGCTGGGGCTACCTACCAAAGGGCCGCCACAACCATCCTGCATGATTTGATTCACAAAAAGGTCAAGGATTACGTGGATGATATGATTATCAAGTCCAAAACTAGAGAAGGTCATGCTCCTGCTCTCTGAAAGTTCTTCGAACGACTGCGACAGTATGAGATGAGACTCAATCCACAGAAATGCGTCTTCGGTGTTACAAAGGGAAAACTCTTAGGATTCATGGTCAGTGAGAAGGGGATAGAAGCAGGCCCTGCCAAGATGAAGGCCATAATTGAGATGCCACCATCCCAAACAGAGAAAGAAGTCCGAGGTTTTCTTGGGAAATTACAATATATCAGCCGGTTCATCAGCCAGCCAACCTCCATCTGCGAACCAATCTTCAAGCTCCTCCAAAAGGATTCAACCAAGGTTTGGAACGAGGCCTGCCAAGAAGCTTTTGATCGAATCAAACAATATCTGACCCAACCTCCAATTCTCATGCCACCATAGCCTGGTCTACCTTTGCTCCTATACCTAACCATAACCGACACTGCAGCTGGGGCTTTGCTAGCCCAATACCTTGAAGACTCCCATAAAGAAAGATCCATCTATTATGCCAGTCGCAAATTGGTCGGGTACGAGGTCAACTACACTGCTTTGGAAAAAGCATGTGTCACGCTTATCTGGGTCACCCAAAAGTTGCGACACTACATGCTCACCTTCCTCATCAAACCTGTATCCCGAATGGATCCCATCAAATACCTGCTCAAAAAACCTGCCTTATCGAGCCGAATGACCCGATGGTTGATGCTCCTAACCGAGTTCGATATCGTGTACGTCACACAGAAAGCCATTAAAGGAAGAGCCATCTCTGACTACCTCGCTGACTACCTTGTAGAAGAAATAGATGTCTAGATCTCCGAATTCCCAGATGAAAATGTCCTCTGCACCACTCAAGACTACCTCCAATGGAAAATATTCTTCGATGGCGCTGCCAACAAAAAGGGATATGGCATTGGGATACTTCTGGTCGCCCCAGATGACTCCCACACTCCTATCGCCATTAAATTGGATTTCCCTTACACCACCAACATGACAGAATATGAGGCATGCACAGTGGGCCTCAAGGTCACTCTCAAGAAAGGTATTCAATACCTTGATGTATATGGGGATTCTTCCCTCATCATCGGTCAAGTGCTCAGAAAGTGGAAGGTCAAGGACGAAAAGCTCCAACCCTTTAAAGCCCAATTAGAAGAGTTAGCCTCCCAATTTCGAGATATCACCTTCCATTACCTACCCCGAGCAAAAAATAACCTAGCAGATGCTCTCGCTACTTTAGCCTCCATGGTTGACATGCCCGAGGGAATAACAATGACCCCCTTCCTAGTTCAAAAGCAAGACAAACCAATCCATTACTACCACATTGAGCTTGCCACCTCAGAAGATCCTGAGCTAGTCAATTATTGGTACTATGATATTTGGTGCCTCCTCCGGTACGGTAGGTATCCCTAGGGTTCCAACAAGAACGATCGAGTTACCCTCCGAAGGCTGGCCGCTCAGTACATCATCTGTCATAAAGCACTACTCAAGAGGAATTTCGATGGAACTCATTTGCACTGTATCACAGGGGCTGACATTGAAAAGAAAATGCAAAAAATCCACAGCGGGGAATGCGGGCCCCACATGAACGGTCATATGCTTGCCAAGAAGATCATCTGACAGGGATACTACTAGACCACCATGGCCCAGGATTGCACCGCCTATATTCGAAGATGCCTTAAATGCCAACAGTTCTCCAATCTATAACATCTACCTCCGCGGGAATTATATAACATGACTTCTCCCTGTCCGTTCTCCGCCTGGGGTATCGACATCATAGGGAAGGTTACACCAAAGGTGTCAAATGGGCATGAGTTCATCCTGGTTGCCATCGACTACTTCACCAAATGGGTCGAAGCTGAGTCATACATAGTATTAATTGCCAAGAAGGTGGCCAAATTCATCAAGAAAAATATCATCTGCCGATATCGAGTCCCGCACGAGCTAGTGTCAGATAATGGTTTGCACTTTGAGGCAGAAGTCACAGAAGTTATCAACGAGTATGGGATTTAGAGACACAAATCTTCTCCCTACCGACCTCAGACCAATGGTGCAGTTGAAGCCGCCAACAAAAACCTCAAAACCATCATCAGCAAGATGACCGAAAGTTGAAGGGATTGGGTCGACCGGATCCCGTACGCCCTCTGGGGCTATCGAACCTCAATCCTAACCTCTAATGGGGCTACCCCTTACTCTTTGGTCTAAGACATGGAAGAAGTCCTACCTGTAGAGTTGGAAATACCCTCGCTACATGTCATGCTCAAAGGCAAGGTTAGTCAAGAAGACTGGTACCAAAGCCGTCTTGATGAGCTAACCCTCCTAGATGAAAGAAGATTAAAAGCTCATTATCACATACAGGGATACTATTGCCGAATAGCGCGATCATTCAATAAGAAATTCAATGATCGTGGTGTCCCAGAGGGGGATTTAGCCCTCAAAGAGATAATCGAACCCATCTAGGACCCCAGAGGAAAGTTCAAGCCCAATTGGAGTGGCCCTTACATTGTCAAGAAGATCTTGTCTGGCGGTTCCGCCATGCTCATTGACCTGGATGGGGAATAGATGGCTCGTCCAGTCAATCTGGACTGTCTCAAGAAATTCTACCCCTAGTTCAAAATCTCAGCGCGCTATGACTCTTCTCATCCCCCTTCTATTCTAAAAAAAAAAACTCTCCATTTCCCTCTACCCAGAACTACGTGGGCCTGATCGTCTACATAAAACTATTTTAAACTTTTCAAAAAAAAAACCCAGAGGTATGTAGGCAGCTCATACATTCCACATGAGCACGACCCCTTCTTTTTCACAAAAATATATTCTTTTATTATCTCCGAGAATGACAGTTCATTCTAAACATCTACTTGAACAAAAGGATTATGTATGCCTTAGCGATTGGTATAGATAATTCAAAATACAAAATTCATCGAAAGGCACAGCTAGATGATCAGAAACTTGTTTATTTCATTAATAAGAAACTACAGTACATATTACATAAAAAAAGGAACGGATAACTCCTTTCCCACTACTACCATAAAAACCAGATAAAATCCCCCACATCTGTTACACAAATAAACTCCCCAGGAGTCCTACCCACAGCTACCAGAAGAGCTTACACCCTCATCATCTACATCCTGAGGACCCCAAGTTTCTCCTGCCTGAATGGAGTGCCTCAAACACTCCATGGATCGATGGGCCTTAACCATCTTCAAAACGACCACAACACCCCCTTCCATGGAGTCAGATAAAATAAACCACCTTTGACCAGTCTCTACTGCCAACATCTTGCTGACTACTTTCCTCCATAACCACCTCATATAATCTTTGGGGACATGCCAAACCTTCCCGACAGACTGAGAGGGATGGGTCGACGGACGCTGATTTTCCCATAAAGATCCAAGCAACTGACGCAAGTGCTCAGTCAAATCTTCTACCGGAAAGAAATTTGAGGTCCGAGGGGGCACGACCTGCGCCCATCCAAATTGGCGCAAAAGCCGCCAAGGGAAATAAAAAGAGGTCTGTCCGAGACCAACCAGCCGCACATATGAATACTCTCCTAGCTCCAGAATAGGCTGCAACTGTCCCCACCAAGGCACTAACCAATACAGCCCATGAGCCCCATGCTCCACAAGCCAATTCTCCCAATTCTTAACATGCAGGCCAACACGAATGAAGTAACGCGAAAAGAAGTTGGGTACAGCCAACAAAGGATATTCTGGAGGGGTCGACAAGCGGAATATTTCAGATAACCACATGAACAACATCACAGGGCTACCCCTTAAAAAGTCGAAATGACCTTCTCTCCAGGCGTCCAGGCCATTCAGAGTCTCTGCCAATATCACCATCGCAGGATTGCGAAGGTATGACATCCATGAGGTAATGGCTGCAAGTTGTGGTTCCACTCGCACCTCCCCCGTCACCAACATCAATTTTAAAACAAGGACTAGAACAACGACTCCAGCATAGCCAACATCACCTACTTCCCGCGAATTCACGGACAACAACACCACCGGGAGGGAGATCATTCCTTCGGCAACCAATGACCTAGCCACCGAAGGCGAGATATGAAGAAGCCTAGCCAACAAATCCCTAGGGGAGTGGGAAAATTCGGGTAAAGCCGCGGTAACACTGGGATTCACACCTAGTATGGAAGAAAATTCCTCGTGGCTAGGATAAACTTCTTCCAACCCAAAGCGGAATACATGGTCTTCGGGGTACCAAAATTGTACTACTGCCATCAGCATATTCCACTCAAAAGGTCGATTACACAACAAGGAGACTCGACGCATGTTGAAAGCATCATAGTCGACATTATAAGAGCACATAGCTTCCAAGTCTTCGACGTAGTTGACAAACTCGGTGCTACCAGGGAGAGCCATCTTGTAGGGTAATGAAATAGTGGGCAAGTAGATAAGGATGCAGAGGTGTGATGAAAATACTCCACCCCTCCCCCTTTTTATACTTGAGAACTCTCACAAAAGACATAATCCCTGCAGTAATCGAAAGGAATCCTACCCCGCAAGGTACAAAAGGCTGAAGAGGGTACCAATCAAAACTTTCAATTGATAGGACTGGACTGAACTGCCGATAGGCAGGCCAGGGTGCTTGCCGATCGATAACCCCCCATTTTTGGAAATTTCCTACTTTCCTTTTTTGTCAAATCAGAAAACTCCATAAAAATAAATTGATGTTCTCAAAAGAATTTCAAGAATCCTGTTTTCTCCTTATGGGATTCCCCGTTTTAAATAAAACAGCTTTCCTTTGAAAAATTCCAAAAATAATCCTGTTTTACGGTCTCAGTAGCAAATTAAAAAAAAAAGCGCATGTGCATGCATTCATTCATCATTAAAATAAAAGATAGTCAAAAAAATTACATTTCATTGCATATATCTGTTTTTTGTGTTACATCATCTTGCAGGAAATAGAAAGAAAAAGATAAAAAAAACAACGGGACTCATCCCGAACCCACATTCTATCTCTCCCCCTCTCTCTCTCTCTCAAGAGCTTGCACCCCTGCGACGCGCTCTCTTTCCCCTACGGCGAGATGATGCGCCCCCACTACCCGAACCAGAGTCTTCCCCAGACGAGGCTGACGACACCAAGCAAGAAGGAACAGGGACAGCATCCCGAATGTGGGCAGTCGCCAATGATATCCAGTCTATGATGTCCCTGAGCCAAGTGGTCGACACCCGAATTTGCTGCAAGGAAAAGGCAGAATCACTATCAAGCAAAAGAAATCAAAAAAGAGGAAAAGGACCGTAAGGTTTACCACAGGACGAAGGACCTCCTCTGTCAAGACCAGCTTCTCCGGATCCATCGCAAGAGGATGGTGCAACATCGGCACTATCCCTCCATAAGCCCGTCGGATGTTGTACGAAGGAGTGTGCAGCCGAACAAAAGGGACCTCCGAGGTCGCCGCCGCCGCAGGTGCCGACGGACCACCACCACTGTGGGAAGACCCCACCGCCCGACTCGAACCAGCAGGAGGGAAAGGCAAAGCATCATGTATATTGGGCGCCATCAACCAGCTCGTCACAAAGTCCATATAATCATACGGCGCGGCCGTATCAGTATACAACGCATAGGACTCGCCGATCATCACCGCGATCCTCTCATCCTCCAATAACTGTCGCTCCCGCCTCATAGACGTAGGAGGCTGTGTGGGAGGCACCACCACCACCTCCTCCTCAGTAATCGGACGAATCACCCTCTCCCCGAGGTACCAGGAATGGCCGAACTCATGTGCCAACAAATGTCTCATCTGCGCGTTCACCCCAGTCATCCCCATATCTTGAATGGCTATCCCCCAGGGATAAAAGGTCACCTGAAAATCCCTAAGCAGGCATGAGTCAATACAAGATCAGAAGGTGCAAAAACCAAGATTGAAATGGAAAAAGTCTTACCCGACCACTGGTCAGGTCATTTAAGACCTGACGCACCGCCTCCAGGGAAAGAGATCCCTTCGACTGCCGGTTGGCTTTACGCCATCGATACAGTCGGCAGATGTCCCCAACAGTGTCGTCCTTCAGAGAAATCAGTGGGGTGTTGCACCCAATCACCTCATAAAACCACGTCTGAATTCACAAGCAAAAAGAGACGCATAAAGAAAATGCGAATGCATGAAAGGAAAATGCACAAAGTAAAGAATACCTCAAGGAGATACGTGGCTCCAGTAAAAGTCTGCCGGCAGCACCGGCTGAATGCATCCAAAGAAGAGTAAAGGGTTGCCAAGGTCAGACTCCCCCAATCATAGAAAGGGATGTTCGAAAACATCCTCAAGTACGGCAGAAACCACAAATGACGACGTCGCCGCTCGATGCCACCATGAAACCTCCCAGTACCAACAAGATGAACAACCGGGCCATCTGCCTCACTTGCAGCCCGTCCTCCACATCAACCACCCTGCTCAACAAAATATCCTTCAGCAAGGATATCTGGATAGAATCCCCAGAGGCTATCCTCCTCACATCCCCAAGTGCCGCATACACCGCCTCCGGCCTCACCCGCAAGGAGCGATCCACCTCCATCTGCTCCCCGTCATAATCCAGCCCTAGCAGTTGCTGCACATCTATGGGAGTCACCTTCATCTCCCCGAAGCCAAAATGAAAAGTGTGGGTAGTGTCCCACCACCTCTCCCCCAAAGCACACAGGACTGCTGTCGAACGAGGTGTCTCATCCAGCGCAACCGCCAACCTCCCAAAATTCGCTGATGATACCATCCAGCACACCACGGGTGGAAGATGCTCCCAAACATCCTTAAGCCACGTCGTCCCGCGGGCACGCATGTTCTTCAAAGAAATATCCGACTGGCAAAAGGAAAAATTCAGTCAAAGGTCAAGAAAAAGGAAAAATCACCCAAAAAGAAAGGAATGCCAAAGGTCAGGTTACTTACATAACCACCGGGAATCACTCTCGAAAAGTGATGACGCGATGGCTCCCGCAGCAAGGTCCGCTCATCCGCAACCGACTCGAATGCATCAAAGGCATTCTCATTCCCCAAAGTAAGAGGCACCCTGTCCCTCCAATCCACATTCGCCCAGTCATCAACGATCAACCATTACCGATGGACAGCGGTACTCATAAAGGTGGCCATTTCTTGAAGATCGAAACATTAGAACAATTCGCAGAAAGAAATCGCAGAAAGAGAGAATGCAAGAAGCTATGAAAAATGAAGGGGATTCGCCCCCTTTATATAGGAGGCCAAGCGCCATGATGATCGACACTGAGCCTAGCCATACCGATCGGCACTGTCTCCTCACCTTCCCGAGGTAGCCCAAAAATTCGTGCCACTGCCGAATGGCACCCCTCATACCATCACTACAAAAAAAATAGATTTTGAGACGGTGGCCTAACAGTCCTAAAAGATCATTTATTCGTCTCAAATACTTTTTGTGACGCTATTTGGGACGGCTAGGGGGGTCTTTTTGATAGGGGGTTATAAATACTTTTTGTGACGCCATAACCGTCTCAAAAGAGTTTTTTGAAACAGGAACAACTCCGTCTCAAAATGTCCTCATTTTATATGACCCTTTTGAGACGACACAAGATTGTTTTTGAAACGAAAATTAATCTGTCTCAAAAGATTACTATTTTAAAAAACCTTTTTGAGACGGCAACATAGCCGTCTTTAATATATTTTTGGGACAGTTTTATCCATCCCAAAACAGGTGAAGGGATCTTAAAATTTTTGCACCAATATTTTGTGGAGAATAAAATCTACTGCTAAAGTTTAATATAGAATTTAATTACATTTGAAACAACACAAACAACGAATAATCATAAAATGTAATACATAAGGTGATTTTCAACTAACAGAACGAATCATTTTCATTCAACAATAAATAGAGTTCTTACAACCATCTCCAAATATTCATCAAAACAAGAATTATAACACTAAGTTCAAATATTTGACTTGACAACAAAAATACATTAATTTAGCGGTAGATTTTACTTGACACCCCTCATACCATACACATACACACACTCCTCATACCATACACATACACACACTCTCTCTCTCTCTCACAACACACACACATAATCTCTTTCTCTATCACACACACACGCTCTCTCACATATACACACGCTCTCTCTCTCTCACACACACACACACACTCTCTCTCTCTTTCTCTTACACTATCTCTCTCTCTCTCTCTCTCACACACACACACACACACACACACACACATATACTCTCTCACACACACTCACACACACACACACACACACACACACACTCACCACACACTCCCGCGCACACACTCAAATCAAGTAGAAGGGTATTTTAATTAAATGATATTTATTCCTAATATGGGAAAATAATTTAGATGCCGAAAAAAAAAAGAATTCCCATTCGAACCAAACAATGGAAAGGAATTCAAGATTCCAGGAACTTAGAATTCCTGGAATCAAGAATTCCCATCCCTTTTCTAAACCTCGAACCAAAAGATCCCTAAATCATTTTTATCCTTGCCTTTAGCTTTGTAGTAATAAAACCCAATATCATTTAACTTCATTCTTAGAAATACATAAAAAAAAAAGATCTACCAATCATAACTTTACATCAAAAACCTAATCAATCGTTCTACAAACCTCAAATACATAAAAAAAAAACACATTAATGGTTTGGGAGAAGAATAATTTTAGGATCTTTGAATAATTGGTTCATGCATTTAAGAATTTCTTTAAAAATTAAATAAAAAATTATTATAGAATCATTGAGCCAACATGAACCATAATGCTATATAACATCAAACAAAATAAATAGCCTATTATAGATCTTCTTATTAGGTCACATTGAAAGCTACAAAAAAAATTAAAATCAACAAATAAGCATCCACTCTTTATTTACATTTTATATAAGTATTACACATATGGTTATTTATTTACAGTTTTATGTATATGGCATCATTAATTATGTCTAAAGAATAATTTTTGATCACCCATTGTTACCATTGTGCAATAGACTATTTACAGTAGCATATTTTGAAGAAGAAAAATAATAAATAAATTAATAACAATAATTTCTACGCTGTTTTCCTAAAAAAAAAAGTAAAGATGAAAACTTACCATGAAAAGAAAATAACGAGAGAGATAACGCAGCTGGGGGAGGGAGAGAACGCAGCTGTGGTGGTGGTGGTGGTGGGGGGGGGGGGCGGAGCGCGCCGCTGTGGGTGGAGAAGAAACGACCGCGTGTGGGTGGGTGGGTGGGTGGGGGGGGGGGGGAGCGACGGGGGGCGGTTTGGATTTGTTGGAGACGAGATTTGGGTCTTTGGTTTGTTTATGTTTTTTGTTTTTCATTTTTTGTTTTTTTTGAGGTGGGAAGTTAGGTTAAAGTGTTAGAGCGGGAGATGAAAACAATTAGTGGTGGGAATCAATTTTTTTAGCCATCTTATTTGGTTTATCTTTTGATACAGTAAGTATTTACCGTCTCATTTGCTTTACTTTATAAGACGGATATAATTAATCGTATCAAAAAGTGACCTTTTTTGAGACGGGTATAATTAACCGTATCAAAAAATGACCTTTTTTAGACGGATATAATTAGCAGTCCCAAAAAATAATAGTTTTTGAGACGGCTCATTATATCCGTATAAAAAAGTATGTTTTAAAGACTATATTTTGTCTGTCTCAAAAGATAGGGTCTTAAAAGCAACTTTTTTTTGTAGTGCATGCCGACCAGCACCCCCCTTAAAATTTCTTACAGAAATTCCCAGAAAATACCAGGAAGCCTCGAAAAATCCCCAAAAAATTCCTAAAAATCCCAGGAAGGATTTAGAATGTTTCCATCAAAAAAATTTTGCCCTCCTTCAGGCGACACATCTTTTTCCCCAACGGAACCCTCAAAATCCAAGTGAATGACCTCTCGAGCAATGCGCCCGGACCACTTAATCACCTCCTCAATAGACTTTACAAAAGGCCTCCCCAGCCATCGACTATCCGGTGCGATACAATATCACATGGTATTTTTCCCGGCCAAAATCAGAAGAATCACTCGCCCTAGGCGATCTCTCCCAAAGGACAATCCAAATTTTCCCCAGCTCATTCATCATTCCCCAGCGGAACCTCAAATCCAATTCTTACTCCCAGTGGAACTCTTTTCTTTTCCCAAGGAAATACAATCACTCTTGGGTCAGAATTGACCCCGGTCTTGGATCGTCACCTGAGTTAGGTCAGAATTGACCTCGATCCTCGGTCGTCACCACTCTTGGGTCAGAATTGACCCCGGTCTTGGATCGTCACCTGAGTTAGGTCAGAATTGACCTCGGTCCTCGGTCGTGACCACTCTTGGATCAAAATTGACCCTGGTCTTGGATCGTCACCTGAATTAGGTCAGAATTGACCTCGGTCCTCAGTCATCACCACTCTTGGGTCAGAATTGACCCCGGTCTTGGATCGTCACCTGAGTTAGGTCAGAATTGACCTCGGTCCTCGATCGTCACCACTCTTGGGTCAGAATTGACCCCGGTCTTGGATCATCACCTGAGTTAGGTCAGAATTGACCTCGGTCCTCGGTCGTCACCACTCTTGGGTCAAAATTGACCCCAGTCTTGAATCGTCACCTGAATTAGGTCAAAATTGACCTCGGTCCTCGGTCGTCACCACTCTTGGGTCAGAATTGACCTCGATCTTGGATCGTCACCTGAATTAGGTCAGAATTGACCTCGGTCCTCGATCGTCACCACTCTTGGGTCAGAATTGACCCCGTTCTTGGATCGTCACCTGAGTTAGGTCAGAATTGACCTCGGTCCTCGGTCATCACCACTCTTGGGTCAGAATTGACCCCGATCTTATATCGTCACCTGAGTTAGGTCAGAATTGACTTTGGTCCTCGGTCGTCACCACTCCACTCTTGGGTTAGAATTGACCTCGATCTTGGATCGTCACCTGAATTAGGTCAGAATTGACCTCGGTCCTCGGTCGTCACCACTCTTGGCTCAGAATTGGCCCCGATCTTGGATCGTCACCTGAGGTAGGTCAGAATTGACCTCGATCGTCACCACTCTTGGGTCAGAATTGACCCCGGTCTTGGATCGTCACCTGAGTTAGGTCAGAATTGACCTCGGTCCTTGGTCATCACCATTCTTAGGTCCTCAAAATCGACCTCGACCCTCTGATTTGGTAAATCTCCAACACGTTCCTTAGGTCCTCAGAATCGACCTCGACCCTCTGAATCAGTTATCCTCGCTTCCTTAGGTCCTCAGAATCGGCCTCGATCCTCTCTCTCAGAAATATCATGCGGAGTCTAATCGACGGCTATCATTTGTTCCAAACTCACCCATCAAGGGTATCTGTAGACACCTCATTCTGTTACCCCTAACTCTCCTTAGGTCCCTAGTACCTCCACTCATCACCGCAAACCCAGGTCATGTCTCGAGCACTGACCTGGAAGCCATCGGGCACTCCCCGACTCAATTTGACCAAAAGTCAAACTCTTTGTCTCGATCAAGACTTAATGAATCTTCGAAGGGCACTGAATACCCTTTCCAACGGTCCATCTCGTGCACAATTCCGACTTACCATGCGGACGAACGATTCGTTTGCGTCCGAAACCCCAACCTAGAGGCCATCGGGGGCTCCCGGGCACTGTTGACCCAAGTCAATCCTTCAGCTCGACCAAGGCTGAATGAATCATTGAAGGTAACTGAATACCCTTTCCAACGGTCAGTCCCATGTGTAATTCTAACTTTCCATGCGGACGAACGATCCGTTTGACTCCGGGAAGCCACCGAGCGCTTCTCAGGCCAGGTTGACCAAAGTCAACTCTCCAAACTGGCTCAAACTCTTTGGAATGTCGAAGTACATATCCTAACCTTTCTAAACGGTCCACCCCATGCGTGATTTGGACTTACTATGCGGACGAACGATCCATTTTCGTCCGAATAATTCCCCGTCCAACGGACCGATAAATGTTTTCGAGCCACATTTGACCCAAAGTCAACTACCAAACTCGGGAGAAGTCCAAAGGAATTTTGAAGGTATCTGAAATACCTTTCCAACAGTATGCCCCATGCGCGATTCTGACCAACGGCTTGCCCTTGGCGGCCAATTTTCCAAAAAAGCCTGAAACACACTGCCAAACGACAGGTCCCAGAACCTGCCTATCGGCACCTGCCTGCCGACAGGCAGGAAGGGATCTATGCCGAGCGACCGACCCCTGGGCCTATAAAAGGAGGCCTTGGCCTCATTTTCAAGGGGAGCTCAAATGAGAATCAAATCAATCTCAGGAAACCCCCAGAAACCTCTCTCGAAGGCAGCGTGATTTCAACTTCCAAATACCTTTTTCACTTCCACTTTTCATCATCCCTTTCATCAAACTTGATGAATTAACCACTCCCCATCATCATCCAAGTGCAAGGGCTTCTTTTCAACATTCAAGATCAAGCTCAAGGTCTCCAAGAAGGTCCAACTTTCTCAAACTCTCTCCTAAATTCTCTTAAATTTGCAATAACTTATTTTTTTACTTAGTACTTTTACTATCTCGTCTCACACGCTATAAATACACTTTTTATCTAGTATTATTGCACATCTCCTATTTTCATATAAATAAAAATCCAAAAAATAAGAAAAAGAGGGTTTGCTCATAAATTCCAAGTAGGGATTCTCACACTTTTTCCACACTTTTCTCACAACTAAAATACTTTTTCTACACACATACACACACTTATAAATAAGAGATTTCTCCATTTGTATTTATGGGTTAAACCCCACCCCTCACTTTACATGCGAACTACGTGGACTTTGATGCCTTTATAGGCTACGTAGGCGTCTTGGGGTAAAACTCGAGACTCGAGTCCTTTTTCTCACTTTTTCTCTTATTTTGTATCTTCTCTTTATCTCATTTTCCATTATATTCTATGTACTTGTTCTTAGTAACATATTATTCCATATGCGTTATCGCTCCCTTATAACGATCAACGTAGGGGTAATCACGTAAATCTAATTTTCTACACTAATCTCACATTCCTACGGATGACTCGCTTTCTCTTTTCCATGATACAAGTCGAGGATTCCTACCTCTATTCTATATATACACATGCACACATATCACGGGGGGAAATATAAAGGAAAATACCAAATATTCATGAGAGACCGAAAGGGAGGAATGGTTGCCTAACACCTTACCATTTTGTAACTAAGCCTCCGAACCCTTCCCGAATCATTTTGGTTTCGCACGCACCAGTATGTCTTTGGATGCCATCCTTCGGGGTGGCTTCCCCTTTTTCTTTTGTCTGTTTTGAGTAAAATAGACTGGAGACTCTAAATCTCTCTACATTTTCACACCTCACAAATCGACGCCGACCGAAGTGCTCTCCCGAGAGGGGACGCGCAGGACCCGAAGGATCCTTTCTCCCTCCGCGGCGGGGATCGGGGATGGCCACAGTTAGAAGGCCTTGAGAAAAAATGTATAAGGTCTAAAATAAGCTTATTAGACGTGTGGGTACCCGAAATTAGAATGATGGGCCTGGACAAGTAGCCCAATTGTGACGGCCCAAAGTCCAGATCCACCATATCTTAACCGATTATGATTCAGTCGTTTCCCATGTTCCCATTAAGAGAGGTTCTAGGAAGAGATGGAAAACGTGGGGGAGTCCAACACCCCCACTTACTAAAATGAACATGTATATATTAAACCCTAGGTCCAGGGCAAAGGACACACTGTATTCTCTGTAATCACTCTCTGGGGTATATAGAAATAATACTGACTGCACCACCGTGGACATAGGCACCTCTTTGTTAAACCACGTACATCCTTTGTTGTGTGATTGGCGTTTTACATTCGTTATTCTTGCTTGGTGATTGATTTTCTCTTATCTATTTATGTTGCATAATAATTGTCTCCACAATTAGCGTCGTCTGTGGGAAGCCTTTATCTTCCCTGAGAAAGCCCACACCAAAAGTAGAGTTCAAAATGTCTGGTCACAGTAGTAATGCTCCCCAGGCAGGAGATATTCAAGAACCTCCTGCTCCTCGCAGGATTAGGTCTGAATTTCAGGGTTCAGATCAGAGGGCTCGCCTAGAAAGGCCAGCCTCAGAAGAAAGCCAAGGACTAGCGAGGTCCACGCAGATATCCAGACTGATTGATGCGTACGAGGCAAGGCTCTAAGAGTAGAAGGAGTCTTCTCGCAGGTGAGAACGCTTGCCTCAAAAGAAGGTTGGAAAGAATGGAGAGAGATCTCCATCTTAGTACTAAGAAACATTCGTACCACACTCCTAGCCCTTAAGAGAACAAGTCTCGCAGTCGAGGAAGGAACCCTAGGCACGAATCCCAGAGAGCTAAGGGAAAGAGTCAAAGGGCGACCTGCTCGAGCAATGGCGACTAGCTCGCAGTCACAGAAGCCCTAATCACAGCAACGAGAACATACGAAGCCTGGTCCGAAGGGAGATGGACCAACACCCTGCCCATCACGGTACCAGATCAACCTGAGAACTTACTAGGTGAGCTCTCAAAACTTAGATGAAATCACCCTTCTCGAGGGAAATTGAAGAAGAAGAAGATCCCAAGTAGTTTGCTATTCCAAGGTTCAAAATTTATGACGGTAAGACTGATCCTATTGATCACGTCAGACAGTACTGGAAGGCCATGACCCTCTGGAACCATCGAGATGCACTAATGTGCCGAATTTTCCCTTCTATCCTGCATGATGTGGCACAAAAATGGTTCAAAAGGCTCCCTCACCGGTCCATCAGAAGTTTCAAATCCCTAGCCGAGCTCTTTATGGCCCGATTCATTACTAGCAGCTCCCATCCCAAAAGGATGGATGCTCTGCTTACAATAAAAAGGATGCCCCAAGAGACCCTTCGAGACTACGCGAAGAGGTACTGGGAGTTGTTCAACGAGGTCGAGAACTGTTCTGAGAAAGTGGTAGTGGCCTCTTTCAAAATTGGGCTGCCCAGCTCTTCCCTTCTGTACCAATCCCTGATGAAGAAAGAGGCCATGACCATCGATGACCTAATGGCCCGCATCGAGAAGTATGCTAAGGTGGAAGATGTAACCCGCCTCAGCACAGGGGAAAACGGTCGAACTAAGCTCGCTACCTAGGGAAGTGACAAGATTGAGAACCAAAAGAAAGGAGGAAAGAATGGGGGCAAAAATGGCTCAAAAAATGGAGGCAACAATGATGTGTCGAAAGCATTTCAGGCGGTCAACACCGTCTTCAATGAACCAATTTACAAAATTCTCGCAAAAATCAAAGACGATCCATTCATCAAGTGGCCCAGGAAGATGGGAGGAGATTTCTCGAAGAGGAATAATGCGCTGAGATGCGCCTTTCACAAAGAGGGAGGACATAAGACTGAGCATTGCAAGGCTCTTAAGTCCCACCTCGAAGAGCTGGCCCAGTCCAGGCACCTGAATGAATTCGTGCAGAAAAAGGCAAAGAAAGTTACTGCCCATAGAGAGGCAAGGCCTGACAACATACTCGAAGACGATGCCGGCTATGAATTCACAGTAATTAATGGGGCATCCGATGCAAAACAGATTCAGGGCAATTCAACTCGCATGGAGGTAAAAAAACTTACAGCAGTGATTTAAGCTTTTCAGATTGATCCAGTGAAAACACAGTCAGGAAAGCATCGGCGAGCAGATGATCTCGACTATAGTAAGAATATCTTGTTTACAGATGAACATCTAGTGGGAGTGAGAACCCCACATCACGATGCTTTGATCATTACTCTAAAAATAGTGAACTATGACGTCAACAAATTGCTCGTCGACCAAAGAAGCTCATTCGAGGTGATGCACCTTGACATGTTCAGAAAATTAAAATTAAGCATCGTCGACCTAAAGGAAGCTACCGTCGCTTTGGTTGGCTTCGCTGGAAAGATAACTATGCCCTTAGGAAAGATCATGTTGCCAGTAAGGGCAGGAAGTGTTTCTAAAGTGATCGAATTTTTGGTGGTCGACATTGACTCGCCATACCAGGCTATCCTCGGCCGAGGATGGCTACATGCAATGAAGGCAGTTCCTCGACCTACCACCAGAAGCTCAAGTATGTGACCGAGTGAGGAGTAATGGAGATTCATGGCAATCAAGCGATGGCAAGAAGGTGCTTCATAGCGGTCATTCGCCCCAAACCAGAAAAGAAGGCCGATAAGTCCAGCGAAAGAATTGAAGAACAAGAAGGACAGATACCTTCGAAATAGAAATTAAAGTACAAAAGACCCGGAGTAGAGGAGACCAGACTCCTCCCCTTCGAACGGGTCATCGAGGACCTGGAGGAAGTCGCTGCTGGAGATAACGACGATAGCAGGATTTTCTTAATTAGAGATTCTCTCACAGATCAAGAGAAAAAGGAATTGACGGCCTTGATAGGAAATAATATAGACGTCTTCGCATAGGAACCATATGAGCTGCCCAGTATTGATCCTAGTATGGTTTGTCATCAACTGCACGTCGATCCCACCTTCAAACTAATCGCGCAGAAGGCACGGCGGGCTGCACCCGAGAAGGCAAAAGTCTTGGAAAAAGAAGTTGAAAAACTGCTGGATGCAGGATCCATACGGGAAGTACAATTCCCCAAGTGGTTATCCAACCCAGTAGTAGTTCCAAAAAGAAACGGGAAGTGGAGAGTTTGCATCGACTTCACTGACCTCAACAGAGAGTTCCCTGACGACAGTTTTCACCTCCCAAGAATTGATCCACTGGTAGACGCCACTGCAGCTCACGAGAGAATGAGTTTTCTGGACGTATACTCAGGGTTTCATCAAATCCCTCTTTATACCCCAGACCCAGACAAAACAGCATTCATCACCACAGTTGGGTTATACTGCTACAAGGTCATGCCTTTTGGGCTCAAAAACGCAGGGGCAACCTACCAGTGACTGGTCACCAAGATGTTCAAGGACCAGATGGGAGACACCATGGAGGTCTACATCGATGACATACTCGTTAAAAGAAAGAGGAAAGAATACCACCTCTCAGATCTATCAAGCACCTTCGAAATCCTCAGGAAGTACCGAATGAAACTTAACGCGAGCAAGTGTTCTTTCAGTGTCCAGTTAGGAAAATTTCTTGGATACTTGGTTGTAAGAGAGGCATCGAGGCAAACCCAGACCAGATCGAGGCAATAAATAGGGTACAACCTCCTTGAACAATCCGGGACGTACAAAAGCTCACCGGTATGCTCGCTGCCTTAAACCGCTTTATCTCTAAGTCCTCCGAGAAGTGAAAGCCTTTCTTCCAGCTTCTAAAAGGAAACAAAACGATATAATGGAACCAAGATTGCTCACAGGCATTGGACGAGCTCAAGGCTTACCTCAGTTCACCACCACTGCTTGTCATACCATAAGGAATAAATTCCTTGTACTTGTACCTCTCCGTTTCCAACCACACTGTCAGTTCTGTATTAATGTGCGAAGTTGCAGGAATCTAGCACCTCGTTTATTACGCGAGCAAGACCCTACTACATGCCGAGCAAAGGTACCTACCACTGGAGAAGCTCGCCTTTGCACTAGTAGTGGCTTTGAGGAAGCTGAAGCACTATTTCGAAGCCCACACTATAATCTTCCTTACATCACACCCCCTTAAAGCAATCCTAAGGAAGACGGATTTGTCAGGCAGACTGTCTAAATGGCCAGTCGAGCTCGGACGATTTGACATCCAATTTAAACCAAAGAACGTAATCAAGCGGTATAGCCTTGCTGATTTCATAGTCAAATTCACAGGCGAGCAACCTTCTAACCAACCTCCACCAATAAGACAAAAGGGGGACTACGTTACGAAGGAAACCTAGAAATTATTCATTGATGGAGCCTCCAACTCAAAGGGGGTAGGAGTAGGCATTGTCCTCATTACTCCAGAGGATACAATCCTCGAATAAGGAATCAGGCTTGGATTTGCAGCCTCCAACAACGAAGAAGAATACGAAGCTTTAATAGCCGGCCTCCAGAAAGAGCACACTTTGGGAGCAAAGCATTTACAGGTGTTCGGCGATTCTCAATTAGTCTCCAATCAGATAAGTGGAGACTACAATGCCAAAGATGAAAGAATGGCGGCTTACCTCGCCTTAGTGAAAGAACTAATGGCTAGCTTCGAAGAGATCAATGTCCAGTAATTTCCCAGGGGACTGAATAGCCATGCTGATGCCTTAGCAACCCTGAGTTCAGCAGTCGATTCCAACTTAAAAAGAACAATCCCCATCGATTTCCTCGCTCATCCAAGCATTATCCATAACAACAATCCATCAGGTACGGAATAGGTGCTCCAGGTAGGATCAGATCCCAGCTGGATGGACCCTTAAAAGAACTATTTGAAGGATGTCACGCTCCAAGATGACAAGAAGACTGCCCACGAGATAAGAGTCAAAGCTGCTCCCTTCCACTTAAGGACAACCTATACAAGAGATCCTTTTTTGATCCCTACCTTCAATGCGTTCACCCAAGGAATGTCGAGCAAGTTCTACATGAGCTTCACGAAGGAATATGTGGAAGCCATATCGGAGGAAGGTCTCTAGCTTTTCGAGTAATGAAGGAAGGCTATTGGTGGCCATATATGCAAAGGGACTCTGCGATGTATGTCCGCAAGTGCCTGAAATGCCAACTTCACGCTCTCATGGTCCACCAACCTGATAGCGACCTAAAATCACTATCCAGCCCATGGCCATTCGCCCAATGGGGAATGGACATCATAGGACCACTTCCTACCGCCACCGATAATTGTAAATATCTATTGGTTGCAACTGTCTGCTTCACCAAATGGATCGAGGTAGAACCCATGGCGAACATCCTAGATGCAGATATAATAAAGTTCATATGAAGAAATAGAATCACCCATTTTGGCATCCCCAGAACCATCATCACTGACAATGGAACGCAGTTTGAGAGCGGCTCCTTTCAGAGTTTCTGCAACGAGCATGGAATCAAACACCATTTTAGCTCGATAGCATATCCTCAGAGTAATGGCCAAGCTGAGGCTTCCAACAAGACAGTGATCGACGAATTAAAGAAACGATTAGAGCGAGCCAAAGGCATATGGGTAAGTGAATTACCACATGTTCTATGGGCCAACCGAACCACTCCACGATGAGCAATGGGGGAAACCCCATTTGCACTGACATATGGAATGGAAGCAGTCATTCCATTAAAAGAAGGCTTGCCAATAATGAGGTCCAGCCTTGTCGACCAGGGCCATAATGATGCAACATTGCTCGTTGAGCTCGACCTAGCCGACGAGCTCCGAGAGCTAGCCCTAATAAAACTAGCGAGCTATCAGTAACAGCTCACAAGGAATTATAATAAAAGGGTCAACCCAAGGGCATTCCAAGTTGGGGACTATGTCCTAAGGAAAGTCCTAGGCAGTGCAGTAAAACCATCAGACGGCAAGCTAGGGCCAAACTGGGAAGGACCATTGAAGATAACTAGAGATGACTTGTAAGGAGCCTATCACTAGGAAGCAATGGAAGGCAGAGAGATACCCCGAGCATGGAATGCATCCAACCTTAAGAAATTCTATTTCTAGATTCTTCTTTTCATCTTTGATTGTGAAATTGGTAGTTCATTCCATTATCATTAATAAAAAGCCATTTGGCAGTTGCATTCTACAAAGTATCAGTCAACTTATTTGCATTTTTTGAGCTATCAATGAATAAACTTTATAACCCTTATCAAGTTTTTGTTATGAAACACGAAATACCTCTCTTAGCATTGCCCCTGGCAATATATAAAGCCCTACAGGAGATCCTTAGGCAATATGGCCAAGTTAAAATTGGTCACCAAATAATGTTTGGTTGAATAAAATCCTGATTGAATAAAACATCCAACACCAGGTGTGTGCTCGCTAATTGCCACATTTAGGCATAAGGGAGTGTGACGACACAACCTAAAAGGTAAAGTGGGGCAGAATGGTATCTCGTTGGCATACTGGACTGGAAGGACACTTACTTGATAAATGAAAACATGCAAATCTAGTCATCCAAGAGAGGCTCAAGATTATAGAACAAAGATGAGAAGAATATAATACACTTGTTTAGTCGGCAAATTCGCCCAAAACATAAATTTTATATTAATTCATCATATTTACAACAATTGTGATACATGTTTAATCGGCGAGCTCACCCAAAATATTCACATTACATCACCTCAATATAAAATATACAAAGTCACTACTAGCAAAAACATAATGAGGATAAGGCCTCTGAGCAAGGTAATCAGCCACTTGAGCTCTTTGGCCGTCATCAGGATGGGGGACTAGCTCCTCCTCAACTTCATTCGCATTCGACTCCAATAACTGCCGAGGGATGGCGTCGATGGGGATCCATTGATCATCTCTCCGGAAGGGGTTAGGCATCAAGGTGGAAGGAGATATCTCATGACGGTACCAGAGCATCGAGTTCCTCAGGACTTGCAGCTCCCTTAAGGCACTCAACCACCCCCTGATGAAGACGAGCTCTTCAAACTCTATCATCCTCGTTGGAGCATCTAACCAACCCTGATTGTAGCCATCGGCCCATACTCATCGAGTTCCTTTCTTAAACAAATGTCTCAACTGGGTGACGTCCCTCTAGAGCCCAGCAGTAATCACATACGCTCGTTGGACATCACCACTAAGCTCTTCCATTTCCCTAGTTGAACCCTTGGTGTTCCTGCCAGCTTGTGGAATGGTTGGAGGGGTAGGACCTTGCAGCATAAGAGGAACATCTCCCGAACCAGTTCTAGCTCATAATGAGGAGGAACCTCGCAATACTGCAGGAGCATTGCTCGGTGCATGCTTCCTAAGTCGTGGGACCTCTCTCCTCAAAGCTTCATTCTCCTGCTGAAGAACCTCCCCAACCTGGTTGATCTCAGAAGCATCTAGAAGCTTTGCCCTTAATGTATTCACCTCCTCTTGGACAGAAGCACCAACTTCTTCCATCTCCTAGAGCCTGTCCTTCAGCTTCACGACGAGCTCAGTTTTCTCTATAAAGCGCTTGTTCCTCAATCGCAGAGATTTGCAAATCATCACAAAAGTATGACTCACTTCAGAGCTTACATCAGGCCCAAGCATTCTTCCCAGTTGAGAAGTGGCAGGTATATAATCATCAACATCAATCAACTACAGGAAATAAAAAAGCAATGAAAAACAAGAACATTCAGTACACCAAAAGAGTAAAAAATCTTCTCATCCCATTAAAACGAAGAAAGTCAGAATACATCAGAGGGTCAAAAGGAAAAATTACAAATATAAATAATAAAGATACAAGGTAGTCCTAGAAGAAAAAATTAACTAGCAATCTCAGGCTGCCCAGAAGTCGATGGCTACTTCCCTTTATGAGCATCAGCAGGAGCACCACTCTCAGCAGGGATAACTTCTGTCGCCAGAACAAGGTGAACATCAGCAGAAATTGTATGGGAGATAGGGTCAGCACCTTCGATGGCTGGGGCAAGGACTTCATCCACAACTGGCCTCGGGACTGGATCGTGATCATCGAATAGAGGAGATGCAATATCCACTCTGCCAACTAAGAGGGCCTTGTTCCAGCCCTTCTTGAAATTCATGTAGCCTATCTGAACCTCGGCATCCTCGTATGTGGTAGCCCAACCAGAATTATATGAGTCTTCCCTGGAAGTGACTGCCTCAGACTCCTTCTTCTTCAGCTCCTCGAATATCACTCTATTCTCTTCCATGATATCCAACTTGCTCGAGCAAACCAGGTCGTAGGCTTGTCGTAGCTCGTTCAATTCTTTGACTGTTGCGTCCCTCTCCCAATTGGCAATAGCAAGGGCCAGATCGGATGATATCAGAGAAGCATCAGTAGCCTTGATACCTACCTCAAGCTCTGTACCCCTCAACCTCAAGGCAACATTTTGCTACTCTAGCTCGCCATTTCTTTTCACCAACTCGTCGTGAGAGCGATAGAGCACGGCGAAGTCAGTCACAAACTGTAAAAATAAAGAAAAACATCAAGAGAAGGAAATAGCTAACACTAAATAAAGAATTAGAGGAAAGAAAGGTTCTTACCAAAGCTAGCCTCTGGCTAGCCCGTAGGGCCAATTGATCAGACCCCAACGCCTTTTGGCGATCAGCAGAAAGAACTGCCCTCTCGAGCAGCGCGGGGGCCAACTGAGGGGAGATAGCAACAGAGGCTCCCTCGGGCAATGCGAACACCGGGACTAAGGCCTGCCCAGCCTTCATCCTCGATTCCATCCTCCTCCTCTCCTCCTCTTTCTCTTTCTCTACCCTCCTTTTCTCATCCATCCTTCTTTTTCCCTCCATCTTCTTTCTCCCATCTTCCTTTTTCCTCTCTTTCTCTCTCACTTTTTCTTCTTCTTTCCTCTTCTTCTTCTGCTCCTGAGCAGAAGACCGAGAGCCAGTAGCTACATCTCCAGAGCTGGACTTCTGCTTCTTCGACCTCTGAGCGAGAAGCACGTGATCATCATCATCATCATCATCATCGTCCCAAATTAGATTTTTCCTTGGAGGAACCATCTCCTTTCTTGAACTGCTGGATGTGCTTGAAGAGCCTCGGGCTTCAGAAGCCTTTTCTAAGTTAGAAGAACTATCACCACTAGATCTCTCCTCACTAAAATTGCCTTCAGCACCGCCTACAATATCACTCTCAGAACCGCTCTCCTCCTCGTCCAACTGGATAGGGTTAGCAGCAGTCTCTTTAGAGATGTCAAATTCAGGGATACTGTCTACCGGCCTTGCTATAAAGATATAACCAACATTTTTGTACTCGAGCAGGAAAACAGTAAACCGGGGGTTCTCACCCTCGGCTAAAGGCTCCCTGATATTCCAAGCCTTGACCAATTCTGAAAGACGAACCTCGCTGAGAGCAGGTTCCAAGTTCTTCAACCTCGTTAAAGAAAAAATAGGAAAAGTCAGAAAGATCACAAATCAATAAAGAAATTGAAAGGTCAGATCAAAGTCTATATATGTATTCTTCCCCATAAAAGGGAACTGAGAACCTATCAGACCTCGACCCCTCAGATCGAGGAGAAAACTACCAATTCCTAGCAAGGAATCCCTCTTGCCAATAGTCCTTATGGGAATCAGGTAGGTTTACTACTAATACCCTGTCACGGCTCCTGGCTTTGAGATAGAGAACACCAGAACTAGTTCGAGAAAAAGAATAGCAAAAACAGACCTCGGCGAGCCCTAACTTGGTACCATATAACTGATTTATTCTATGGACACCATTGATTATCTTCCACACATTAGGCGAACACTATGCAGGAACAATATTTAAATAACCAAAGAAGTGCAAGAACAGGTTGTTGGGAGAACAAGTAAGTCCCCCTTGGGAAAGCATCAAGACATGGATCCAATGGGCACCCTCTATCTCTCTAACATTCCTAGGGGGAGGAACACACTTAATTACTACCCACTCTGGGATATTATAAAACTTCCTAAACTCAGACACCGACCTATTACCGATCTTCGCTATTGGGCAACCCTAGAAAACTACAAATGTAAAGAGAAAGTACAAAGAAAAGGCATAGGAGACTTACAAGATGAAAGATCGACTCGAATAATGAAGAATCACGAGCCCAAATGACAAAGAAGCAATAAGAATGGAGATTGAGAGAAGGGAGCGTGAATCGCTAGAGCTCACAGAAAACAGGAGAGTACTGGGAAGCTTGAAACGACGACTGCTCGAAATAAAACCTTTAAGTAATACTAATCATATTTCACAAACCACAAAGCGGGTGCCTCCAGAATTAGTCCTCAAACTTTGGGAAGAGTTGCAAGATGTACGAAGGAGCCATTATGACAAATCATTTAAATTTATTGAGCTCAAAGCATGGCCCAAAAAACTTAGGGGCAATTGTGGGTACCGAAAATTAGAATGATGGGCCTGGATGAGTAGCCCAATTGTGACGACCCAAAGTCCAGACCCACCATATCTTAACCGATTATGATTCAGTATTTTCCCATGTTCCCATTAAGAGAGGTTTTAGGAAGAAATGGAAAATGTGGGGGAGTCCAACACCCCCTCTTACTAAAATGAACATGTATATAATAAACCCTAGGTTTGGGGCAAAGGACACACTGTATTCTCTGTAATCACTCTCCGGGGTATATAGAAATAATATTGACTGCACAACCGTGGACGTAGGCACCTCTTTGCTGAACCACATACATCCTTTGTTGTGTGATTGGCATTTTACATTCCTTATTCTTGCTTGGTGATTGCTTTTCTCTTATCTATTTGTGTTGCATAATAATTGTCTCCACAAGACGTGTTTAAATGAATAATTACTTTTTTAAATGATGTATCTTATTATACTTTTTTAAACAATAATCGCAATATGTGAAAAGAAAATTTTCATATTTTGTCACGACATCGTATTGTTGGCCAACAATTCTGAGTTGACAGGTCGAGATTTTGAACCATGAATTGAAGAGACAAGTAAAGAGGCTGACAAAATAAGCAAATCGTCTATCAATGTCGCTTGTGAAGCCATTGCGAAAAAAGATATCTAAAAAATGAATCATTGTGCAAAATATGAGGTTACACATAACGATGTTGAGGTTGATGATGATTATTGGTGACGTGAAGGTTAGTGTTGACCCACACGCAGTGCATAAGCTGATACAACACAAATAATTTTTTTGGAAAATGCTTTGAACGCAAATCGATGGATTGAATAGGTCATTTATATCGGGGGTCGAGAATATTTATGTTACTTTCACTTTTTCGGTGATGTTTACATGTCATAGTTTTTTCCAAAAACCTAAATTTTTTTTATTCCCTAGTCCTTAAACTAATTATACGCCTCCGAAAAGGAACATTCGCATTTTTTAATTATACTTTTGTGTTTTTGAATTCAATCTTGTGAGAAATTTAATCAGAGTCTAATGGAAATTCTAAAGAAAAACAAAACAAAGAGGTGGGAAATAAATTGAAAATATATATTTATCCAATAAGGTATTTACTTTTTGTATTGTGGATTATTGTCCCCCTACCCTCTTGACAATTGCAAAGTGGATTCATGACTGAAATTCTAAAGAAAACAGTAAAGTTGTGAATTCATTACTCTAATACCTAGATACTCCAAGCGATGTAGGGTTCACCGTCGTTAACAACCTTCCCTTCGTCCGTAAACGAATTCGAATTGGCATTTGACTCCGCTATGTAGGTCCGGTCCTTAGGGTATCAAATTCAAGAACATGAAAGTGGTGTTAAGAGAGAGAGAGATGAAGAATATACGAGTTTTAGGCAATGCTATCGTGCGGGTTAAGCAATTGCGACCCCCTTTCACCCTCGTAGACTCACAACCAATTAATTTTTTCCCAGTTCATATGATACGTGAAGTCAAAGACTGCTTTTTTTCCAATATTCACAATCTCATAACTGCTTCCATAGCATCACCGTTTGTGATGGGGAAAAAAGAGTTGTATTCGAATATTCACATCATATGATTGCTGTCAACTATCAATTCCCACCGATTGCGTATTATTAACAGCCTAAGATGCAACTACCAACTACAAAGAACTATAAACAAATTCTAAAGCAATGAAAAAATCAGAATAGAGAATGAAAAAAAGTAAGTACAAATAAAACAACTTAGATTGTTGTTGTGTAAAGCAATAAGCCAATAAAACAACAATTAAAATGATTTGAAGAATAAGACAAATGGGAAGCACAAATAAAGAGTAAAGTGCTTGATTTTCTTGAGAATATGTTCCTCCTTCACCCAAAAGCAACCAATTAATGAAATCTGTGTAGTAATAAATATGTGGTCCCTTAATATTATGAAACACTCAATGAAATACAATTTTTTTTTGATAGAAATGAAAGAAAATTTTGGTGCACGTTTCATATGGCACCAATTGATTACCAAGTCATTTGGTACAATAATACATCCAAAAAGTTTGCCAAGAAAAGAAAAAACAAAGAAACTCATTCAAACATCTACCAAAGATGCAACACATTGAATACATCAAATTGGTGCACCGATCACTGCTTTTCAACTCCTGAAAAGCCAAATGTGAAATCAATGTTAGCAATTAAAGAAAAAATAGAAAAAACATTTGCGTGTTCAGATTCTAAATGTGAAGAAACAATCAAACCAGAAGAACCAAGACCCTAACATATCAAATCTCAAAATATGAAACAAAACACAACTATGAGAAGAGAGTTAAAATCAGAGAGGGAAAATGTGAACATAATACTACAATACCGTGGATCGATGGGAACCGACCGTATGCTGCAAAACCTGCAAGTAAATCGCAACAATCCATTCAAACACAAATCATCAAATTCTACATTCAAAACACAACCAAGCAAATCAAGACAATTCATTCAAACACAAATCACAAATTTCTACATTCAAAACATACAATCAATGTCAAACATAAATCATTTATCACAGTGGCCTATATCATATTGAATATCCAATGTAAACCGACTAAAAAATTATGTCAATACAACGAAACAAAAGTTCTCACAACTATTCCTAAATAATAATGATTGGAACACGAGGCCCCTAAATTTTAGATTTTACAACAAAAGGATAATTTCAATTTCCTTTTTAAAGATACCGAAGCGAGATGGTTCAATTGAACACACACAAACACCAAATTTAAATTTCTTTAAAATTAAAATTAAACAAGTCCAAAGTGAAATTAAATAAGTCAACAAATACATGTAATACCCTGTATTTTTATGGTTTTTAAATTTAGGGATTTATTAAATTTAATTGAGATAAATTAATTTAATTTTAATGCGAAAAGTTGTTTTAAATATTACTAGCGTGACAAGAGTTAGTAATTATTGGAAATTTTTGAATGTTACTGGATGAGTATAGTAATATATGAGATTTATTTTATAAAAATTGTCAAGCGTGCATAAAATGATAATTATGGAAATTAAGTCGGGACGCGCCTGTGTCATGTCAGGACTAAATTATTATTATATAAAGTGAATAAGTTATAAGTTACCTGTATAGTCATTTCGAGTGTGCCAAAGTGTCCGGAAGGGTCGAGATAGTCAAAATAATGTACCCGGGGGTTTAGTTTGGGTCTCGGGGCATTTTTAGGCTTAATTAGTACCCCGGGAGGGCGTTTTGGACATTTCGTAATTATGGGTAATTAAACCCACGAATTTGCTAGGGTTATATCAGATGGTAAGTGTTGTCATCTAGGGTTAGCATAACAAAAAACTAATGATGGCCATTGGAGAGGAAGAGGAGAAGCTTTCCAAGGAGTTCTAGGCCAAGAACTCCTCTGGTTGCACCGCCATCACCGCCAAATGGTAGATCGTGCAACGAGGATGTCAACCAAACCAAATTCTTCCACAAATCAGAACTTTGAATTTCAGGGAAGTATCTATCTTGCTTTAATCAAGTTAATGATTCTTTTATATTAGTTTGGGGTTAATTAGAATTAGTGATCTTGAAAGAAAACATTATTTGGAGACAAAAAATTACATGTTATAGAGGTAAAGATCATATTCAGGAAATCCATTTCACATGTAGAGGCTGAATTACGAATTTCCATGGTGTTAATGATAGAAAATCTGGTAAAAGAAGGGAAGAAACTAAGTTAAAGAAAAATCTTAGGGTTCTTGAGGTTTATATAGATTTTACTCTTTTATTTTGTTATAGTTGATGAGAACTCGCATGTTTTACATAGGATAATGTTTATATGGGTATACAACACTTGTAGTATAAGTGGTTGGAAGTTTGGGACTGAAACATGATGATTTGGATGAGTTTAGGGTAAGATTTCCATAGCTGGGTTTTCTGCAGTTTTTCCATAACTGCTTGATCGATCGATCGAGCCCAGAGCATCGATCGATCGATCGAGCCCAGAGCATCGATCGATCGATAGTTCGATCGATCGACCCCCTTTCATCGATCGATCGACCCCTCTTGGAAAACTGCTTTTTTGCTTGTGTTAGCTTAATCCGATTTGATGCGTAGTAAATCTTGATTAGAGTTGCTAGAACATAATGAAACACAAAAAGGACCAGTAGGGTCAAGATAAACCCCATTATGTGGGACTTTAATGTGAAAGGGAAAGGAAGGGTAGATGGGAGATATTCATACTTAGGAAATCATACGTACGTTGATTAAATATCCGAAATGTCTAGGAAGTTGGATTAGAAGGTGAGTGAGGGCCTACTGAAATTGTACTTAGGTAAAGATAATACTTCGAGAGGCGAGAAGTGAGTTTAGAATAACTTAATTACGAGAATAAAATGAACGAGTCCGTTATACGAAATAATCCAGTAAAATATGTAATAAGGGATAATTATAATTATGGGTTGTGAGCACACCTAATTCAACAATGTGGATGTGTGTGTATATATATATATGACTGTGTGATTGTGCATATATTATATCTGTATAAAAATCATACTCGGGCTACTTGCTATCATGGGGGTTTCCGTGCCGGGACAATCTTATCTCGATGGAACCTTTATGGGGGATATTGACTCGTACCCTAGAACATAGGATTCCTGGGTACAGGCTATATGATTGATAGTAAGGCAGTCCTAAGAGACGTGAGGGTATGTGCTAACCTCTGAGTGACTTGGAACTATGCTTCGCCTCCATTGTTTGTATTTTTGTGTTAATACAGTTCGAGAGTGATTCCAAACTAGTATTTCCCTTAGTTTGTGTGATAAAGGGGACTTGATAGCAGAGTATGCCAGCACCATAGTTTTTATGTGGGGTGCCATTAGTATATATATATATTATAGAGTGATTGGTATATATATACTTATATATGGAAGCCTAGCACCATAGATTTTATGTGGGGTGCTGTTTGTATATATATATTATACGAGTAATTAATATATATATATATATATATATATGAGAACTTTCTACTGTGCGTGAAAGAAATTAAGCAATGTATAAATTTTCCATTTCACTTTAAGTATTCGGAAATGTTATAACGATACGGAGTTATTCTAATTATCGTAAGAAATCTTGAAGAGATAGATTTTCTAAAAGTGAATATCATAACCTTAATTTCACATGATGAGACTTATGGAGAATAAGTTAGAGAGATATATGAGATTCATTAGTACGGTAGACGTGCACACTAGATGAGAGGTGAGAATTCTCAAGAGGGTGTCGCATACTAATATGATTGTTGCATTAGCCGGTAAGCATTTTAAATACTTGGTAAAATATTTTAAAACTATTTTACAATCGGTCTCTGACTCGTTTTCTGTTATCTCCTCTCTTGTGTATATATATATATGTATTACAGGAGCCCAGCCACAGGGGCGTCATGCTTAGGATTCTTTGGAAGGAATGTGATGTAGCTTTTGTGGGAGTTGCAGGCCATTGCTTAGATGATTTCATTATTGACTCCACTTCTAGTTCAGTTTTATCCAGTGGGGCATGTGTCGCCCTTTTCCATTATTCAGTGGGTTTTGTTAGAGATTGTAATTCTTTTACTTTCGGTATCTTTACATAGGGATTTATTATTGTCGGGATATTTTCTTTTGGTGTTTTAAAGTTGGGATTCGTTATTGATGCTTAAACTCTTGGATGTTCATTTATATTCTTACACTTAATGTGTAACTCTTAAACTGTTAATAGTCAAAGGTTTTATAATTGGATTTAAATAAAATGGAAATAAGGTTTAAATGGTTTTGACACTTAGCTTCATTATTTAGGGTGTTTAATTTGAAATTTTTTATGTGCGATAATGATGCTAAGAATGAACCAATGGTTCACCTTGATTTTAATTTAATAAAGGATTGATTTCCCGGTATTTAATTAGGCGGGGTGTAACAGGTGGTATCAGAGCATCAGGTTCTAGTGTCCTTTAGGATCTGTGCGGCTTATTATGCTTTCAGCGTTGCTTTGTTTGATATAGAGCCCTATGTTTAGGATTGTCGATTTCTTTGATGAGATTTCGTTATTCTACTATAACGTATATACATTAGTGAATTCTAATTTCGTTCGGATGTGTGCATGTGCCGAGCGATGACGAATGTTAGAAGATGACCGTTAAGCGGACATCAGGAGGCAGGGCTCAGTTGAGGTTGTAAAGTATATTCGAGGATGATGACCGTAGTCGAGGTCACCCCCATTATGGAACGAGAAACCAAGACTGTAAAGGTGACTAAGGCGCAGCCATGATTTCCAAATGATGTTATAGTCGAATGAGGTGCGAGAGTAAACTCAACCAACGTGTTATAAAACGTATGGAGAAACTGTCAGTGGGAATGCTAGAAATGCGGGAATTGTTTGTGTTTGCCAAAGGAGGTGAAGGATCCAAAGGTTTAGATAGAGGACGGAGTGTGGCTAACTGAAAGTGAAAATTTAGAGAAAATTATTTTCTTGGCTGTCGGAACGAAGTTATAATGATGGGAGTCAACCACCAATTTTAGAAGTGGAATGCTATGTCTATAGGAGAACCTTAGGTACAGTGTTGATCGTATGTTCCTTCATCAGATGTTCAAGATTTGAAGTGAGCGTTGTCCTGAACTCATCACAGGAGGATGTGACAGAGGTCCATTTGTGAATATGAATCTTAACCGTTAGCGAATTTTGTATCGGAAGATGAAGATACAAGTGGAGGAAACGACCCTAAGTGAGAGATTGACTCATAATAATGGTTGATAACACTCAAAGAGGAAATTATGATGGACGACCGACTTAGAGGTTGAAAATGTCGTATTTTGTCAATAATGCTCCTTTGTGTGGGAAGCTAAAAGAATCGAAGAATTTAGTCGAGAATAAGACTGAATACAACGGTGGTGGTGTAGCACGACAAATGGGTGTGGATACACATCCGGGGACCCATTTAAATGATTCGGATAGTTGAATTATTATCAAGTGATGGCAAATTCAGTAAGGACTATTATAGACAGTGACATGTTCTTTAGGGCCTAAAAGGCTAAGGAAATAACCAGGGTAGCCAACAGGAATCGAGACTGAGAAATTATGTGTTGAGGTATTGTAACACCCCAAGACTTTTGAGACTGAGAAATTAAATTTTGGGAAAATAAAAATTTAATTTAAATTAGAGAATTTTAAATTTGGGAATTTAAGTCCAAAATAGAGGACATTTTTAAAGTATTCCGGATGATGATTTTGAGGGTACCATTGATCCCGGAAGGGTCGAGATAGTCAAAACGACTGTCATTGGGTTTTATTTCGGCTCCGGAATATTTTTAAGTTAGTTTGACTCGAATTGGTGTAAACGAGTCATTTAAAGTGTGTATTAACATTTAAAATTGGGATTTTGTTTTAAAGGGTTTTGTGGCTTACGGATGAAGCCATTTCTCATTTGAGAGAAAGAGAGAAAAGCCCAAGAAAGAGAAAGGAAGAAGAGAAAGAAGAAGAAGAAGAAAAGAAGAGAGAGAGGAAGAAAAGCTTGGGATTTCCGGCCCAACCGCGACATCGAGGACGATCAGTCCACTACAAATCTGAGGCAAGTGTTTAATCTTGCTAAATAGCTAATTGTGTATTTCATTTCATAACCGTGGGTTAAAGAAATGGATTTTTGGGTATTAATGTCAAAACCTAGATTTTTGGATTTAAATCTTGAAATCAATGTTTAAATATGGGTTTAATGGTGTAGAATTGATTGAGATTAACTTTGGGTTGATTTATTTTTCTTGGAACCATGTTGTGATAAAGATTTGGAGGTTAGAATTGAGATTTTAGGGTATAAATTTCATGGGTTTGTTGAGAAAGGGAAATCGGCCAGAATATCTGGTATGGCCGGTCGACCGCGGTCTGGGGACCGGTCGACCGCGCCTTAAGGGAAAAGCCTACTGCATTTCTTCGTAGGCAAAATTTTGACCCGCGGTCAACCGGGGGCCTGGGACCGGTCGACTGGTCCCCTGTTTTTATCCCTAGAATGGGAAATCCTTTTCCCCTTTTTCTTTTGGAGTTTATTTTTAGGGGCTTCCTTAATGGTTGTTTATGGGGTTTATCTAGGGGGACTTCTAGCCCTTTTTGGTTGGGGTTATTGATTTGGGGCTTTCTCTTATAAAGTAAGAGATATCTTTTGGTGACTTATAGGGGGTCTCTCACTTTGTATATGATAGTGGGGACTTCTTGGAATAATTGGATAAGAAATACCCATGAATGTTGTGAGATTTCTAGGCCGACATTTATGTCAAATCCTTATAAGGATAGGATAGGGTTAAGATACAATTTGGGGCCAAATGGGAGAGAGTGGTCGCATACTCTTAAAGAGTGAGGGGTCTCATATCCTTAGAAAATGTTTAGACTAAGGAACAATTGATAACTCAATAGGTGTAAGGGTTCATAAAATTAATTGAACCATAGGTAAAAATTGGGAACGGTTTGGGATCGTACTATCGACTAAAATAAGCAGTAGCATAAATTCTAGTTAGAATAGTTTACACGTAATTATGGGGATATGACCATTGATATTCCAATACTTGAAATGAGGTTGGAATAAATTGAGGTTTTAGACTATTAAGTCATGTGTGTGCCTATGGTTAAATAGTACTAAAGGAAACTACGTACTTTTGAATATGGATGAAATGTGTAGTGATGGATTCCTACACAAACTCTCGGGTGATAACCCTAATGTTGAATATATATGTATAGATATATACATATGGTTTTGGGAGACTATTCATCATAGGAAAAATGATTGAATATGTTTCAAGTGAGGGATTGTATTCACATATCGAGGTAAATTTAAAGGAAATGGTGGTGACGGCTTGTATATTGAGGATTATGTATACTTATAGCCGGGTATATATATATATCTTATACATATGAACGAGAATTAGTTTATATATATAAATATAAGGATATGTGAACATGTGTTGATATATATCTGTATGTATATGAATATATGGATATATTTATGTTATGGATATACATGGTATGGATAATTAAACCTTATATGATAGTTTAATATTTGATCATATGATTGGATCATATGGATGTATATATATTGTGCACGTGAATGATATATATACTTATTTGGTTAAGCATACCCCGCTCATGCTATCATTGGGAAGTTGCGCGCGTAGAGGGTGAGCATCCTGGCTAGAAAAGCAGGGAGTGAATATTCCCCAGGTCATAGTTGTCCCGTGTGCTATTATATGATATATATATTTATTTTGGGATGAGACGTGGTGGGTATGTTTCATCTCATTGCCGGCTTGGAGCTATGACCGCTTCCCGGGACGTCGTGTGCGTGAGTTTACCATGAGATGGGTGTCGTTTAGTCCCACCATGGTGGCCCCAGTATTGCTACGTGAGCCGGGCACTAGGAAGATGATAGCATTGATGCAGTTTATCGGCGATATATATATAGCCGGGTATATTATGTGCATGGCCTTGTACATCATATGCATTATGTACACTTGGCTATTGGATGAATGATGATGGTACATGTATATATATGGTTGGAATAAAATACCTATATATATATATATATATATATATATATATATATATATATATATATATATATATATATATATATATCCTATAGATGAAAAGGATATGGTATCGTTGTGGAGTACATCTTGGATGATTATGGTGTACTAGATTGATGGGGATGGATGTATCGCATTTAAGGAACATTTCGGTTACATCATCCCAAGGATATTATTGGAGATTGTAAATGTTTTCATTTTGTAGTCTAAAATTTAGTAATAGTAGTAATAGTATTAGTAGTAGTAATGGTAACAGTATATGGTATGTACGCCATTATGGACCTCTATGATTGACACAGTCAAAGAGTAGTGTAACGGAGTGGTTCCTTGTTTGGATTTCGTTTTACGAGACACCCCACGCACGAAATGTAGTACATTGTTGAGAGTAGAGAGAAGTTCTGTCGATATTTATGTGTGGCATAATGGATCTCCAGGATCGACGTTGACATGGAGTAGTGTAACGGGGTGGTTCCTTGTTTGGATTTTGCTTTGCGAGACACCCCATGCACGAAACGTAGCGCAACGTTGAAATTGGAGGGAAGTTGTGTCAATAATGATTGTTCATGCTTATTAATTAGAAATTTAAATTAGATGTTTCAACCCAATGCATATTGGGTAATCTATTAAATTATAATTGGTTAAAGTATAAACCGGAATCCACTTAGCCTAATAAGGCACATATGATTGAAAATAAATATTTAATTGTGTTTAGAAAAGGGGTGGATTCTTGGGGTATGATAGAAAGGTAGATCTCGTGGGTATAGGCTAGGCCTATGATAAGTTAGGTTGTCCTAATAAATGGGGGTAATTTAACTAATAAATTGAGGACGCGAATAGGTGCGCGCCTTTAGATGAGAGGTGAGTTGGGATTCCACGAGAGTGCGGTTCCACTTTAATTATGAAATAAGTGCACCGATATTTATTATGCACGGTTAACACACTTGCTAAATATTTTTCACAATCGGGGCTCTGACCCGTTTACTTTTCTCTCCTGCCTGTATATATATATATATTATTACAGGTATACTACCGCATGGATGCCGGATGACCTTCTATCTAGAGTCTTGGGAGCCGTGACAGGTGCGGACTGTTGCGGGATGTATCTGGTAGTCGCTTCCTACTTTTAAAATTCTAGGTAGGATTCATGTTGTATATCGGGTTTTGTACCCAAGGGATATTTATATACATGTTTATATTTATTCCATTTCAGTTATTGTATTCGCTGTGACCCGACAGCTTATTCGGGTCTACTTTTTGTATCATATTCTGTTGTAGTTGATCATATCATTTTATCGTAGCATTTCGTTTGTCTTAGTTCTTTCTAGCATCTTTCTCCTATTTATTAGTAGTTTTATGGTGTTGGGTTGCGTTATGTTGCATGTTTTAATTTCTCGCTTATATGATATCGGGCAGTTAGTCCTATATTATATAGTACCGGCAGTTGATGTTGAGACTGGACCATCTGAAATTCCTGATTTAATATAGTATAGGGCTGGCCACCCGTTATTATTTTAAGCGGGGTGTTACAGATGGTATCAGAGCATCAGGTTCTAGAGTCCTTAGGATCTGTGCGAGTTTAAGGATTCTTCCGTTAACGTTCTTGACATAAAGCCCTACAAATAGGACTGTGGTTTTCACTGCGTTATTTTCTTCTGTGAAGTACATTCACTTAATTGACGTTCTGATAACAGTTGCTCTTGTTTCGTTTCAGACGTCGCCTAGATTTTATCGTCTAGGAAAGGATAGGATTAGAAGTACAATACCCATATCATATTTTGGGTACGCTGTAATCGGGGGTATTTGCTTTCCCCGATTTCGGAGGAGTTATTGAGGATATTTCTAGCAGTGGTTCGAGGTGATTTATCGGCCGTTGAGTAAGAAAGGAAATTTACTCGAATGGAGAATCTTGGTCTTAGTAAGGTAAATCCGAGGAGAGGCATGTAGTGTAGTCCTTGGGGCGTTTAGATTGAGAATCTATTAACCTTCGTTAGGAAACCTAATGTTGGTGCCTCTTACCGAGGTGAGGTAGGTGGAGTTGTCCCAATATCAGGAGTATCGCCTTCTAGGATGAGGGAGAATGCCTTTAAAGACTCAGTTTCGTTGTGTAAGACTGAGGGAGTTTTTCGGCAGTTGCAATCGCGCCTTGCCCTTCGATATGGTTAGGAAGGATTTTGAGGAAGATGTTTCTCTTGTGAAGATATAGGCTTAGGGATAATGATTTTCCTAGAATAAGTTGAGGACCCTGAGTTGAGATTCTAGGACGAGGGGAAACCATTAGATTATGGAAGTAGGGTAAAATACCTTTCTTTGGGTTTAAGTTACGTTTTGTGCGATATTGGGAACGTCGCGTGTGAGGTGTTGAGGTGTAATGAGTAGCTAGCCTCTACACCGCTAGGGTGTATGGAATTTTCCTAGAGGAGGAAATGAGCAAGTGTGGCCTTTGTATGGCATCTTTGGAGATGATACACCTTTTCATAACGAAATAGTAGGGAAGTTTTAGTATCCCAATGAGGGAAGAATTTATTTTTATATAAAAGTGTTGATGTGATGTAGAGGAATTTCATAACTGAGAGGTTCAGAGTTTGGTAGATTTATGTGGAGCGGATAGTTTAACTCATAGTTGTGCTAGTTTTGAGAACTAGGTATTGGCTAGAGTATTGTATTGGTTGAGGCCTTGTGTCCTAAACATAAGGTGTTTGTTTGGCGTGTCGAAAGACGCGGAATATACTTATATCGTATTATTGTATAGGCCCTCGGGAAATATCTAAAATATGGAAATCCTTCTTTTTATAAAACCTTAACCATGGTTCAACTAATCTCAATCCCCGACCTAGCTACTCAGTAGTGTATTGGGAGGGTTCCTTGTTTGGATTTCGCTTGCGAGACCTCCCCCGCACGAAGGTGGCTAGTGTCAGGAATTGACGAGAGTTCGACCATTGGGAAATTTTAAACTTTTATATATTTAGTATGTTGTTATAGATCATATTGCTCAGGGTTATATTATGATTTGAGGCTAATGGAGCTTGATCATAATTTTACGAGTGGAAACTCGAATACGGGGTGTATGGGCGCCCTGGGTAGTAGTTGCTTTAAAACTATATGGTTCGACATGAGAACCAGTAAGGATCGGTATAGTGATCCTGAGAGTGGATGTTAGGACTAGATAATATTGAGGTCCTAGGCATGTCTTAAATTTTGTGGACGAAATTTTTGTAAGGGGGGAAGATTGTAACACCCCAAGACTTTTGAGACTGAGAAATTAAATTTTGGGAAAATAAAAATTTAATTTAAATTAGAGAATTTTAAATTTGGGAATTTAAGTCCAAAATAGAGGACATTTTTAAAGTATCCCGGATGATGATTTTGAGGGTACCATTGATCCCGGAATGGTCGAGATAGTCAAAACGACCATCATTGGGTTTTATTTCGGCTCCGAAATATTTTTAAGTTAGTTTGACTCGAATTGGTGTAAACGAGTCATTTAAAGTGTGTATTAACATTTAAAATTGGGATTTTGTTTTAAAGGGTTTTGTGGCTTACGGATGAAGCCATTTCTCATTTGAGAGAAAGAGAGAAAAGCCCTAGAAAGAGAAAGGAAGAAGAGAAAGAAGAAGAAGAAGAAGAAAAGAAAAGAGAGAGGAAGAAAAGCTTGGGATTTCCGGCCCAACCGCGACATCGAGGACGATCCAACCTCTACAAATCTGAGGCAAGTGTTTAATCTTGCTAAATAGCTATTTGTGTATTTCATTTCATAACCGTGGGTTAAAGAAATGGATTTTTGGGTATTAATGTCAAAACCTAGATTTTTGGATTTAAATCTTGAAATCAATGTTTAAATATGGGTTTAATGGTGTAGAATTGATTGAGATTAACTTTGGGTTGATTTATTTTGCTTGGAACCATGTTGTGATAAAGATTTGGAGGTTAGAATTGAGATTTTAGGGTATAAATTTCGTGGGTTTGTTGAGAAAGGGAAATCGTCCAGAATATCTGGTATGGCCGGTCGACCGCGGTCTGGGGACCGGTCGACCGCGCCTTAAGGGAAAAGCCTACTGCATTTCTTCGTAGGCAAAATTTTGACTCGCGGTCGACCGGGGGTCTGGGACCGGTCGACCGGTCCCCTGTTTTTAGCCCTAGAATGGGAAATATTTTCCCCCTTTTTCTTTTGGAGTTTATTCTTAGGGGCTTCCTTAATGGTTGTTTATGGGGTTTATCTAGGGGGACTTCTAGCCCTTTTTGGTTGGGGTTATTGATTTGGGGCTTTCTCTTATGAAGTAAGAGATATCTTTTGGTGACTTATAGGGGGTCTCTCACTTAGTATATGATAGTGGGGACTTCTTGGAATAATTGGATAAGAAATACCCATGAATGTTGTGAGATTTCTAGGCCGACATTTATGTCAAATCCTTATAAGGATAGGTAGGGTTAAGATACAATTTGGGGCCAAATGGAAGAGAGTGGTCGCATACTCTTAAAGAGTGAGGGGTCTCATATCCTTAGAAAATGTTTAGACTAAGGAACAATTGATAACTCAATAGGTGTAAGGGTTCATAAAATTAATTGAACCATAGGTAAAAATTGGGAACGGTTTGGGATCGTACTATCGACTAAAATAAGCGGTAGCATAAATTCTAGTTAGAATAGTTTACACGTCATTATGGGGATATGACCATTGAGATTCCAATACTTGAAATGAGGTTGGAATAAATTGAGGGTTTAGACTATTAAGTCATGTGTGTGCCTATGGTTAACTAGTACTAAAGGAAACTACGTACTTTTGAATATGGATGAAATGTGTAGTGATGGATTCCTACACAAATTCTCGGGTGATAACCCTAATGTTGAATATATATGTATAGATATATACATATGGTTTTGGGAGACTATTCATCATAGGAAAAATGATTGAATATGTTTCAAGTGAGGGATTGTATTCACATATCGAGGTAAATTTAAAGAAAATGGTGGTGACGGCTTGTATATTGAGGATTATGTATACTTATAGCCGGGTATATATATATATATCTTATACATATGAACGAGAATTAGTTTATATATATAGATATAAGGATATGTGAACATGTGTTGATATACATCTGTATGTATATGAATATATGGATATATTTATGTTATGGATATACATGGTATGGATAATTAAACCTTATATGATGGTTTAATATTTGATCATATGATTGGATCATATGGATGTATATATATTGTGCATGTGAATGATATATATGCTTATTTGGTTAAGCATACCATGCTCATGATATCATTGGGAAGTTGCGCGCGTAGAGGGTGAGCATCCTGGCTAGAAAAGCAGGGTGTGGATATTCCCCAGGTCATAGTCGTCCCGTGTGCTATTATATGATATATATATTTAATTTGGGATGAGACGTGGTGGGTATGTTTCGTCTCATTACCGGTTTGGAGCTATGACCGCTTCCCGGGACGTCGCGTGCATGAGTTTACCACGAGATGGGTGTCGTTTAGTCCCACCATGGTGGCCCCAGTATTGCTACGTGAGCCGGGCACTGGGAAGATGATAGCATTGATGCAGTTTATCGGTGATATATATATAGCCGGGTATATTATGTGCATGGCCTTGTACATCATATGCAGTATGTACACTTGGCTATTGGATGAATGATGATGGTACATGTATATATATGGTTGGAATAAAATACCTATATATATATTTATATATATCCTATAGATGAAAAGGATATGGTATCGTTGTGGAGTACATCTTGGATGATTATGGTGTACTAGATTGATGGGGATAATATTTTCCGAAGTGAGTAAAGGGACAAGAATACGGTGCCTAGTAAAAGGCAACGATTAAAGTAGTTTTGTTTTGGTTTGGGCAGACGTGTTACGTCCGGAGACCATTTATGCAGTCAAGACGATTGGCAAGGTGGAAGTATAAGTTGTATCCTCAGAGGATGAGGCGTGTTTATGTGACACGAGCAAGTCACTATATTTTGTTCATTGCTAGATTAACATGTGAGACGAGTTTAATGAGTATAATTATAAACGTTATTATTAGGTGAATATTTATCCCTAGTGTAGCAGGATTTTTCTTTAGTGCTATCCGCGGAGGATGAATGAGTATATTAACAGTGTTATGTACTTTATTGAGGTTACTCGTTGTAGTAATGCGATATACGAGTATGATATTATCTTTGTTACAACGTTATAGAAATGGTTAGTACGATAGTGGGCAATTATTGCAAGGCTATCGGAGTGGTTGCATTAGTGCAACATGTTTTGTTCTGTCGAGGCTTCACCTGCAAGAAGGTCGGACTCGCACTTATATTTTCTATCCTAGAGACTTTGGAGGGGATAGTGGACTCGAGATATTCAATACCGATGTATGTATGGACTTTGTCATTATGATTCAGTATGTATCGGGTTTACTATTGAGCGAAAAGATTTAACTCAGTATTATGTTTAGCACTCAGAACTTGGAGATAGGAAGAGTGCATTGTTATACCTATCCTCTAGAGATGTGGGAGTTAAGAGTTATACCCCATTATTTGGGAAAGGGATTTTGAGAATTTCGATTGTATGTATTCGAGCTTTATGGAATGAAATTACCACAAACCAATACTGAACGATAGTGCAATTGGTGAAATGTTCTTTGTTAAGTGTAATTACGGGAGGAAATGTAACTTTTCTATCAAGAGACGGAATAAAAGGGTACATGCTATGGACGGAGGACCTAATGGATTTCGATAACCGACAATGCTAGGTAGTAGTGTATCGGGGGGGTTCCTTGTTTGGATTTCGCTTTGCGAGACATCCCACACATGAAACTTAGCGTAAGGCTGGAATTAGGGAGATGTTTGGTCATTAGTCCGTGAGTTTGGTACCTTGATCGTACTAGGGGTAGGTAATTATATCTATAAGTTAGAAGTTGAATCATGATTTAAGGCCAGTGGAGCCGATTATGTGGTAAGAAAGCATTGAAAGGTATCCCCACGAGTTGAGGGGTGGAACGATGATAAAGAGGATTTAAAAATTTCAATTTCTAGGGTGGTTGAGAGTACCCAAGTGTTGCAACCGCGTTCAGAACACAAGGTAAATAAAGAGTTGGGATGATTTTTAGCATGGATTATTTGGAAAGAATTTTTATTATACAAAAGAGATGACTTGTATTTATTTTGATGAATAGAGCGTTAGTAATTTATTTTGGTTTATGTACCTATTTGGGAAAATTGTTGTACTTATCTGAAGAAGTTGAGATTTGTTGTTCCTCTTTTGTTGTCATGGAATTTGAATGCCCTATTCCTTATATTGTGTTGGATTTAGTTAGTTCCATAGATGAGTAGCGCGCCGTTCTCTCTCCCAGGGCGGTCGGGGTGTTACAAAATGTGGGCATCTTGGTTAGCTGATGTTAAAATAGTCTGAGTTGAAGGGACATGGTAATAGACGTGTGTAATATATGTTTGTGGGACTAACATAATGAAGTAAAAGTAGTAGAGTGTATTAAACGTCACATGAGGGGCAATAATCCATACATAAGTGTGCAATTAAAATCGCACACCCTAATTTTGATTGGAAGGCCGTGGGAAGCCATTTAAGAAGGGGTATTCCTTGAATAGAGTAGAATTTAATTATTATGAAGAACACTCGGAGCGGAGTTGTTATTTGTCAAGTGTGAGAGCGACTTGCGCATACAAAGAGTGATTATGTTAGTATGGTATAAAAGATCCAGAAGTGCGCATCGTGGAGAAAAGAGCACGGGTTAGAACTTTCGGCATACACCAAGGAAGGAAGAGGAGTATTACATGTCACTTAGTGTGAGACATTTCAAGGAAAAATTGATGTTTAGCGGGACGTAGTGAGTAGTCTCTACATGCACCGCCCATAGATAGGGTTCGGTTGGAAGAGGAGAATGAACCAGAGAATTTTGTGTTTATCGAAAATTCCTGAAATTGGAAGAGGTCGGTAAAGTCGGTAAAGTTCTTGGATGGGTTACCATCCTCAAAACAAGATCAAGGGTTCATCCGATCATGTGAATTAAGTCACTCAAGAAGGAAATGATTGATATTCCTTTGGGGTATTTTACAATATTAACTAGTGTGCCCCAGACTTCCTTTGAAAAGAAGGATCGCGCTAGTACATGGTCCGGCACAGTATTAATTTCTGAATCGGGATGAGATTGTAAATCCCACCTTTGATATGGGATTTTAGGAACAGCGGAGATAAAGTTTCATTTCGAGTAGGATGTATCACCCTTAGCCAGGGAATAGGCGCACGGTGATTAAAGATTAGTGGAGCCACGTGAAGGAAATTTTGGAATCTTGGTACGGTGATTTCAGGAGTGCTCTGTAGAAGCACTCGTACCTGTTTGTCGTGCACGAGGTGCTTATTAAGGTTTTGGTGTGGAAGAAACTCGACTATTCTCCTTCTGTATGTTTAGAGGTGAATGGATATTCAGAAGTTTCGATCGGTCGAAAATATTTCGATAACTATGGTGGAATTCCACGACTGTTTTAGGCAAACAAGAGTAGTCAAATGTTCGTATGGTTTTTCTTAGAATGGGAGTTTTGTATATAAATAAATCCGAGTAGTTGTCATGTAGTGAGGTGCGTCCTCCCAATGATAGTGAGATAATGGAAATTTATAATGTATAGGCGTGACCTATACGAATGTTGTCATTTAGGAGCACCATGTGAGGTGTCGCCAATGAGAATGTTAATCAAGCTTGCTGTGAGGCGGGGGCTATAGTGATTAGGAGCCTTCCTATGTAGATAGTTTGCGTATAGAAAAGATATCCAGAATTATTCTACCAGGTAGGCCTTATTTTCCGAATTTCGGGATGAAATTCCGTTATTAGCGGGGAGTATGTAATACCCCGTATTTTTATGGCTTTTAAATTTAGGGATTTATTAAATTTAATTGAGATAAATTAATTTAATTTTAATCCGAAAAGTTATTTTAAATATTTACTAGCGTGACAAGAGTTAGTAATTATTGGAAATTGTTGAATGCTACTAGATGAGTATAGTAATATATGAGATTTATTTTATAAAAATTATCAAGCGTGAATAAAATGACAATTATGGAAATTAAGTCGGGACGCGCCTGTGTCGTATCAGGACTAAATTATTATTATATAAAGTTAATAAATTATAAGTTGCATGTATGGTCATTTTGAGTGCGCCAAAGTGTCCGGAAGGGTTGAGATAGTCAAAATAATGTATTCGGGGGTTTAGTTTAGGTCTCGGGGCATTTTTAGGCTTAATTAGTACCCCGGGAGGGCGTTTTGGACATTTCGGAAGAATTTCAGAGATATGCTTGAAGTGAGATTGAGAGATGTGTCGGGATCCGTACAAGCTGGAAAGGAGAAAGTGTGTGCCATTTGTAATGCGAGTCATTCTACCAAAGGATGTCCTACCATTCCTGCATACAAAGCAATGTACACTGAACAGGTTGAGGCGATAGGGGGTTTTCGAGGAAATTTTAATGCACAGTAAGGGAATGCATATAATCAGTCGTGGAGGAATCTTGGGTATAGTTATGGACAATCTCAAGGTGGGATGGTTCCTAACCCCCACATGACTTTACCACCACCTCCTCAATTTCAGCAAGTGGCTCCTCCAATGCCAAATTATATGCAAGTACCACCTCCTGGTCCTTATGTAGCTCCACCAAGGAGAAATCTTGAAGATAATTTCAATCAATTCATCCAATCCCAAAAAGGGAGAGATGCTAAATATGAACGAATGTTCGCCGAAATGCATACTAGCATCTCTAGGTTGCAAGCTGCGGCGAATACTCAAGAGAAAGGTAAACTTCCAGCCCAAGGCCAAAGACCTCTTCTTCAAGGTCAAACCACGGTTGGCTCCACATCATCGGACTTGCAAGAACAATGTCAAGCTGTCACTACTTTTTGAAGTGTCCGCGTAATTGATCTAGCACCTAAACTTCCAAAGTTGAACGATGATGAAGTTGAACCTGAAATTTCTAAGGAATCTGAAACTATCGAGTCCGAAGAACCTCCCTTAGAAAAGGAGTTGAAAGATGAGGAATTTAGACCTGAAATTGAAGTCAAGTTGCCTATTGCTGCTCCATTTCCTCAACGTTTAGAGCCACCCAAGAAAGGGGCTTCACGTACCAAGGTGTTGGATGTGTTGAAGCAAGTAAAATTGAAGTTGCCATTCCTTGATGCTATTCAACAAATTCCAGCATATGCTAAGGTTATCGAAGATCTTTTGACTGTCAAGAGACGGCTTAAGGTAAAGAAAAATGTTTTCTTGGCATAAAATGTGAGCTCGATCCTTCTAAACGATCTTCCACCTAAATTCAAAGATCCAAGTGCACCTACCATTTCGTGCGTCATAGGAGAAAAAAGAGTGGAAAAAGCATTGCTTGATTTAGGTGCGAGTGTCAATATCCTTCCATATTCCATTTATAAGCAGCTTGAATTAGGTGATTTAAAACCTACCCGAATCACTCTACAATTAGCGGATAGAACAGTGAAAGTGCCTCGCGGGATTATAGAAGACGTGATAGTTCAAGTGGACACGTTCTACTTTCCAGCTGATTTTGTCATTTGGGACACTGAGCCTGTACCTCATACGAGAAATCATGTTCCAATAATATTGGGCCGTCCATTCTTAACTACCGCTAATGCTTTGATAAATACACGGAATGGCCAAATGCAACTCACTTTTGGAAACATGACTCTCGAGACCAATATTTTTAATGTCGCTAACCAAATGGGTGATGAGGATGAAATTCTTGAGGTTGATCTTATTGAAGAGGTAGTGGATGAGAATATTGAGAAAATCATAGGAGGAGATGCTTTGGAAGTGTGTTTAGTGCAAAGTGGTGAGGAAAAGAGTTCTTATACTGAGTTTGAGGGTGAGATGCAAAGGCGTTTAAACCCAACTATGAAAGATGTTGTAAGAGCGGAAATAATCAAATTGTTAGATGCTGGAATTATCTATCCCATTTCAGATAGCAAATGGGTGAGCCCAATTCAAGTCGTTCCAAAAAAATCAGGAATGACAGTGGTTGAAAATGCTAAGGGAGAATTAATACCTCAACGCACCACCACCGGGTGGCGTGTTTGCATTGACTACCGAAAGCTCAATGCCGGAACTCGAAAAGATCATTTTCCCTTACCGTTTATCGATCAAGTGATTGAACGAGTGGCGGGCCATCCTTACTATTGTTTTCTAGATGGGTATTCCGGATATAACCAGACTGAAGTGGATGTACTTGCTCAAGAAAAGACGACTTTTACATGTCCATTTGGTACATTTGCCTATAAACGTATGCCATTTGGGTTATGTAATGCGCTAGCTACTTTTCAAAGGTGCATGTTAAGTCTCTTTAGCGACATGATTGAAAAAGGTCTTGAGGTGTTCATGGACGATTTCAGCATTTTTGGACCATCTTTTGACCAATGTTTAGCTAATCTTGAAAGAGTTCTATTCCGATGTGTGGAAAAAGACTTAGTCCTCAATTGGGAGAAATGCCATTTTATGGTTACCGAGGGTGTAGTTTTAGGCCACATAGTCTCATCTAGGGGAATTGAAGTTGATCGAGCCAAAATTGAAGTAATAGCTGGGTTACCCCCGCCAAAATCACTTAAAGATGTGAGGTCCTTTCTAGGCCATGCTGGATTTTATAGGAGGTTTATCAAGGACTTTAGCGCCATCGCTAGACCTTTGAGTAATCTTCTCATGAAAGACACTCCATTTGAGTGGAATAAAGCATGTCAAGAAGCTTTTGATAAACTGAAAAGCATGATTGTTTCCGCACCTATCATGCAAGCTCCGGATTGGTCACTACCATTTGAGCTTATGTGTGATGCAAATGATTATGCTATTGGGGCTGTTCTTGGACAGAGGAAAGACAAGAAAGCTCATGTTATTTACTATGCTAGTAGAACATTATCTAGCCCTCAGCTTAACTACTCTACTACAGAGAAAGAGTTACTAGCAGTCGTTTTTGCTCTCGACAAATTTCGCTCGTACATTGTTGGGTCACCTATCATATGCTTCACTGATCATTCGGCACTTAAATATCTCTTGAGTAAAAAAGATGCCAAACCCCGACTAATCAGGTGGATCCTACTCCTACAAGAGTTTAATCTCTCTATTCAAGATAAGAAAGGAGTAGAAAACGTCATTGCGGACCATTTGTCGCGCCTCTCGTCCGACGTGCCTATTGATCCCATTCCCATAGACGAGTATTTCCCGGATGAAAATTTATTTGCTACTTCTTCTCTCCCTTGGTTTGCGGATATAGTTAATTATCTTTTCACTGGAATCGTTCCATCTAGTTGGACTCCGCAAGAGAGAAGGAAGTTCATTACTTGGTCACGCATGTTCTTTTATGATGATCCCTATTTATTTAAGTATTGTGCTGACCAAATCATTCGAAGATGTGTACCCGATGAAGAAATTCAAGGGGTAATTCGATTTTATCATACGGAAGCATGTGGAGGTCATTTTTCTAAAAATAAAACTGCTGCGAAAATCCTTCAAAGTGGTCTCTATTGGCCCACAATCTTCCGGGATGTTAATGTTTTTTGTAAATCTTGCGATAGATGCCAAAGAATGGGAGCTATTACTCGTCATGACATGATGCCATTAACCCTAATTTTAGTATTGGAATTGTTTGATTGTTGGGGTATTGACTTCATGGGCCCATTTCCACCTTCTTTTGGTTTTCTATACATCCTCGTCGCCGTAGATTACGTCTCAAAATGGGTTGAGGCGATAGCTACAAGGACGAATGACATCAAGGTGGTGATAAAATTTATTCAAGAAAATATACTTTCTCGTTTTGGTATGCCTAAGGCCATAATCAGTGATAATGGATCTCATTTTTGCAATAGGCCTATGGAGAAACTAATGCGGAAGTATGGAATTGTCCATAAAGTTGGAACAACTTATCACCCTCAATCGAATGGCCAAACCGAGCTTGCTAATTGGGAAATTAAAAATATCTTGGAAAAGACAGTCGATCCTAATAGGAAAGATTGGTCTATCAGATTTAATGATGCACTTTGGGCCTATAGAACCGCATACAAGAATCCCCTTGGGATGTCCCCATTTCGATTTGTGTACGGCAAACCTTGTCATCTTCCGGTAGAAATCGAACACAAAGCCTATTGGGCTATCAAAAGGGTGAACTTCAGTATGGATAAAGCCGGTGAAACACGTAAACTTCAGTTGAATGAGTTGGAAGAAATACGCAATGATGCGTATGAAAGTGCTAAAATATCCACGGACCGAATGAAAAAAGCTCATGACGGAATCATTCGTAAAAAAGAATTTCATTCGGGACAAAAAGTACTTCTCTACAACTCGAGGTTGCATTTATTTCCCGGAAAATTACGGTCACGATGGTCAGGTCCATTCATTGGGAAAGAGGTATTTCCCCATGGAGCTGTTGAACTCATAGATTAGAAAGGGGGAACCACATTTAAAGTTAATGGGCATCGTCTCAAGCCCTACTTGGAAGCAAATGTCAAGGAAGCCGACACCATATGGCTGTCGAACCCCATTTATGGGGGTTGACTGAACGACTAGAAGTGAGGTCGTCTCACCCCCGACATGTATGGGGTGATTGTAGTACATAGTAGTCTTAGAAACTAGGAGTTTTAGGTTTGAGTCAATCCCGGGGTTGAGAATCCGAAGGGTAAGGGGTAGTTCATCTTTGATGAGCATTAAAGATAGTCTGTAGTGTTAGGAGTGGAAAATTCATATTTGGAAGAGAGAATAGGAGCAATTTTTTGAAAAAAAGAAGAGAGAGGAAGAATTTAGAAAATCAGCAGACCGGATCGGTCCGGCTGATATTAAAAGAATCGATCCGGTTAGGCGGATCGGTCCGGGTGAATAAAAGAACCGATCCGGTTAGGTGGATCGGTCCGGTCCCAAAATCGGATCGGTCCAGTGGTCTACAGAATTCATTTCCCAAGATCCACCTCTTCGATCCACACCTCTTCACTTTCCCCAATCCCTTCACTTCCTTCAAAAATTCGTCCAAATTCATCCACCCTTTCATTCCCTCCAAACTCCTACTCACCCACTATAAATACAACCATCACCCTACCCATTTTCTTCACACCTTCACCTACACTTACCTTCTCTTCTCCATTACTGTTTTTATCCTCCATATCTATGGCTGCTCCTCAAAAGTATACCTCCATTGAAGTCCTTCCCGACGGACATGGAGAGTACCGTTCTCGCCGTGAAGCAAATTGGTGCCGTAAGTTTTTCATCCCTACGCGAAAGATACATATCGAACGTCAAGTGTTGTGGGATCAAATGCCCAATTCTGTCACAGCCCTTTTCCTGTCCCGGGGCTGGTGCCGTTTCTTCAATGAGCCTTATGAGGCAGTTTGGGAAAACGAAGTGTGGCAGTTTTACGGATCTCTTGTTCGTACCGCTGAATTTGAATCCCAAGCCTATGTGGATTCCATCCCTATCCCGTTCTCACTTGACCTTGTGGCGCAAAAGCTAGAGTCTTTTGGTGTGATCACTCCGGCCCAATTTGATTATCCGGGTCCTGAGCCCGTTCTCTCTAAGGAGGTTTGTATCTCGCGAATCCAGCCCGGTGCGGTTTGGAATACCGAGACCTTTCCAGTCGGCCGCTTATCCGACAAGGCACGCTTCACCTTTCATATCGTTTGTGCTAATATCTTGCAAACATCCAATGATTCGGCAATGAGGCCTAGCCAAGCCACTATGATGTATCATCTGTTCGACCCTGCAACCGTGATCAATTTGGCCCGGACATTTTACACCGATATCCTTTTTGTGGCTTATGATAAAAAGGGCCGCGCTCCTCTTCCTTATGGTCGACTCATTACATCCATGCTTCGGGATGCCGGGATTGCACCACCTCAAGATCTTATCAACTTGCCTAAGCCTTTAGGTCAAGAGTCCCGCACTCGAAGTGAGCGGAAAATTCAGCTAGTCCGTGCAAGGCGCGATGGCGATTCGAGTGACGAGGAGGATGTTGAGATGGGGGAAGGTGACGAGGAAGAGTATGATGAGACGGCTGATCCGGATTATGTTCCGATTGGTACGGGCTTAACTGAGCGCGTTCTCTCTCTTGAAACGCATTTTGACGCACATGTGTCCTCCTACGAGAGGGACATGAGTTTGGTCCTGCGTATGCAGGCCGACTTGTATCGTCTCTAGGCGGGACCCGAGGCCCCTCTTCCTCCTTACTATTATAATCCATATGATCCTACTACTCCCAGTACTTCCCATCACCCACCCGCCCCTTAGGCTGCCCTCTCCCCTTTTAGGATTTTTCTACCTATGTTTGTTTTTTTCTTTTATTTGTTTCCACAGCATTGTCACAGTTTGTAATATACAGTTTTAGTCTATTATTGGCTTGTTTTAGTTCTCGCACTCTTTCTGTTATCTTCTTTCTCTCTTATCCTTTGATTGAGGACAATGCAAATCATTAAGTTAGGGGGGATGACAGCTACGTATTCATAAAACTTCGCCTATTATAAAAAAAAAAAAAAACCAAAAATATTTTTGTTCAAAATAAATAAAAATTGGAATTTAAATTTTTCAAAAATATGACCGTTATTCTGTTTGAAGTCTCAAATTGTTAACGATCATAATGCACTAAGCCAAAATTGACCGAAGATGGAAATTGAAAGAAAATTGACGACTTAACGAATAAGTGTGGAGATTGATCAAACCCGGTGAGATTTCGAGCCTTTCAATTTTTTATGAGTTTTTAAATCAATCCGAGTTTATGATTAACTCAAAATCCTTTTCAACGTTTTAATAAGTCGTTGATGATCTCAATCCTTTGTTTTGATCGGTTATGGGAAATGTGTGAAATGTTGTCTCGAAATTCATGCTAAATATATCTCTAAACTTAATTAATCTCGAGATGCATATGGTAATGTGATTAGCAATTTGGACAATGAAGTAGGCCCTCTTTTGTTTAACCCAAAAATATTGGCCATAAAAAGTTGTGAAAAATAAAATTATCCCTTTGCAACCCACTTTGAGCCTAATAAAATATTTCCCTTTCGTTTGACAACCCGAAAAACTCAAATAGCCCGGAATTGTGAAAATTGAGAAAATTCATCAAGTAAGTCCAAATTGTGCAAAAAAAAAAAAAGAAAAAGGGCAAGAAAAGAAAAAGAGAAAAAAAAAGAAAGAGAAAAATGAGCAAATGCCCGAAAAAAGCACTAATGGACCTCATAAGGACATTTTCCAATTCCGTACATTCCGTCTATTTCCATTTGTACCCTTTACACCTTTTAACCCAAAAAGTCCTAACCGAGTCCAAATGGCGAAAGTAATTACCGCGTGGAGAGCTAAGACATAAAAAGATAATATGAGAGATTAAATGGTGTGAACTAGAGGTGATGTTCCCGTTTTCAAATAACCGTACTCCGATGATGAGATCTTATCACCATAAATTTCCTTCTTTTCAATTTTGTATGCATGAATTTGTGTCCATTATATTTACTCTTTATATCATGCATACCGAGAGAAAATAGCCACAATCCGAGTGATTCGTTTGTGAGTGCAACCCGTAAGAATTTGAATCAAAACGAATTTTCAGAAAGTAACGTAATGCTCCATCAGTGGAAATTTGAGGTTTAATTTTTGGCTTTGCACACACACATTATGGTTTGAGACAGTTGAATATGAGTTGATGGTGATTATTTTTTTAGAAAAGTTTAATTGTACAATTTTTAAGTATTTTGATATTTATTTGAGTCAATAAAGAATTTTGTGGGTGTATTCACTGCAAACCCTCACGAGACAAAACTCGTTCTACTAGGGTAACCTAGGGGTTTAAAGGCTTGTTGCATATGCTCAATGCAATCGCGTGCCTGCGAAAGTGGAATTTTATTTTAATAAAGGAATTTTCAAGAGTTGAGTTTTGGTTAGATTCAGATACATTACCCGGGACGTGCAAAGTCCTAAGTTAGGGGGATTTGACCAAGCGCAAATTCTTCCGAATTTAGCCCCTTAAGTTAGTAATTTTAATATCTCGAGCAAGGTAATTGAATCATTTTTAGTCCATATCATTCTATTGTTCGTTACTAACAAAATTCCTAGTTTTTGTGTAATTGTGATAAAGATTTCAGGAATGGAATGCAATAAAAGAAGAGAAGAAAATTAGAAGAAATATAAAAGGGAAAAAGTGTAAATTCCATTCAGAATTCAGAAGCAACGTAAGTGAAGTTGAAGAGCATGAGTTCACGAGAGCATAGGACGAAACGGCATTCAAATCGGAGTTCTAGATCAAAAGATATGGTCAGTCAAAGTTTCAAGGAAAAAGTCAATCTAGAAGAATTTCGGACCGATCCGGTTTGGATCCGGATCCATCCGAATTGACAAAGTCCAGTAGCCCCCGGATTGATAACGAACCGATGAAAGCAAAAAGTCCGGACCCATCCGACTAGGCCCAGACCGATCCGGTAAAAAGAAAAGAACCGATCCGGTGTATTCGGACCGATCCGAGGTTGAGCCGGACCGATTCGGTAGTGTGAAATGCTGACAATTAATTGTTCAATTAAAGCAGAGCAACTCTTGGAAAAACGTACCAACAAGCATTATTGGCTATCAATTTTGATACTTGGTATTATAAAAGCTAGTGCCCTATATCATTTGAGAAGAGAATAGACCAACCAAGAAAGTAGAGAGAGAATTGTAGCAATTTGTTAGTTGTTGGTAGATTACAAATTATCTAAAGAATTTGAGAGTTAGTTGTTGAGAGAAAGAGTTAGTTGTTGAGAGAATTATTCAGAAGTTTAAATTCCTTTCATAAGAACCTTAGTTTGTACTGCTGATTAAGGAGAAGTTATCTGGATTTCAATTTCAATTACTTTCCTGCTGCTGAATTCAAGTAATATCATTATATTCTCTGTTACTTTATTATTTGCAGATTTATTTCCCATGTATTGTAGTTCCATAATTCTGAATATGAATTTGTTCTTCAATCCAATCATGAGTAGCTAAATTTCCCAAGGGTTGGGGTACATGAACTCAATCCAAGGCAGATTATCTATGTAGAAAACAGAGGATAAATTACAATATTGATTGAATCGTGAAAGAAAATTTATACAAAAACTGTCAATCTTTTAATCTCTCTTGCCCTAGGTACTTGAGATGTTTAAGAAAGCTTTGCTAGTATAATTTATCATTCACTGCTTTATACCTATTTTTGATTTCATATTGTGCGGGCTAGATCCCTCATATATGTAATGCTTAGAAGTTATAAAGGCTGGATCTAATCAATTATTGTAATTTACAAATCTAGTATTCTCTATGATAATTTGCTAAGGATTGAGGGATTGTATTCTACCCTGTTTTCTCCCATTTGATTAAAAAGTTTTTCCTGCAATTTTTAGTCTGTTTTCATTAAAATTTCCAGTTTGCTTTTGTTAAGAAAAGTTTTATTTCGCTAGAAATCTTCCAAAATCATTAATCATCTTTTTGTTTATTTTAAGAAATCATTTTCAGATCTAATAAGTTTCCTGATTACTAGTTAACATTTTCTTTCCCTGTGGATTCGATCCCGACTTACCGGGTTATTACTTGAGCGATAGGTTTGCACTTGAACCTAGAGTGAACGCACTTTTAAGACAAATTTTAAGTCGTGCCAGTAGGACTACCAGATGGGCCATCCACCAGAGTTTTAAGGGAGTGCAGCTGTGGTTGTTGGATGCCAATAATAGAAAGATATACCGAGGCATCTTTGAATGGTTGAGTGAAGTGAAACTCATAAGTAGGTATTATCTACTTCTAAGCTAGTGGGGAAAGCTTTATAATGGTGGGACTCAATCACCACTTCAGAGGAGAGGGTCACGATGACCATTTAGGAGTTTATGATGTTGTTCGAATATTAGTTTTTCTCGTTAGCTGTGTAGACTGAGATGAGATGGAGATTTCGAACCTCACATAGTACGTCCGCATAGTGGCCGATTACAAGGAAAATTTGACTCATCTAGCAAACTTTGTGCCAGATGAGGTGAACATAAATGAGAAGAGAATCATCAAGTTCATGGATGGGCTCACGTGGAGGATCCGACTGCATCTACTGGATAACTCGATGTTAAAGGCTTGAACAGATGTCATTAATAATACTACACTTCCATGATCATCTCTTCTATCTGAAGGGAGCAAAGAGGTCAGAGGAGTCGAGCCAGTAGGGAAAAACTAGGGGCAACGATTCCCACGAGGCACCACAATAGCAAGGCGGGTAGTAGGAATGGGGTTTCTAGTAGGGGCACTAGACTAATGGGTTTAGACCGATTGATAGTGGGTTCAGGCAGGGCCATCAGGGATAACAACATGCTCCTAAAGACTAGCAGGTCTAGGGGAACCATAGTGGAGGTCACCAAGGACAAGGATATCAGGGCTATCAGGGCCAACAATCGTGGTAGCCTTGTCAAGGCCAACAGGTACATAGGCCAATAGACTAAACCGAGAGTTGTTTTATATGTGGGGGCAATGGCCACATGGTGTGTTCTTTCTTGAATAGGGCTAGGGGTCAATAACAGGATGCCCAACAGGGGCATCAATATCCATATCTACTAGCCCCACTAGTAGCTCCTACAGCACCACCTCAGTAGGGGTAGTTTCATTATGGGCGTGTCTATAACGTTTGTGACGTAGTTATGCTACAGGCACCATCAGTATTCATGAGCACATATGATGAGTATTATTTAACATGAGAGCATCAAACTCATTTATTAGCAGTAGATTCATACATGTATCTGGTTTAGCGGACACAGTGTCTGATATTGTGATGTGCCTAGATTCACCATTAGGTAGCAGGGCTCTCATCCCTTCCATTTGTAGGGGAGTGGGTGTGGAATTGGGAGGCTATGTTTGGTAGCAAACTTACTTATTTTGGACAGGTTCGAGTATGGCGTTATATTGGGGATGTATGGGTTGATGATGGATAGAGCGATAGTGGACTATTATAATAGGACTATCGTGTTCTCTATTCCAGGGTGGGATATGTTTATTATGGTGATGCCTCATCCTGTGGGAGGGTCGAGCCCTCATTTATTTTACATTGAGGAGGAGACTTCAGAGGGTACTGTCACCTCGTTAGATTTAATACCTGTGGAAAAGTACTTTGCTGATTTTTTCATGATATAGAGGGGTTAGGACCATGTCGGGAGATTGAGTTTTGATAGACTTAGCATCTGTTGCCACGTATCGATAACTTGTTCGATCAATTGAGAGGACCAACCTACTTTTGAAATACTTATTTGGGGCTAGGTTACCATTAGTTGCAGATTTGGGGGCAGGATGTCCCTAAGACTGTATTTTTGATGAGATATAGGTCTTATGAGTTCAGGGTTATGCCGTTTTGGCTAACCAACACACCAACAGTTTTCATGGATCTCATAAAATGAGTGTTCAGGAATTTTTTTAAATCAGTTTGTCATTGTCTTCATAGATGACATCCTGATTTATTCTCAAATCGAGGGCGAGCTCGTCAAGCACTTGTGAATTGTTCTTCAGAACTTGTGAGATCATTAGTTGTATGCCAAGTTTGAGAAGTGTGGGTTCTGGTTAGGGACTGTTCAATTCTTGGGTTATATAGTCTCCGATAAGGGAATTACAGAGGATCTGAGTAAAGTGTTAGTGGTTAGAGAGTGGGGCCAGACATTGATATAGGTTCATAGTTTTCTGGGGTTAGAGAATTACTACCATTGATTTATTAGATATTTTTTGAAGATTGCGTATCCCTTGACGAATTTGACTCATAAGGGTGTACCTTTTATGTGGGATGATTACTGCCAATTAACTTTTGATGATCTAAAGGACAAGTTTACTTCAACACCAGTGCTCGCATTACCTATGGGATGAGTGGAGTACCTTTTTTTTCCTGACACGTCCCTACAAGGACTTGGGGGACTTCTATAGCAGGAGGAGTGTGCTGTAGATTTTGTATCTCACAAGCTTAATCCCCACGAGAAGAACTATCCCACGCATGACTTGGAGTTAACAACCATTGTGTTCATCTGGAGGATTTAGATGCATTATTTATTGGGGGAGAAGTTCCGTTTGTTCACAGACCACAAGTCATTACAATATCTTTTCATGTAAAAGGAGCTGAATACGAGGTAGCGCAGGTGGTTTGAATTTATGAAAGACTACTTGTTCAACATTCATTACCATCTTAGAAAGGCTAATATAGTGGCAAACATATTGATCCATAGGACTATGGGGAAGTTGGGCGATAGTTTAGAAAATGAAGCGGGACAAGCTTCATTAGGAGGAGGAGGAGGAGGAGGAGGTTGTCAGGGCTTATAATCAGTGGTGACCATCACACTCGAGACCATTTTAAGGATTGTGAAGGCACACAAAGGATATCCTTCTTGTCAGGATAAGGTGAGACAATTATTGGCAGATGAAGTGGTCCTACTCAATCATTTCTAATTGTGGCTTACACTTCACTAGCAGGTTGATTGTCCAGGATAATGAGGATTGACGATGCACAGTTATGGAGGAGTCACATGGGTTATGATTCTTAATTCACCCAGAAGGTTACAAGATGTACTAGGATATAAAGAGGCAATATTAGTGTTCCAGTATGAAGCGAGTAATTACAGAGTTTGTCTCCAGGTGCACTACTTGCCAGATGGTGAAGGTTGATCATCAGAGACTAGCCGTGGTTCTATAATTATTGGAGATTTCAGTGTGGAAGTGGGAGAGTATATCAATGGATTTCATCACGAGGCTACCGAAGGCACGTAAGGGTCACAATTTGATATGAGTTATTGTGGGCCATTTGACTAAGGTATATAATTTCATACCCGCTTGGATCAACTACACATTATGGCCATATTCCCAACTCTTCATTGCAGATATAGTGAGACTGTATGGAGTACCGCCCAACAATGTTTTTGATTGGGACAAGAACTTTTTGTCCCACTTCTGATAGGGCTTTCAGGAGGCGTTGGGGGAAGAAATTTCATTTAAGCACGGTATATCACCCACAAATCTATGGGCAGACGGAGAGGGTGAATTAGATGATAGAGGATATGTCGAGGGCATATATTTTGGATTTCAAGGGTGGTTGGGAGAAGCACCTATCATTGGTGGAGTTTGCATATAATAACTTGTATCAGTTCACTATTGGCATGATACCTTTCGAGTTTTTATACGGGACGCCTTATCATTCTCCCCTCATGTTGGTTAAAGGTGAGGGGCAACAAGTTTCTCGAGCCAAACGTGATTCATGATACTTTGGCAAAGATTGAGCTGATCAGGAGTCATATTCGGGCAACTCAGGATTGTTAGAAGAGTTAAACCGAAATGAACTTGAGGCACTTAGAGTTTAACGTAAGTGATCAAGTGTGGTTACGAGTATCTCTCATAAAGGGAGGGATGCAGTATGAGAAGAAAGTAAAGCTGTGACTAAGATATCTGGGTCATTCCCCACCATTAAGAGGGTAGGGACGGTTGCGTATAGACTTTTCTTTACTAGAGCACTTACAGCGGATTCATGATGTATTCCACGTGTCGTCATTGAGAAGTTATCTCAAATATGAGTTGGCATACTAGAATATCACATTATTGGAGATAGACTTGCATCTGGACATTACTTACAAGGAGAGGCCTATTTCCATTTTGGATCGTAACGAGTTGAAGCTTCGGTCAAAGTTGGTACTATTAGTACGTGTGCAATGGGGGCATCACAATGCCGACGAGTCAACTTGGGAGCGTGAGGACGACATGCGAGAAAAGTATCTCGAGCTCTCCATTTCAGGTACATTCGAATTTTCTGGACGAAATTCGATTACTAGGGTGGAGAATGTCATACCCCGTACTTTTGAGAACATTTTATTCCACGTGTGTATTAACTTAACAATTTAATTATAAAATTAAATTTGTTTTGATAAATATTAATTAGTGAGTTTTGGGAGTAATATTTATGATTAAAATTATTTACTTGCGTGTAACAAGTAAATAGTGATGAGAAAATTATTAGATTATGTCATTTAGAGAGTGAAAACGACGGATTTAAAAGGCCTAAGGGCGATACGTGCTGTACGCACGTGTCGAGCCCAATTAATGTAATGGTTGAGTATTTTTAATTAAGTAATTTGAATGGCCTTTTTGAGTGCGTCGGTGATTCATAATGGGTTGAAATAGTCCATAATTGGTACCTGTGGTTTATAGTTGGGTTCATAGGGCTTTTTATACATTGAATGGCTCGTATAAGGGTATTGTCATCTTTTTACCCTTATGGCTTAACCCTAATCTAAAAATTAGAGTTTAAGGGAGTATTGGTGGGGGTGAATAGCAGTTGCCATTAACCTCTGATTATGATTTTAAGGGAGAGAACAAGAATGAAGAGTTATAGAAAGAGAGGAGAGAAAAGAAGAAAGAAAAGAGGAGTGAACGCAGGCTTGAAGAAGAAGGAGAAGTCATTTTCGAAATCAAATCAAGAAGAACAAGTAGAGCTTCAGATAATCATCCATCAAGGCAAGCATTTACTTGCTTTAAATTTTCTTATTAGACTTAATTATGTTAATGGTTAACAAAAGTTGATTCTGAAATTGAAAATGCATCATGGAGACAATTAGGAGTATTGATTTGTGATTTAACAATATTAATTTTATTGAGGGTTAGTATAAACTAATTTAGTGATTAAATATGTAAGTATTCAATGAAAGGGATGAAGTTTGATGGGTGCTTTAGAACGATAGGTTAAAAGGTTGATTAGTCCTATAATGGGTGAATTGAATCAATAAATAAGAATCTTTGGTTAAATAAATGATGAATTTGGATTTAGAATGTTGGATTTGGATTTAGATCGTGTTTACAATGCATCTGGGATAATAATATATATGTTAGGATCATAATTCGTTATTTTCGGAGGCTTGGGACCTCCATCGATAGACCTTGAAGGTGTAAACCTATGGTTTAAGATGAAGGGCAACCCAATAAACCGAACCGATTTGCAGTGGGAGAGAATCGATTTTCTTGATTGAACCAGTTTGGTCTGCCAAATGAACTGGTTCGATTACAAGCCTGTCCCATTTTTAATTTACATTCTTTTTAAACCATTAGCTTTGGAGAAACACGTCTATAAGTTTTTGGAATGTGTTTGGATAACCTTGGAACATTATTAGAGGGTTAGTGCGCGTTTTAGGCTAACTATTAATTTGATTCAAGTGAGATGAATCGGTTAAGAAGTGGGTGAACACTTTGTAATTATTAATCGAGATCGAGATGCTGGTTCGGACTTTGGTATTGGTAGGCTAGTAGGCTGTGGGGTTTTCTGTATGTAGTCAGTGCTATATATATAATTACGTATTGTGGGTTTACCTCCCTCTATATATAATTTTTGTTAATCTATTTGATACATACCTAACTCGGTGGTTCTATCGTTAGGAGGTTGCGAGTAGTGGGTAGCCCACCCCGACATTGACCAACAGGTGTTGGGTTATTTCCCCAAGTAATAATACTGTTGCATGATCACTATCCATGAGTGAGGATATGTATTAGTTTGGAGACCAGTTGGGAGTGATATGGTATGGTTGCGACCTCCAGAGGTATGTTTATAAACGCCTCCATTATTTGTGTTTACATTTTGGTTTCGATGGTGGGATTCCGACCTGGTGGACTAGTTGTGGTACGTGGTATGCCTAAAGCCCGATAGCACACGAGGTAGGCATCCACAAGGCCCTACTCTGGGATGCTATATATACATATATAGTGAGTTATGTATATGTATATGAGATAGTTGTGTGAATATCTAATTATAGTATGTTTGTAGCCGTGCTACATTTATGAAGATATACCTAGTGAAGGTAGATCGTATTTGCTAATAGTGATTACCAATGGGATTGGCTATATTAGCAGTTACTGTCCTAGTTAGGATAGGTAACATGATGAGGACAATAAAATAAATGCATTAGGTGCGCTCTGTAGACGCGAGTTGAGGAAAAGTCTCATGTGAGTGCGATTGAAAGTTAAATGTGAAGGTAATACACTGTACCTTTACATTTAAAGAATTTAAGTACTTGCAAATATTTTGGGCTTTGACCCGTTATCAAATATTTTGAAAACCTTAGGTGCTTAGCGACCGAGACCTCAGGGTTAGTCTTTCCATCTTGACATTGTGTGCAGTAGCTGTGGATGCTGCAAGATTTGGTTATAGTCGCTTCAATTCATTTGATCTAGATAGGATCCCGTATTTCAGTATTTTCCATTTGGTCGTATTGCCCGTAGATTGTTAGGACATTTCTTTTAAGACAAACATTTCCTATTATTTCTCCATTTCATGATTATATTGGAATTATTTATGGTCACCGATGGTTTATTCGATTTATGTTATTAATAATTATTCTCTTTTAAATTCTATTTTTCTTTTAGTTGGTGTGTATTTATGATGGTTGTAATTAATTGAGGTAAATACAAATGGGTGAAATGAAATCGAACTTGATACGTTAGTAGTATAATTAAATAGTTGTTACGATAGTGATACTATGAATGAAATCATACATAATTATCGTTTTATTTTAATAAAGGCCTGATCAACCGGTATTAGAACAAATGGGGTGTCACACGTCCAAGTTCAACTATGGGCATCCCTACGCCTGATCCCATGGAGGAGGTAAATCCTGATGCCAAGTTGCTGATGGCAATGCTTGAATTTGGGAGGGGATGGGTGAGCCTAATGCTGCCCCTGATAATGATGTCCCTGCCCGATCTAATTATCCTTGGGGCATCTCCGATATGAGTGGCCCAACTTTACACATACCCCTTGTGGAGGATGGTACATATAATAACCCTTCTATCACTGACCATGTACCTAGTGTTTGCCATTCTATCTCTACATCTGGCCCTGGTGCCCCTGCTAACACTGGTTTGTGTCCCCTTATCCATAACCTCCCTGTCGATGGTGGTTACCCCCTTGAAATATCTTAGGGGGATGTTCCCCCTACACTGGACCTCTCTGATGCTAACTGGAGCCTCCCTTCCCAGGGGTACGACTCTCTAGCCTCTGTAGTCTTTGGCCCTTGACCAAATTTTCCTTTCTCTTTCTATGGCTCTTTCTCTCTCTGAAACTCATGATGATGTCAACAATGAAGTAGCGTGACATCCATTACCTAAATGTACGTATTGAATTCTAAGTTTCCCATCAAAACCTTTTTGATCCTCCATCTCAAACCTCAGATGAAATGATCCATCTTTTTCTCCTCATAACTCTCAATATTTGGAGCAAAGCGCAAAATGAGAGGGAACTCTTGCTCATACTCTATAACGGTACGGTCATTATGCTTCACCCGATCAAACTGCTCTCAACTTCTTCTGCTTTGAGGGGAAAATACTTTCCCTCTAACTTCACCCAAAATTATGCTATTATCATCTATGACCTATCCTCTTCGGTGCTAACAGACTCCCACCAATATAAAGCATCTCCAACAAGATGAAAATTAGTGAACATATGTCCCTAAACACCATGCACTCTAGCAGACCCAAGTGTCATTAAATGTCATGCCTATATTATAACACTATAATAGGATTAGTAGATCCCAAGAACTCTAGTGGGTCCCCTTATAAAAATCACTCATGGCTCGTTCCGAGGAATAAGTGGCATGAGGGGAAGGTGTAGGTGCAACCATAACTGGTGGTGACTTCTACTGGTGCATGCCTGTCATAGTCACAGCCACTGTCTAAGCGATGATAACTGCCAAGTCTACCGGTACTATAGTTAGCATCTGATTCTATTATGGTGGTAGTGGATGATACTGTTGCTGTCACCTCTAACTCGGCACTTGCGGTCGATATCCGTCGTTCCTGTCATCTACGGGTGTTCACCAACTGGAAGATAGTAAACAAAAATGTATCAGTATACACATGAGAAATAGAGTACAATAGATTAATTATGAAAGATATAAACTATCAAAGAGTGCAATACGGATTAGCAATGGACGCATCCAAGGCTATACAATAGTAGATACTGGAATGCTCTGAAACCTACCATGACACCCTATAAAATCAAATAATAAGTTGATCAAATCTAAAATCAACAATACAAGAGTCTATGCAATTGAGTACGATTTTAAGCATAGATGATAATAAAAGTAAACTACATAAAGTAAATGACTAAAATATAAATGAAATCTCAAACCATCTCCGATACCATAACTGACATAATAAAGTTTAACCCCCCATACAATAACTGTCTCAAAAATCTAAACCACTGAAAACAACCTATGACATATTTTTGGCTCAATAGAAAGTAAAGGGTAGTAAAGAGAGTGGGCATGCGGGACTAAAACCTACGTCCTAAGTAAGTTGCAACATATGAAGATGAAAATGATATATCGGCTGATGATGCTGGAAAGAACACCACGGGTATGAGGTGTTGATAATCTCAAACTAGCAATAACATTGGCAGTACAAGAGTAAATATCTAGTAGAAGGAGGTGAGGAGAAGAGGATGAACACTAGTATATAAGTGGTTCAACCAATCTGACCTACGTCCATTGTGAGTGTGTGAGTAATTTCAATAGATGAAGGAACTAATGGCCATAGATACAATCTCTCAAGCTTTCTCTCTTATGTATAAACAAACAGAGTTTTAGCTAGGGTTGCAATTATCGATCCCTTTTACAAGGTAGAAGAAGACCTTTATATATAGTGCTTGGGGGTTGTAGTGTACCCCCCAAGCATGCAATGAGCATGTGTATGAGGATCGAACCGGTATCCTAATAACACCTGGATGATCTCGTGTAGATAATGATGACCAAAATATTTCCTCACGTTAGGGGAATGATTCAGTTATAACTGATTTGCTTACGTGTTCCAAACCTTACATGAGATGATATATGCTCGGACTTATGTCCTTAACTGATGTAACCTCGGCCTGGACAAGTACGAGGTTGGTATAGCCAGACGATGTTGTTTTGTCTTGTCAGTAGCCATAATGACCTCGACCGGGAAGACTGGCCGAGATTGGGCACAGTGGGATGTAACGTTGTCTTAAGAAGAGTAGGATGTTGACAGTGACTTATCCCCATAAGGCACTGCTGACCTCGGTTGCTGCAGAGCCGAGGTTGGTAGTAGAGAGCCAACTTTGCAGAATACGACCTTTCCGATGGCAGTTGTGAGCTTCTTGTCAACTCGTCCGTGAGACAGGCCGAGGTTAATGACTCTGAGTACGAGGGAGCACTTTGGGCATATCATCAGGGATGAGGCAAAAATGATGGCCTAGGTCCTGAAAAGTAAAGTCAATAACAATGTTTAAAGAAAGTTTACGAAGAGTAAGATTATAACTTAATTTGGGTTACTATATAACTATGCAATATAATTCTCATATTTTAGTGAATTTTAAGTTTAACCTCACCCGAACAACCCTAAATATCACATGCGTCTAAAACTCGAGCCCAACTGAACCCATGATTAATATTATTGTACACAATTGAATAATACTAATGGCTCCATAATAATGCTTCACTAAATATCTCAAGTCTATGAAAAAGTAAATAAAGATGGTCACAAGTCTAATATCCAAATAAGTATAGTCCCAGCCATGTACATAAATAAATGGGCTATGCTTAAGCCTACATATAATGAAGGCCTATCCTAATGCCTTCGGGGTTCTCTCAAGCGTACTAGGCAGAGCCACACACCTATAAGCCCAAAGCATCAATAAAAGACAATCACTACTCCTTCACACTGATCATATGGCCCCATACCTAAGCTATATAAGAGGATTCCACCATTTATCATCGCAGGATAACACGGGTACTATCAATAAATAGCGTTTTAGGGTAAAATGACCAAGGTAAAACTCATCTCTATCACTGGGTTACCTATGCGGTCGATGTCATAAGCGCCCCATAATGGATATCCCTTCTAGTACGTATACCACGAGACTCACATATGGCATGTAAGAATATAAGTTACACCAATCAACTATAAAACATCTTTAGGAATTTACAAATACAATTTCTAAGTTACGGTTGATGAATCAACACTAACGAAACCTATAAGGTTGTTCAAATATCCATAAGGTTAGGTTTAAGTTATCTAAATTACTAGTTTCCACTAATTTCTATTTATCCCAAATAGTATCCAAAACAAACTCTAAAGAACCCCACCTATGCAATCTTCCCGATCCAAATCGATTAGGTTCGCTCGCCCTCTCGCGAATCTATTTACGCCCTAGTGTTTCTCCAAAACCTTCGACAATAACAATGGTGGCCAACAAAAAACGCAACTCATCCTACCAACCTCTAAAGTTAATAAATTCCCATCTAACAACTACAATTAATATAACATCATTATAACACTATATCTAATGGGTTTAACTCAAAATAACAAGATATAAATGCTTAATTTTAGATTTCTACCCAAGAACCATAGTGTTATGAATTTTTCCCTCAAACTTCAATTTCATATCAATTTGAGAAATTCATAAGGGGATTTTCTATAATTTTTATTATCTAACATGAATCTAACAATTGTAATTAAATTCTAACTCCAAATTATGTGGATTCTTACTCAAATTACTTATTAATGCTTGATATGATTATTAACTTAAGTTAATTAATTTAGTTATGAAATTTACAATTTAATTAATAAAATCAGGTTATAACTAATTAGATTTAGATTTCAATGAATAGTAATATAATAACATTAAGAAGAATAGTAATCAGACACTTTATAAGCTTGCCTCAATCAAAAAGTGGGGTGAATCCATGTTAAAGCCTCCCAAATCTTTCTCCCCATTAGGTGTATGTTCTCTCTAGCCTTAGGATTTTCTTCTAATGTGTGAAATCAAGATTACATAAAGTCAAATGAGCCTATAGTTACCTAAATCCTGAAATTAGGCCTTGGTCAAATATGGGCCTCTTCCTAAACAACCCCAATACATCTCAAAGTGGCCCAACATGTTACGCAAGCCCTATACTAACCCAATAGGATTAATACACATAATTTTAAGATAAAATAGACATTCTATGCATCCCGAAACCACCCCAAAATATGTAAAAAACAACTTACTAATTTAATTCATAAATTCTAATCAATCAGTTGGTATGGGTCGAAAAGTCGCTTAATTAATTTTTTACTAATTTGGTGCGATAGGATATTGTAGGCAAATACTTCATAATCAGTGATATCCAACACCGAGGAAATATTACAAACAAGTAAACCCTCGATACCAAATTCCGAACCTATCCATAGTCGCCCATAATACACAATCACGTTAAAATACTTAATTAATGTTTTGTTGTGTTTTATATTCGATTTCAAATATAATTTATATAACATATATACAAATTTAAATAATTACTTTACATGTTGTAGGCCCTTTTTTCTTTCGAATGTGTTTTAAGGATGACAAAAATCAACTTTCTTTTCAGGAAAACCCTTTTTCCAATTTTTAAACCGCAGCAAGTTGTGAACCAATTTTTACTTAACCAAATTTTATCTTGATTAATCCTAAACATACATATAGTTATTAAAGAAATTAAAGTAAGGAAAAGAATGCTCACAACGTCGAATATACGAGGAAACCACTAAGGAAAAAAATCCTGGATGGCCCAATCCAGAGAATCACTATGATGCAGAATTACAAGGAACATACACAAGTCTTACTCAACGACTCGATTCCCACGAGACATGACGCTCTTCTGATCTTCAACCACTCTTCCGTAGTGCCCACGTTAATCCTTCCACGATACCTGTCCACATCAGTCCCCGCCACGAATGCCTCGGTGTCCACCGATATATCTTGGAAAGTCTACAGAATCGGAACACTAACTCCTTCACTTTTTCTCCGCAAAACCCAACGATGTTCTTCAAAGTGTAGAATGAACTTCAACAAGGTGCAAACAAATATCACTGTCACTTACAAACTTTCTGAGAAAAACACACATTTCTTGAGGTGGCGCATCGTTCGAACAAGATAACCTATCGCTCGAACGAGATTACCATGTCATTCGAAGGACATGCATATCTCGCTTGAACGACGAACGATGTCATTTGAACAAGAAACATTTAGAGTTTGCATTTTACACAACTCTAATCCATCCTTATCTCAAAATAAAACGAAGTGTAATCCTTTTAAACCTCTTTAAAAACATTTTAAAATATTTATTTAATTAAATAACATCCTTAAATAGTTTAAAAATAAATTTTGAGTTCCATTAAATTACGCATCCATACCTGAGTGATCTTGGAATGCCATTTGACTGAAGACGAAATATGCACCATAAAACCAACATGATTAATTCCTTGAAGATTTGCCGCAATGTCTTCAATAAACTTCAATACGTCATAGTCTGTGTGGGATTGTGACAATAAAATCTACCTATGACTCAAACGTGTTTTGTTTTGGGAATAAGTCAAATAAACATACAATGGACTCATTTGGAGATTTTGTCCTTACAAATCTCCCCCTTTGACTATTCCAAGACAAATCAACAGTAAAATGCCTAAGCCGGGTCGTCAAGCCGTATGATGCCTAAATCTCATCCCATAAACCCAAAATCAAAAATTACACGACAAGACTAGTAAATGATGGTCCGACAAGCATGAAACGTCTGAATGTGATGTAGTCCTTAAATATTGAATTTCTACAGCAAGCCTACACACACGAAATAGACAAATACCCAATGAAGTATGGAGGAACAAATGATATAAAAATATGTGAGCAAAAATATGGATACCAACTTGTAAACAACATCAAAATCAGGATATCAACATATGATCACAAATATGATACCAAATTGTGCAAACTAATTAAGACCGAGATATAAGCATGAAAGCATATGATATCAATTTGTAATGCAACAAAATCAATGTCCTTAACAAACAAAATCTCCTCCTACATCACATACATCTCCCTCCCTTTTTGTCTCGAATAGATAATACGATAAAAAGATAAACAAATCTAACATGGGATAATAATTGAAGAATAGCTAGAGAAACATGATACAACTAGCTAATAATGATAAAAATATGTCAAATCGTTAGCTAGCAAACAATAATCATACAACATGAATCAACAAACTAATCTGGGGTGACTAAATGAACACAATACAGTAATAAATGTAAGAAATGAGAATCTGCATACAACAAACTATCCAGAAGAAACCCAACAGTACCAAAAATATGTCAATATTAACTAGGGTACTGAAACAGAAGGAGCCAAAAATCCCAGAAGGTTGCTCGAATGAGACAAATTTGTCGTTTAAATGATATAGGTTTGTCGCTTGAAGTCTTCGCACGACATCGATATCTCGTTTGAACGAGAAAAACCAAAATCTTAGTTTCAGTTCTAAATAACATGAAGTTTCGTCCAGTGAAAAAATTTCTTGAAAAAGTTAACTGGAAAGAGAAGAAATTGCAAAAAATAGAAAAAAACAAAACAAAACAAATACAAAAAAGTGAGTTACATGCTAACATAGTACCATTGTGCTCAAATATGAACATGGAATGTGTGGGCGTGAACTACAACAAATGAATCATGATTCTAACACATCAAAATGATTAAGAAGCTCTAATTAATAGCTATAAATCATCAAACTTTATTTTAGCCATATATGACATTTAAAGTGTGAGCTTAATGAAACAAACATCATGCACACAAATTTGGAATTTTGATGATTCTACAAACAATAATGTCATGACATGATTTTTCAAAATTAAGATTCGTGGTGCAAACTCGTTTAAATTTTCTCTAACCAAACTCCCTCATATATATTTATTTTTCAATTTCTTTTGAGGTTTCTATCATTATCAACTTAGAGAAAATCCTATTGGCCCTATTTTTGGCATATGCTTCTTTTTATTGCCTTGATTTTCTTTTGGTCTCTTTTAAACGATGGCTTTTACGACAAGTCAATTTTGCACTATTGCAGCCCTTTCTCGTGAACACTCATTATTTTTTAATTTAATCCTCATGGTAAACGGTTCTTACCTGCACATCTCCTCCTTAAGTCTACTTATGTATAGATGACAAAATTGAGATAAGAACGTCTCACTAAACTCAAATATGCAAGAGAAGTCAAACATTCATATAAACTCATGCATGTGTGCAAAGATGGCATATAAACAAAGTCGAATCAAAATGCATATCAACAAAGAAACAACCACATGATACAATGGTTAAGGTCATTATAAGCATCTATAATTATGACCAAATGTCCTAGCCACATGGATAATGAATGGATGGGTGCCCAAGAACACCAATATGCCACATCAAACATGTAAACTCAAAAACAAAAATAAATCGAAAATCTTTTTGGTTTTTCAACATATTTTGACTCAAATAAAAGCAAAATCTTTTTGTATTTTTTCAAAAACAAAATATTTTTGTATCTTTTCAAATAAGACTCAAATAAATGAAAAATATGTTACAGAAAATACACATATCATAACACTAGCAAGATATAAATCACGATGCAAAGACAAGCGTATGATAAACATGGCAACACAATCATCCATTAGATCTAGCATGGGAAGAATCAAGTGCAACTAAATGAGAATCATGAAGTTTTAGTCCTAAAGCGTGTAAGTCCGATTTCCTAACCCAAGTAGGTGTGTAATGCATGGGGGTTTTGGGAACCGGAATGAATTTATTCCTTAACTTCATAGGAGCATTCTGTGACACCCCGTCTACTAAAATATCGGGTGGCCAGACCATGATCAAAATAAAACATTGGTCTCATATGGCTCTATCTTAGTATCACTGTCGAAAACTTTTTAAAGTTACTAACCACCTAGTAATTTAATTATACTGGTGACAAATTTTATCTTTCATTAATTAACAACAGGCGGAAAATAAATAATAATAAAACCATAAACACAACTAATAACTGAATTCTACACAGATGAATAACATAAATTAAGATAACCGAATCAACTATCGGTTCAACAATAAAATACAACAGTAACTAAAATAATAACCTGGATACATGAAGTTCGATAAGTAAACTAAATACAAAATCTGAGGGCGACATGCCCAAATGAGTACTGAAAAGTTCCTACACTAAGAGTAAATGAACGAAGCGTCTATAACAAAGTCCTGCAACTTTCACATGAGCTGCAACTGCGCATTCCTGAATAGAATCCTCAAACTGGGCGTCCCTATGGCTGGCACCTAAAATAATTTGGAACAGATTTTGACATGGGTCAAAGTCCAAGTAAAACATTTTGAAAATATTTAGCAAGCAGTTAAATTGTAATAATTAAATATGCATGCACACTTTTCATATTTAAGCTAGTGTCGCACTCTCTTGAGACATAGCTCACCCCTCATCTAATGTGCACACTTAACTCCACTCTGAATCTCATCAGTAAACATCCCTACTTACCGGGATCAAATGTAATAATGCAAACACTTCCTCATAAGTCTATTATGCAACACACGATAAATATATACTAAACCCTCTTTCAGTTGATAACTAGCACATGTAAATCATATCTCAGAATAGCGAACACAAAGTCTCACCATACTATATACTATAGCCCAGACATTTCAGTATAATTATTAGTAACGTCTCGTACGTAATATATTTATGTCGAGCTCAGCTCCGCACTCTCAGCGTGGCTATATCATACGGGTATTCTCGATTACCCCAATTTGCAAATTATGTCCTTCTTGACCCTGCCCCACCCATTAACTTGTGCTGCAAAAATTTTCTCAGTGCATCCTTCGTAGCACTACCTAGCTCCACTAGTCATATATCATATTAACTCTCTGCTTAAAGTTTTTCCTCTACTCGTTTAATAATTTAACATTTAAAATCGATGCACTAGCATCCAACAACATCTGGATATTCCCAACGTTTGTTACGATCCATGTGTGTAACCTCCCGTAACGAAGTTCAAAAGAACTTTTCGCTATGCACTACCCCCTAGCATTATCGGTCATCGAAATTCGTGCATTCCAAGCACATAACCAAGATATCATAAATTTTGTCTCCCAACATATAAATCAAATCATCTATGGCCATATCTCTTAAGGAGTCATACGATACTATGCTCTCACTATGACTAAGTTCTCAGCACTTACACAACAATGAGTTAAATCTCTCCACTCAACGGTAAACTCGACATACCCTGAATCACATTAGTAAAAGTCCCTATGCAAAGGGATCCAATATAACTAGACCTATGTACTCTCTTAAGTCTACTTTATAAAACTATGGTCGCGAGCTTGACCCTCTTTTAAGTGAGACATCATAAAAATACCCATCCTACCCCGAAACAGCGAACATGATAGGCTTGGTGTAACCGCTCACCATCGCTTAACAATACGTACTTAGGATATAACCATACCTTGAATATTACCTCTCAAAATGAGATAACCTTATAAGATATATATATATATATATATATCCTCTCAGTGTTCAGACCCTCTCCCTTGCGGATGGATCTAAAGAGAGCACCTCTACTCAAGGGTGAATAACCACACACTATAATTGTATTTACGATACCTCTACTAAACCCGTCTCACATGAGAATCTACAATAACACCCATTGTTCTAGCCAAATTTTCCCAATCCTCGCTTCTGTATTTCACCACGAGTACATTTTCAACTTACAGACCCTTTTTTGATTCTCCGTATCCACCTCATTGGGTACGAAGTGTAATAAACAAGTAAACTCTCCTTCATGTCCGGCCACTGTCCTACCCTTCTGGAGTAGGACTGGAATTTCCTTTACCCCTCTATTTAAACAACTGATGAGGGTATTTGGGGTTAAACCACACCCCAATTTCCTCGTTATCCATGGTATCTCTACATAGTTGTGGTGACCGACTCCCACCACTACTATGCCGCTCCTATGAGCTAAAATTATGCCTGAAATTTAACCCTGGGTGTCACAGCACTCCACCCTAATCAATTTCCTTTGGGTTGTCTCTTTTCATTAACCCATTAAACTCCCCCTCTTTCCCGAATCCTCACGGGTGGCTCTTCAAAGGAGTTCCCCCCGACTCCACCACTTTACCGAATACACTGGGTGAGTCTGAATATGCACCACCTCTTTCTACGAAGGTATTTAGGGAAACTAATGAATATGTTTATCCTAATGTCATCTATCGTAAACAATAATTATGGTGACTTCTATCGCGATCACCATTTCTAGAATATTCCATGCCTTCTGCTGAGCCTCCCCTTTTACCGTTCTTCTAACGGCCCTCGCTAGTCGTCCCAAAGTTGTTCGGTGTACGAAGCCCAATCGAACTCGTATATAAATCGCATCAGCTATACTTAATCACAGGAGAACGTAAGTCATATACGTGAAGGAACACAACAATCCTATAATAAGGCTCGATATCAAAAAATGCTACGCTGAAATGTAATAAGCTGTACAAATCCTAAGGACTCTTGAACCGGATGCTCTAATACCATCTGTGACACCCCATCTAATAAAATACCGGGTGTCCAGCCCATGATCAAAATAAAATATTGGTCTCATATGGCTCATTCTTAGCATCACTGTTGAAAACGTTTTAAAGTTACTAACCACTTAGTAATTTAATTAGACTGGTGACAAATTTTATCTTTCATTAATTAACAACAGGCGGAAAATAAATAATAATAAAACCATCAACACAACTAATAACTGAATTCTACACAGATGAATAACATAAATTAAGATAATCGAATCAAATATCGGTTCAACAATAAAATACAACAGTAACTGAAACAATAACCTGGATACACAAAGTCTGATAAGTAAACTAAATACAAATTTGAGGGAGACATGCCCAAATGAGTACTGAAAAGTTCCTACACTAGGAGTAAATGAACGAAGCGTCTATAACAAAGTCTTGCAACTTCCAAATGAGCTGCAACTGCGCATTCCTGAATAGAATCCTCAAACCGGGCGTCCCTGTGGCTGGACACCTAAAATATTTTGGAAAATATTTGGACACGGGTCAGAGTCCAAGTAAAACATTTTGAAAATATTTAGCAAGCAGTTAAATTTCAATAATTAAATATGCTTGTACACTTTTCATTTTTAAGCTAGTGTTGCACTCTCTTGAGACATAGCTCACCCCTCATCTAATGTGCACACTTAACGCTTGCCTTCTACCTTTCCTAGTTAAGCTACCCCACCTAACTAGCCATAACAAGTCTCCTTCTACTTACTGACTAATTGTACCCACCCGTATTACCCATACAATATGTTATCGAATTTCCATGTCTTTTATCCCATTATAAATTTCTTAGTATATGTTTATTTCTCTCCATAATATAGTTATTTTTAAAGTCACTATCTTTCTCTTCTACTAAACTCACACAGTAGAATAAAATCACACGTATACATATATCACTTTGTTATATATATACCAACACTGTACCCCTAAGCTGAGTTGCGGTGTGAGTATATTATGCTATAATGTCTTGATACATCATCTACCAAAAACACGTAGTAGAATAAATCACAAGTATATATGTTTATTACACTAAATATATATATACACAATACAACACCCCTAGGATGGGCCTGCGGTGCATGCATACTCTGCTATCAAGTCCCGGTACATCTCGCAGTGTATAAAGGACTATGGATTTCGAATCACTCTGGAACCATATCAATATAAATCACACATATTGGAGGCGAACATAGTTCACATACCCATGGGTCACGCACATACCTACGCTCCCATGGTCAGCTGACTTATCAACTCACAAATAATTCATTCACAGTCCTATGTCCTTAAGGTACCAATCTAAATCCCCTCGAAGGCACACAAAGATAAGATGGTCCTTTTACGAAAATTAACCTCCCGTGATAGCAAGTATGGTAGGTATGTCATACACATAATAAATCATACAAATCAGTATATGTATACACACAACCTATACCATATATTCCATACATAGCATATATCTCTCTCGAAGATCCTACGTATTATTTAATTTCAATTATACGTCTCATCATATATTTCCGAGTATCCCTCACTACTCGGAGTGTGCTAGTTTTCCTTTAAAGTATTGAAGTAGGTAATTCACTCATATCCTATTGATCTAAGTCATATGTTCGCTCATCCCCCAAATTCTTTACATTTCAAATTACACCGATTAATCTAATCAATTTCACATTAATTAATTTATTAAAGTAGTGTCACCCAACTACAATACTTTGACTCACTCATATGGTCTGTATCTTCACCTTTTAGAATTTGTTACACAAAAATGCACTATTAAGGTTAACACCTCTCGTTAAATTCACTAATTCGATAATTTATTATATATCTCTGTAATAAATTAAACCGACTAATATGTGCCTAACTCCCGTAGCACTAGCCTGAGAAATATCAGAGTCAAAACCCCGACCCTTAATTAAATTACTATCACCTCAATTAATTTTTTTCAAGTGGTATCACTCAATCAAAATGCTCGGACTCCCTTTATTGGCCCGTATTTTAACCATTTAGAATTCATTACACCAAATTCGGTTAATAAGTTTAACACCCTTATTAAATTTAATAGTCCTTAATACTCATCCCATAAAACTCTAAGTATTAGGTTCCATTTAATTTCTATCAATTAAATTCCACCTTAAGATACCAGTCCGTATGCTAAACTCATCCAAAATTCCCATTCGAATACATTAGTGTATTTTTGACATATATTATCGAGTGTCGTTCATTATAAATACTCCTAAATCCATACCCTGAATTCATACCTATATAATCCAAGGATAAAATAATGTTCCTTTATACTTTTCCAAAGTCTTTCACTCATCTACAGACATCTCCAAATAACCCAAATTTATTTCTTCCTCAAGATGTCTGTCTCGCGCACTCTATCGTAGAAAAATCATATCAGATCCAAAAAAAATAAAAAAAATACGAGACCAGTGCCCACGCGACCCTGACGAAAAGATCTGCAATCTTATGTTTTACAATAACTGAAGGGGTCGATCGATCGACGAATTGGATCGATCGACCAGATACCAATCATCTTCCCCGAGTGCTTTTTCCACCATTTTTAAACTCCGAAGCTTTCCAACTTCAATCTAGACCTTGATTACTTTATCTCTCATATTTATTTCATCTATAAACATGTTCAAAAACTAATATATGACATTAATCCTCAATGATATTCATTAAAATTCTAGGGTTCATAAATTGGGTTTTTCTTAATACCCCTTAAATAATAATTCTCAATTCGATTCAATAATCCGAATTCAACAACAATTTCTACAGGTCTTAGATTCTAAATCATATTCTAGCCTCATATGATATTATTCTCACATCATTTAAACATCAATTTCACCCTTAATGCTTAAATCCCCAAAACCCATATTTAAATGTGATACCCTCCAAAAATGAATTCTTCTATAATAACTCATCCCAAAATGAATATGGTTTACACCCACCATGATATGAATCGCAATACCGCAATTTAAATGAAAGCAAATTTAACTACTTGCCTGGAAATTTCGTAGAGTCTGATCCGTTGATGTAGATGGAGATTTTGACTAAGAACACATCAATCTCCTCTTGGATTGACTCCCAAAAGCTCTCCCACTTGATCCCTCTTTTCTCCTCTGCAACTAGGGTTTTTCTATAATGAATTATGGCTGACATACCTTCTCACATTTTGATTTTATTTTGCCAATCCCGTTTTTAGGCTTGTGGACTTTATTAAAATGACCCAATCACTCCCGCGTGGGTCCAATTATGCTTAAAAATGCCCCGAGACCCAATTACTACTCTCGGGTACTCTATTTTGACTATCTCGCCTCTTTCGGACTCATCCGTATACTCAGAATCATCATTCGAGTTACTTAACTAAAATATCAAATTACGACACATGTATTCTTAAAAGAAATAACCTGAATTAAATTAAATCTCAATTCTCCAAATAAATTGAATCTTCCAATTTAAATAAATTCTCCAATTTAAATAGTTTCTACAAATCATCAATTTAGTTTAAATTCTAATTCTCCAAATTATCTAAATTATTTATACTAAAAAATATTGGGTGTTTCACATTCTTAGGTCATAACAAAAATGTCTAAGGTGCCCTTTCCTACTGCAATGTGTGCAAGAAGAAAGACGACGAGAATCATTACCAAAATGTCGACCTCTCCTCACGTTCCTGATTGTCTCTGTCAGTCGGTTGGTATTGTCTTTTGGAATGGTAACAAATCTATCATCGTAGCCTATACCAAACCTATCCCCTTTGACTTGGATTGTGCCTAATATCCTATCCAACTTTTTCGACCTAGTTTCCAAGTCAAACTTAACCTTACTCGAGTCTTTCATCTTCTCCTCTAACTCATAAATACTAGACTCAAGCACACGCCTATACTCCTCAAACTCTAGCACCTCCTTTTTCAATGCCTCCATCAAATAACGAAGGCTATCTGTCTCTTTCTCAAAGTGCTCGAGCTTCTCCCTTATTATCTTCTCCTGTGCCCTAAGATCCTCAATCAAAACATCGTTATTTTCTACAGCACACTCATTCAACCTAGATTGCAATTTGGAATTTTCCCTTTTCACCTTCACTGCTTCAGCATACAACTCATTAAAGGCAACTTGCAACTCTTTTACATCAACCTCCTCTTCCTCTCTCACCTCACCCTCACTCACTTGGGATTCAATGGCCTCGAAAGCGTTATGAACATGAGAATCTTCATGGGAAGATTTATCTTTGTCGCTCACATGACATGCCAAGAAAGCAACAAACTTGATCTTATTGGTGGAACTCTCTCCCTCTTCCGGATCACTGTCATTTAAGGAGGCATTACAAGCTATCGATTTCTTGCCCACTTTCTTAAGTATAGTGGGACACTCGACAACTTTGTGACCATACCCCTCACACCCAAAGCACCTATCTTACTCGACCCTATTAAATTTCTCACACTTATCTTCAAGGGTGGAATCTACCTTGTTGTTCTTGAATTTCTCAAACTTTTGGCATCTTTCAATTTCTTTTAAAATTTAAGTAACTTTTTGAACTTCTTTGCCAAAAAGGCGACATCCTCAAAATCAAAATCGGAATTATCATCCGAAACTTTAGTTTCCTCCTTCCGATCTTTCAAGGTAATGCCTTTTTCTTTCTTTGGCACTTGCTTGTAGGTAAACATATCGAGTTCATAGGTTTGCTGGTCACCTACAATCTCTTCAAGTTTCGTCAATTCAAGCGTACCTAAGGAGTTTAAAACAGTCACTTTTGCATCAAATCTACTCGACAAAGATCTCAAAATTTTCTTTATCACACGGTTGTCGAGTATTTTTTCTCCTAAATTAAACGACGAGTTGACAATGTTGGGGCAACCTAGTGTAAAACTCATCAAACGACTCACTTTCTAACATCTTAATTATTTTGAACAGTGTAGTGCATTTTTTTATCTTAGACGCCCTAATCGTGCTAGTGCCATCGTGAGTATCCCAAGCCTCTTCTAATGTTTTACAAGTCACGATTCTATTGTACTCTTCAGGTGTGACATGTGAGGAAATAACGTGTGGGTCCTTAGAGTTGTAAAGTGCAAGTGTATGTTCGGCTTTGATCCTTGACTCAATGGGTTTTAATATAGTGGTCTCACTCTCTCGTGTAAGCGGTGGAGTTCAACCCTTCTCTACTGCTAACCACACACGCACATTAATTGATTTCAAAGCAATTCTCAATAGCATTTTCCAATAAGCATAATTTGTGCCATAAAAAATAGGAGAACAAAAACTTTCAAAACGACCAAAATTCATCATGAAAAACATAAGGGATAGACACAATAAAAATATGTTTCTAGCTCTGATACCAATTTGTAGGCTCATTTTTCTTTCGAATGTGTTTTAAGAATGATAAAAACTAACTTTCTTTTTATAAAAAAACTTCTTCCAATTTTTAAACCGCACCAAATTGTGAACAAATTTTAACTTAACCAAAATTTATCTTTATTAATCCTAAACATACATCTAGTGATTAAATCAAGTAAAGTAAGGAAAACAATGCTCAAAACGCCGAATGTACGAGGAAACCACTAAGGAAAAAACCTCATATGACCCAAACTAGACAATCATTATGATGTGGAATTATAAGGAATAGACACAAGTCTTACTCAATGACTCGATCCCCACGAGACTTGATGCTCTTTTGATCTTTAACCACTCCTTCATAGTGCCCACGCGAATCCTTCTGTGATACCTGTCCACAACAACCGCCTCCATGAATGCCTCGGTGTCCACCGATGTATCTTGGAAAGTCTATGAAATTGAAACACGAACTGCTTCATTTCTTTTCCGTAAAACCCAACTATGTTCTTCAAAGTGTAGAACAAACTCCAACAAGGTGCAAACAAAGGTCACCATCACTTACGAAATTCAGAGAAAAATACGCCTTTCTTGAGGCGACGTATCGTTTGAACGAGATAGCCTATCGCTTTAACGAGATTGCCACGCTGTTCGAATGACATGCATATCTCGCTTGAATGACTGCCGATGTCGTTTGAATGAGAAACATTTAGAGTTTGAATTTTATACAACTCTAATCCATCCTTATCTCAGGGTAAAATGAAGTGTAATCCTATTATAACTATTTAATAACATTTTAAAACATTTCTTTAATAAAATAACATCCTTAAATAATTTTAAAATAAATTTTAAGTTTTATTAAAATTACGAATTCATACCCGAGTGATCTCAGAATGCAATTTGACTGACGACTAAATATGCACCATAGAACCAGCATGATTAATTCCTTGAATATTTTCCGCAACGTCTTCAATAAACTTAATACATCATAGTCTGTGTGGGATCGTGACAATAAAAATCTACGTATGACTCAAACGTGTTTTGTTTCGTGAATAAATCAAATAAACATACAACAGGCTCAATTGAAAATTTTGTCCTTATACATGTTATGACAGATAAATAATATAATTTAATAATTACATTTGTTACATAACAATACAGGGTATTTTATATATATATATATATATATATATATATATATATATATATAGTCCGATTGTGAGGATAATGTATGTATGTTAAATACCTTTGCATTTGGATTGTGGCTAGTTTAACATTGAGAATTGTGTACTTCGGTAGTCATGGATATTTTGTATATTTATGAGTATACGCATACTGTTATCTTGGATTTTGGTTATAGCTATGAGCTAATTTGAAAATACATTGATATATATATATATATATATATATATATATATATAAATTGTAATTAACGAGGGTGTAAATAACTAGTGAATATGTTAAAATAGACTAGGAATAGGATAATCATAATGAGTAAATAATGATTAATAATATGTGATTTTGTTATATCCTCTGTGATTGATCTATTTGGAGTAGTGATATTCTTTGTATGGATTATATGTTGGTCTTGAGTTGGAATATCTCTTGATCATTCAACAATTTCTTTGGACTATTTGTCTGAAGGATAAATGTAATGAGTTGGGTGATTATTCTTTGTTGGGTTGGTCTAGGATGGTTAATTGCACTGGGTTGATGGCATATATTTATATTATATTAGTTATACATATATTAGAGTTTACATAAATGCTCCTTATTGGGTTGATCCAGGATGGTTGTATTCATTTGGTCTATGTAGATATGTATATTAAATTTATATACATATATTGGATTTAGGTATTTTCTTATGAAGTCTCGTACCACTGTCTCAAACAAATGGTCCAACTAGACATAATTATGTGAGGTGGGGGTTGGGGGGGGGGGGGGTCCTTGTTTGTTTTTCTCTTGCGAGACATCTCATGCATGTAGCCTAGATCACTAAAGAGTTTAGGAGATGTGGGTATGTGATCCTTGTGACTTACATCGTGATGAAATATTAGCTCATTTGGGTAGTATTATGTTATATGTGAAGTATTGGGCCAACGGATCTAAACAACCGACTAAGCTAAGTAGTACTGTATCGGGAGGGGGGGGGTCTTTATTTGGATATTTCTTATGAGATGACCCTCGAATGTAAGTTAGTAAGGTTTAAGAGTTGAGAGACAGTTGCGCTCCAGGACTATTGGTTTATTACTTTGTGCATTACTTATGTAGCCTTGGTACGTTATGGTATGGTTGGTAACGGTTAGTAGAACTATAATAAGATAGTGGAGAACCTATGTATGTCTTGTATAAGTGTCGACGAGTGATGAATGGTGCAAATGAGCTTCATGTAATACTTTTAAGTTGCATAATATTTCTTTCAAGTTTAGAGAGTTGTACCAAATTTATAAAACCTTTCCCCTATATAGAATCAATGTTATACATCAGTAACAAAACTATAAAGTTAAAGCAGGACTAAGCAATCAAAGTTACAGAGCTCTTGGGAGATCCTGTTAATCATCATCCTTAGTGTAGGATTTGATTTCCTTTTAGTTGTTATTATTATGGACATTGCATTCATGAGTTTATATATATTTAAGTTGGATACTTCTGTATTTTAGAAGCTCGTATAACTGGATTCAATTTTATTGAAGGTTTATTTTATCCAGTTCAGTGTCTATATTACTGTTCTTTATTACTATTATTATCGGGGATTGTTTCTATTTATTTTCATTTTTAATTACATTGATGCTGAGAATGATATAAATTTATTAGCACGCTCTATTTTTGGGATTTCACCTTGATGATCTACACGTGAAAAATGGGGGCTGTTACATTTTCCTCTTATAACTAAAACTGATCTATGTTATGACCATAAACCATAGCACAAAAAAGAAACTTCTTTTTTATTGTAACTCGAGTCATAAGTAAGAATGTTACTTGTTAAGGATCGCTAGCCAGTTTTTTGAGTTTGAAAACTCCTAATTATACATAACTCTTCACTAAATATTTCCATTAGTACTCGAACATTATGAACTCAGAGTGTTGACTCCTATTTCATGACTTTACTTAATAATGATACTCATATTAGCCATTTTATGGAGACTCCTTTATAACATCTCATTATTACGAGCATCTAGAAAACAGAGATTCACAATAAGTTATTATTTATTCAGTCCTGTCCGAGAGCAAAGATCTACTTTAGTTTATAATTATTATTAGGTATTGACAATCCTATCTAGTTTCAAAAGATTTATGTTATATTTATTATATAATACCATCTATGGGGTATTTATAATGCGATAAAAACATACTGGTCATGTAAGAACACTAGTTGTTGTTGTTGGCTTACCACCTTAACACAAAAAACATAAACTTTAACTACACTTTATGGGTTGTAGTGGGTAGTTCGGGTATAGAATCCATATAGTATGTGCTTAGAATTCAATCAATTTAGTACTTCTTAAATAAAATTGTAAAAGATGATTTTTGGTTTTAACAAACTTTATACTACCATTAATACTAGGAAAGTATTTAAAATCAGTTAAAGAACAAGAATGAAACTATATATTGAAAATCATTTTCCCCACCATGGACTACTTAACATAAATGGTTACATTAAAAGAGAAATTTTCAATAGTTGAAAATCATTTGGGCAATTAATCAAACACCTAGAATGTAACTCCCTAAATATTTATGAAAGCCTAAATTTGAACTTGGTGTCAAAAATATTATTGAAATTAACAAAAAAATGTTTTAAATTAGAAATACTGGATAACATTCATTAAGGTGTTAAGATACATTTCCAATAACAAAAAACCCATCAAAACCTCCCAAACATCATTCCATAATAATGAAACCAAATAACCCAAGGCGTGTTCAACAATATCAACCTAATTTAATTAGCTACAAAGCATTTTAAAGCGATTACAACAATATGTAAAAAGAAAAATCAAGAGATAGATCAAGAATAGAGGTAAAATATAGTAATTAATGGACTAAAAAATGTTAGAATGGGAAAGAATAAAGGGTACTGAATTCAATAATTGTGATAAATTAGGTAAATCATAATTGGGGTGAAGGGTATGTGTGGGAGCAAATTACTATTACTGGTTAATTTGCATTGTTCGAGCTTAGCTTGGATCTAGGTAAGACTACACTTGGGGCCACATGGGTAACTAAGGCCGAGCTTATTATGCAAAATCGCAACATATCACACAAATATAGAAACCTAAATATAGAAAATAGAGATGAAAAAAGGAATGAAAATGGTGATCCGTGCCGCTAATTGAAGAAAATTACAAACTTGGAAGACTTCTTATTTCTTGCTCACACACAAAATAATATCTCTTCACAAAATCACCCTCACTCAAATATTGAAAGAATATCATAAATTAATCTCACCGATAAAAGGATTTTAATTCTACCTAATTATCAATAGAGATACCTAAATTTGGTTCCCAAAATTAACCAATTTTCTATGGAACTATTGAAATACAATTTTAACAGACCCTAAAATTACTCCTTATTAATATGCCATTACTGAACCTATGTCTCGTTATATAAAGAGGAAAATAAATCCCCATGTGAGCAAAACACCTCCTCACAAGGAAACCACAAGTCCCCACAAAATAGGCAATTAGAGTTACCTAACTGAGTTAATAACTCCTAAATGGAGATATAAATTGAACACACAAAAATGTTTTTAAAAGTTTGGATAGAGGGTACTAGGCTCAAACCTCAATTATTTGGTTTTAATATAATGATTAGGCTTGCGACATCAATATCACTTTCAACCTTTTTACTCTTATTTTTGTTTAAGGGAAGGGTTGATATGATCCCATCTAAAATAATAATTTTATCCTCGAACATCATCGTAGTTTCCAAATGACCATACCTCTTGGAAGATAATTCAACAAAATCGCAATCTTAACCTCTCACTACATATTTACCTCTAACTGTAATAGTTATAAGATAAGCATATTAAACTTATTGAGGTGGTCCTATCCTCTTCAATAAAAAAACTCACCGAGGTGTTGTAGTAATGAAGTACCCAAACCCATAAAAATTGATATAACTCCTTTGTGAGATTAATCTGATTTGTCATAGATTTCTCCAGATAGAGCTTCTTAAGCCTTTCAAATATCACCTTTGTATGGACAAATTTTTGAATATCGTCAATTTGTATGCTTTGGCATATTTTGTGTTTGGAAAAAATTGTTGAGTCATAGGTTAAGACTTGAGTGTATTTACCTTTCATGCCTATAATATGGTTTCTTGAAGACATAATGACCAAGTTAGAAGATCTACATCATCTTGCCATGTTTCGTGCTTGTTTCTATCTTCACGTTTTCAGGATCTATAAGGCATGGACGTGTAAATATTTTGATCCTTAGACATTTTATATTTGGGTGTTAGGATTTTATAAAATCATTTTGTCCCTCTTAATATTTTTTAGGATAAAAAATATTTTTCGCGACTTCGTTATAATGAAATTGGGTATGTCGTTCGAACGAGATATGGTACCTTAATAGAAGAGGTTCCAATGAACTTCGAATGAAATAACTTTGCTGATTGTTGGAATCTCATTCGATAGCTCATTGGATACATGTTCGAACGAGATGCTATACTTCATTCTAACGAGGTTCAAAGTCGTTCTAACGGGCCTGCGAATTTTTATTAAATTTCAAATTTTTCAACTTACTTTTCATCCTTATCTCGATTTTGGACAACCTCCTATAAATAGGAGTGAGGAGAAATATTTTTTTGAGAGAGGAAAACTTATATTTTGAGTTCCCAAACTATACCAAAAATCTCTCCGATTTTACCCACAACCTAGTTTACACATAAACAATATTAGGTCAAAATTTTATCATATTATGGTTTGAGATATATTTTTTGAGCACCTTCGATTTATTCTCTTATCATCTTGATAAATAAAATTTTCATACAGTAGATTCTATGGGCTCCTTATGGTGTAATGATCACTGATTTGCTTGATGGATATCGAGGCATGTGTGGACTCATATGTTGTGATAATTTCATAAGTGGACTCCTACGTGCCATTGTAGAGGAGAGGTAGAAGATAGAAGATGCTTTAAGGCTTGAGAGGGAGTACAGTCATTGTGTGAATCATTTGTCTACATTTGTAACTCCTTATCATAGTGAATTTATATGGATGGACTGTTTGCGATTTTTCCAATCGTGGGTTTTCCTTGTAAATTGGATGTTGTGGTTTGATTCGTTTATTTTATCCTTCACTCACCTAGATTCATGTTTAGGTTAAGATAAAATTAGTTAATTCATTTAATCATAACTTGCTTAAAACCAGTGAAACATTTTACTCGGGGTTAAATTGTTTAAGTTTACTTTTTAATTTCAGAAAAATTAAATATTAGCTTTTGACTAGACCATCTTACGCTTCCTCACTTTCTCAACCTTAGTGAAAGTCTTTCTCATAACATTTTGTATGCTGTTATTAGACAAAATACCTAAATCATGGAACAAACCTCCCGATCACTATTTTTTTCACTCATCATCCTTCATCATGTTTGAATTCCATTCTAAGGCTTGTATCAAGCCCTCCTTGACAAGAATGACCATTACCTCTACTTGCAATAGGCCAAAATGTTCTATCTATCAAATTTCTCAACACATACTGTACACTATACCAAAATAGTTTATAATATTTTATTTTTAGAATTACAGATTAAACTGTAAGTCATATATGAGTCGTGTAACTAATGTATTCGAAATGAGACCTATGTTTATATTTCATATCAAATTTTATTTGATGTATATGGATATGTTACCCAATTTGGAAAAACATAATGGGTAGGGACTCATTCATCTTCTACATCAACTGCCCATCGTTCTAGATATATTTTGAGGAAGTGATACATGTGTTGGAAAAATTATGATGGAGGAAATGGAATACATGTTAGAGTTTGAATACCTAACTCTGATGTATACCTCAAAGTTTAAATATCTTGTTCTTGAACTATACGCTTTTCATATATGAGATACCATTATTACTATCCGACTTTGTAATTACTACGGTCTAAAATGACATACATTTGCAAATGTCTGAAATGGCATACTTGTGCCCATTAAATATGAGTTTTTTTAGCTAACATCATAATAACACCTATTACTAGATATCCAGGAGGTTAGAATATCTTCCTGCTAGATATCATCTCTAAAAAAAGTACTGAGCTAAACTAACTGATAGTACAAATATAGCACCCTGCCGTGGATGGTCTGCTATTTTGCACATGACTACATGTTGTGACCTCTATCAGCAATGTGCTCTACCGCGACTGAATTTGGAGTGCGTCCCTACCTCATACAGGGTGTGACCCCTCGTCAAGGGGCGCCACCACCATCAACTTGCCGCGGACACACCCAGTCCAGGGCGCGACACCTTTGTCTTTTGCCAGTTTCAGGATGCGACACTTAGGTTATTTGTGTTACAAGCTGCATCCCTCTCCATCATAACTCCAGACTTTGTGCGTCACGTGCTCATTGCACGTGAGCATATCTCTTATAAATATAGGACCACACCTCAGATTGGAGGGATCGATTCCACACAACCAGAGCAGTTTCTACAGTACCGATTCTCTCTACACCTCCCTAATATACAACTCGGGAATTGCTCATCCATATCACAGCTACCTCTCCGGTACATCGAAATCATCAGTTATCATGTACTCTCCTTTATTCTCATACTTGTATGCCTCTTTAGGCATGATTATATTGTACAATGTAACGCATATAATGAGAACGGAGCAACATAGTGGACGTAGGCCTATTTTAGGGGCTGAACCACTCTATGTCTTGTCTTCTCTATATTAACTTGCTTTATTTACTTATTACACACTTTACTGTTGACTTGTTGGTATCAGAACGTCTTATGGTCGATTTTTCGTATCATTAGTTTGGCGCCGTCTGTGGGAACTGAGATATTTCAATCTTGCTTCTCTATGTATTCGAGTTCTTAAACACCCTATTCGATCCCCGAGGATCCTATGGATCGACATCTCACGAGTAGATGATGGTTATTGAGCTCTATTTTTGTGTACACCCTTTAATGGGTATTTCACATATTTAGATCTATTTTAGGGTCTCCATTTTAGGACATCTGATTTATTCTATAAACCCCTGTGATATCATTCCATCTAGATAACACTGAAAAGCAGGATGGGCTTTAGCCCCCAAAAGGTGAATGATCAAGGAAAATTTATGTTTACTTCCTCTTTGCTGTTCTTTCGCCTATGATCTGGGGGTTATCATCGTAATGGTGCCGATTAGTTCACTGAGAAACTATTATGCTCTAGATAGACCCTAGTAGGCATACTCCCCCCGTGTTTCGGGAGATGAGCTCAGTTTCTGAGTCTCGACTTTGGGATTGCTCCCCAATGCCTACCAAGGGATGCAACAGGTAGTTTAAATACCTTCATGTCACGGCCCTTACAGGGGAAGGTGTTAGAGATGGTTCAAGGCATCATCAACTCAAGTGGTCAACTCCACCTCGGTGGCATTATAAGGCTGCGGCAGTTCCCCTGTGTACTTTGCTGGCCGCGGCCTCATCAGGGTAGTGGAAGCTCAAAAGATGCCCCCAACCTCATACTTGGTTAACCTCATACTTCTGAGATTACTCACTTCTACTAGTTTTGTCTCAGATTATATATTTGTAAAGACTAACAAAGGCAGAAAATGGAAGGAGAGTCCAGCCAGAGCGCAGAAATCAAAAATGAGATTGTGCAGCTGTACAATCACCTCAACCAACACTACGATAGTCATGCCTCGCTCCAGACCCAGGTCAACTATTTGACTCAGAGAGTGCTCATGCTCGAGGCCGTGGCCTCTCCCCAAGTGGGTACGACAACCAATGTCGGAGCTTCAGCAGCCTTTACTGTCGCGGTAGTTCAAGGGGATCCAGCAGCAAAAGTAGTCAGTAGGTGCCAAAAAAGGAGAATGGAGAAGGCAGAGAAGAAATCTGGGGCCTACACTCCGTTGACCTTCCCGATTGAAGAGATCTTTGAGTTCATCAAGGAAGACAAGCTGTTGAGGTGGCCAGAAAAGCTAAGAGCTCCACCCCACAAGAGGAACAAAGCTACTTGGTGCAGATTCCATCAGGACCATGACCATGATACTGAGCAATGCTATGCTCTGAAGGATGAAATTGAAAGGCTAATTGGGCAAGGGATGCTGCGGAGGTTCCTTAATGATGTTTAGGGGATGCAGCCTTGTCTCACTTACCGCATGCACATTTTTCATGCTTATGTCTTATATTCTATCTGTCTCTAATTTGTAGTGGCAACTCCTCTTATGCTGTTTTAAATTCAACTTTGTATTGTCTTACCTAAGTCATATACATATACATATATATGAATAGTTATAAAATCAAGTTTTTCTTTTATAGCATCATATTTTTATTCTCATTTCCATGAAATGTTATGTTATAAAGACTATTTTTATCTTAATATTGATCCCGATCTATATCGAGAATGATAATGTCTGAATGGGCCACAATGCTCGAGAAGGCGCCTGATTGTCAGAAAGTTGATAATAATTGAAAGGGGCAAAAGAAATTATTGGAAGCAGTTATCCATATCGGACTGCGACGTCACTCGAAAGGAATTCCAATGCCCATTATTAGCTTTCGGGATGCATCATTAGCTGCAAGGGCTTACAATGCCTGCTCTTGGCTTTCAGGATGCGTCATTAAGTCGAGAGACTTGTAATACCCAGCCTGGGGAGGCTTGAAAATATCCTATATGTTAGCTGTGGGTGGCTTAATAACATAACCCAGCCTGGGGAGGCTTGAAAATATCCTATATGATAGCTGTGGGTGTCTTAATAATATAACCCAGCCCGGGGAGGCTTGAAAATATCCTATATGTTGGTTTTGGGTGGCTTAATAACATAACCCAGCCTGGGGAGGCTTGAAAATATCCTATAGTTGTGGGTAACTTAATAACATAACCCAGCTTGGGGAGGCTTGAAACTATCCTATATGATAGCTGTGGGTGGCTTAATAACATAACCCAGCCTGGGGAGCTTGAAAATATTCTATATGTTAGCTGTGGGTGGCTTAATAACATAACCTAGCCTGGGGAGGCTTGATAATATCCCACTTACATACAAAAAGGGCGATGTTAAGGAAGATGAAGTCCATACTTCGTGAAAGATAATTGAAGCACTAGAGGAAAAGCCTTAGCCTTCTCTATATTTCCCATGATGTTTGCGTTGCCCCCCCTCCCCCCCCCCCCCGCAGCAACCATTATCAAACGGCCACAACCCTATTTGAGCGATAGCACTTCCAACCGTTGGTGCAAGAAGAAGGGTGATTATAACGTGCCGCGGCCTATATAAAGTGCACTTATGGTAATTTATGATGCAATGCAACTGTTAAAGTGAGTAAGGGTTGATGAGGCCTATAAAGCTATTACTTGTGGGACAAAAGCACATCCCTATCAATATGGCTGTGGCCATTAAGTAAATTCAGACTGCCGTGGCTCTGATTATAGGGCTTCCATTCCAGTCATTTCAAGGAAAAAAAGCAGCGGACCATGAACATGAGCAATGCGAATTATAGCTGCAGCCCGTAACCCATACTTGTGAAGGTTCCTTGGCATTACTCAAGGGTGTCGCGGCAGTTCAGTAAGAGCAGTTATCGAAGAAATATGTTATAGTACCGTTTACTTAATCTGCTATTTCTACAAGTTCACTCCATCAATAAGGCATTTTAATTACACAAGGCAGTTGTATTCAAGCCATCAGAGGCGTACATAAAGCATTCAATATAGCATTGAAGCAAGAAAAAAAGTGTTGCGCTAAAGCAACACTATCTCTAGCGACCAAGACGATAAAACTCACTCGGGAATTTTATCAAACACTTAGTGTGCGGAAAACACCCAAGACCTTATTCCGAAAATGAACTAGTGTGAAAACTCCCAATCAATTCAACCAAGCATCAATGAAGAGACAATAAGAACATACAAGCAATCATCAAAGCAAAACAACAACGATATACCGCGGTTCACCCAAATTTGGGCTACATCCATAAAAGGAGAATTTCTTCTTTCTATAGATAAATGGAGGAACCCAAAGGTTATATACACACACACAATTTATCTCTCTTAGAAAGTCACTCACAACCTCACAAGAACTCACCCCTCAAATGGGAGCTCTATCTCTCTTTAGCTTTGATAACTCACAAAATATCTCTCAAAGTTGTCCTCTCTCAAAACCTAGAAATGACACTTGTATTTATAGATTTGAGCCAAAATGGCAAATTTGTAAATAAACCAAAACTGAAAAAATAGGAGAGCCAAAATCAACAAACTCCACCTTGGCGATCCTGACGATCCAACCAATCTCTAGAATGCTCAAATTGCACCCGCTTGAAGACTGTCCCACCATCTACCAAGCTAATGCGATTCCCCCAGGCGATCCTCACGATCCAACCGAACTCGGAATGCAAACATCAAATCCGCTCTAAGATCATCCCGACATCTAACAATCCAATACGCTCCACCCGACGCTAAGCCACCTCAAACTTCAACCATGAAGTGAGATACCGCAAGTCTTCATTCCAAGACTCCAAACGACTCCACCGGCCGAGGAACCAAGTTCTAAACTAAGAACTCCCGTGAATGCTTCCCATGTAACCATACGGTGAAGCTCGCTCCTCATGTAACCCGGTGAGTACACCCCCACACAATACATATAGCATACACCTTCTTTACACGAAACATTCAAACACATCAACACCATCTTCCACCTTGAGAAATAACCACGGATGAGAGGGAAAATTCCTCACCTCTCATACCCTCCAAATCTCACCCTCGAAAGATATACCAAGTCTTTGTCACGAAAAACTCCCGTTTGCCAATGCTCGCAAATAATAACTCATCGGCCTTCCTTGAACTAGCTACACACACCTCGAATCCATCAAAGTCCTACACCTCGATTCCAATCGGCCAATGCATGTGTGCAACTAAACCGGGTCAACATCACCCGTTGGCCCTGGAGGGGGACTTCGATCCATCCCCTCCACTAGTAGGTATTCTCTCATCACTACCGTCTAGTCTCAGAAAGCTAGCACTCAATGTATCCGCTTTGTTCACAAACGAGACATGCCTCGAACGTTCGATAACTTGTGCACACCACTTCCCCATCTTTCTCGAAGTCTGATTTAGACGATACAACCCCTCTCTCTCCTCTCCCCTCGCTAGGACCATACAACCGCGTGTGACTTTCAAGACTCCACCCGCCACCGACACCCGACAACCCTTGGAATCCAAACGGCTAATGGATATCAAATTCTTTCGTAACTTTGGGACATAGGCCACACCACCCAAAGTGCGTTCCACCCCATCGAACATCTTGAGTTTCACCGTCCCGACACCCTCAACGGAAACCTTCTCTCCGTTAGCCAAAGACATGGAACCTTTTCCATTTTCCGTGAAAGTATCAAAATATTCCCTCTTAGAGTAAACGTGATCCGACGATCCCGAATCTAATATCCAATCATCTTGGGAAAGAGAGTTAACCTTGGAGATTGTGAGAAGTTCTCCAAGTTCATCTTTATAATTCGCACTCGCTAACGTTTCCCTCTCGGAATCAACATTGCCCTTAACCTTGTCGTTCCATAAAGGACATTCTCGGATCATATGACCCCATTCCCGGCACTTGTAGCATTTCGGCCCTTTACCACCAACACCTCTCGATCTAGACCTACTACCGTCATTAAATCCCCGGTTGGAGTTCCTCCCGCCATTTTGTCCACCTCCGTCTCTCGCCATAAGGCCTTCATTATGGGAATACCCGTCACCTCCACCTTCCTTCTTTCTCATCGTGACATGAGATTGAATATCTTGCACAACCTCGTTGCATCGGAGCGTAGACTTCCTAAACATGAGCGTGGTCACAAAATGCTCGTATGAATCGGGTAATGATGCAAGCAACAACAATGCTCGATCCTCCTCAATGAATTGAACGTCTATCCGGTTCAAGTCATTTATCAAGGCATTAAAAACGTTGATATGCTTCATCATATCCTCACCCTCCTTCATCTCAAGCTTGAAGAGTTTCTTCTTGAGGAACAATTTATTTGACAACGACTTTCCCAAATAAATCTCTTCAAGCTTATCCCACATGCCTTTAGCCGTGGTCTCCGCTATCACGTTATTCAACACATCATCCGTGATAAGCATCTCAATACACGAAGCCGCTCTTTGATCAATGTCAATCCACTCGGCATCGGTCATGCCTACCGGTCGTCCCTCTACCCCCAACAATGCTAATTGCAACCTCTGTTGGACAAGAACGCCTCGCATTCGTCTTTGCCATAACCCGAAATTGATCTTCTTATCAAAAGCCTTCATGTCCGTCTTCATTGAGCCACTTGATCCATAACTCAGATCCCATCTCTTAGAGACTCCGCTCGTAGAGGTTGATTCTCGAGTACTCTCCACATTTTCTGTCATTTGGAACAAAAACAAAAGCTATGCCAAAATTGCCAAAATTGATTCAACCTCGAACCAAAATACCGGGCAAACAATGCAACCAAAATGAACTAGTTGTTGCGTTAAAGCAAGACTATCTCTAGCGACCAAGACGATAAAACTCACTCGGGAATTTTATCAAACACTTGGTGTGCGGAAAACACCCAAGACCTTGTTCCGAAAATGAACTAGTGTGAAAACTCCCAATCAATTCAACCAAGCATCAATGAAGAGACAATAAGAACATACAAGCAATCATCAAAGCAAAACAACAACGATATACCGCGGTTCACCCAAATTTGGGCTACATCCACCAAGGAGAATTTCTTCTTTCTATAGATAAATGGAGGAACCCAAAGGTTATATACACACACACAATTTATCTCTCTTAGAAAGTCACTCACAACCTCACAAGAACTCACCCCTCAAATGGGAGCTCTATCTCTCTTTAGCTTTGATAACTCACAAAATAGCTCCCAAACTTGTCCTCTCTCAAAACCTAGAAATGACACTTGTATTTATAGATTTGAGCCAAACTGGCAAATTTGTAAATAAACCAAAACTGAAAAAATAGGAGAGCCAAAATCAACAAAAAGAAGATGCAAAAGCTACAAGAGAATGAGGCCAAAATAATTAATGCAGAAAAGTGGCCGCAACCTTAATATTATCAGTTATGATTACAAGAAAATGGGATGCAGCCACTATAGTTTAAAATTACAAAAGGGACGCAGCCCTATATCAATGATCAAAAAATAAACAAGCTCAGGAAGCAGCATCATTATGCTCATCACACTCCTCACCATCCGCGGCTGTTTCAGTCTCTTCCTCCACGATCGCTGCCTCTGCTTCTGGTTTCAGCCTAGCTTTCTCTTCAGCCGCGACCTTGAGCTCGGTTATGCATTCTTGATGCTCTGCATCACCAAGCCCCCGGGCAAGAACCCTCTCCTTCATCTCAGAAAAATTCTTTATAATCCTATGCTTTAGCTCCTGGTTGCCACGGAGGTAGGCTCTATTATTAATGAGGAAGAAGTCCCTAACGCCTTTGAATGACTCCACTGTGTGGTCAATGGCCAGCTGAAGAGCATCGCCATGATCTGACTCCATCTTCTTTATTATCGCGGTAAGGTCCAGGGCATCTTGAGTGAACTTGGCCTCTAGCTCTTCATACTTCTTTTGAAGAAGAGCGAGACTTTTACTTAAAATCTCCACGGCACGTGCAGCTTCTGCGATCTGGGCCTGGGAGGCTTTGAGGGATTTCGCGGCTTGTTTGAAATTTTCCTTCGCTTCCTCCATTGCATTATTTGTAGCAGCCAAGTCCATTTGGGCTGTCTGAAGATCCGCGGCAGCAGACTACTTACTAACCTCAAAAGATGTAGTCCGTGCAGCCTTCAGATCCGCAACATGCACCCTCTTCTCGGCCTCTTTCAGCTTCTACAGGGCCTCATACTTCGTTTTTTGGGATTCCATGACGTCCACGACTTGAAATTAAAAAGTTATTTGTAATATATGGAACGCAAAAGAAAAATGAAGAAATAACTAAGCACTTACGCTCAAAAGACTATGGAGGCTGCAGTCCTCCAAGTCGTCGTGGTCTTCTCCCTCCAGCCTATCGATGTCCGCAGCGTCAAGGGACCTCTTCATCCTTTGCGCAGCCTTCGTGGTTGTGTCCCATGAGGACTCAGGGTCGGGTTGTCTCAACCGAAGTCGCGAAAGACCGTCAGGACCAACTCCGCTGTGGCACTGAGGGGGTGCCAAGTTTGCATTTACTGCAATAATAGGTGGCAACGATAGAGAAGCTGTATTGAGGGGAGCATCATCAGTTGACATCAAACCCGTCGCGACCAGGTTGGCTCCGATATCATCATTGAATTTAGCTTATGGTTGGGTCTTAGGAACTTCAGTCTTCTCCGCAGCATGAGTTGTGGTCACGGCGGGAGTGTTCTGATCATTCGAAGGAGCCGCGACAGGTACCTTGGCTTTGGACCTCTTCCGCTTCCTACTCCGCGCAGTATTATTGATAATAACTACGTCCTCGTCCATCTCTTCCAGCTGCGCGACCAACAGTTCTCTGTCAACTTCCTCACCTGAAAAGGGAAAAGGAACAATAATTATTTGAAGCCTAAAGAAAATATCGCGGATAAATACAGAATCAGATTATTACCTCCCGCGGCCATGTCTTTCGAAATGGACTTGCTTGGAAAGAAACCTGCTTCAAATACATCTGTTGATGTAACAAGTGTGTTGATACTCTTATGCTCGGCAGGAACTACCGCGGCCTCAACAAATTTTTTTTCCTGTCGCTGACTCGACTGTAAGTTGTCAAGAACTACAGAAAATATTTCAAAGGTTAGTACAGAGAATAAACAATTACAAAGAAAGAAGGGATGCGAACATTATATAAATACCTAGTTTAGAGGGAGACCCCCATTGCCATGACATTCTATATGACCTCCCCCTCTCGTTCTCTTTGGGGTGGATCTCCCAGCCTTCACCGGAGATGTAGAAATACTTTCCCTTCCAGTTCTTTACACTGGTTGACCTGCCAGTATAAAGGGTCCCATCCCTACCGCAGACGGAGAAGTAATAATACCCGACAAACTTCACGGAGTTTTCCTTTGGGCGATAGAAATTAAAGAACTCCGCGGGATCAATGTCCTTCTTAAATTGGTTCTCCCAAAGAACGACCACGGAAAGTATGACCCTCCAACCATTGGGATCTATCTAGGCTGGTTCCAGTTTCATTGTCTGAAAAATGCGACAGATGGGAACAGGAATGGGCAGCCGTAACCCATAAATAAATGCATGGAGTGGGAAGCAAACTCCATCATCAGCTAGAATTGTGCAAGGTCTTTGGTCCGCGGCAGATGCTGAGCACATTAAATTTTGTAGAAATTCAAAGGCGTCAGCCTCTTGGTCAACCCAGTCTTGGGTCATGAAGTCGCGGATATCAAGCGCGACTAGGGGTCTTTCAACCCTCCCAAATGGACCAACTGGGTTATCCCTCACCCCCGCGGCATCATCTCCTACACCTAATGGATGATTGCTTGAGTTGGCTTCCTCCTCCATTGTAGACTCAAAATCCTTCTTGCAGGCAGAGCCCGAGGAGTCTGAGTATAGTATTATGCAGTTGGGGTAATCCATCAGTTGGCAAGGCCCTATTGATCTCAGAGGAGGCACGAAAGTCAGTTCAGGAGGAGAGGTTTCAAAATGCTTTGCCCAAAAGCCTCTAAAAAATTCATCTGGATCAAAACTCATATGGCTGCAACAGTACCTAAAAAGTAGAGTCCGCAGTATGTCTCCGCAGCCAGTATGGTTCGAAAAAGACTTTAAGAGGCCGTAGGAAGATTAGTTAAACGAATAAGGGGTTTAAGGCCTGAAAAATAAGAAATGCCGCAACATATCGATTTGAGGGGTGTTATTACCCTCTGACCCTATCGGCCGTAGCCATCTCCTATATCAGCAAGGGAGCTTACGCTACCGCGACAACTCACTCAAATATAATTATAGATTACAAGCCGCAACCATCTCTAAAATTATTAAAGGGTGGGGATTCAGAGCCCTAAAAGACCCCACCGCCGCGACAGATTAAATGTATATGCATCAAAGCGTCACAGAGGATAAATCTCAGAGCTTAAGGGGCCGCAACCATCGCCCACTGTATGCTGCAGATAGGGTCCACAACGGAATATTCAAGGGACCCCTAGATTACTGATAATCTACCATGCCGCGGTCTCTATCTTAAACAGTTGAGTATCTAACGTTTAATCATTTTAAGATCAAATTCACAGAATACGAAGACTTTGTTTATGAACAACAAGAACAATTATATGATTTTTATGGCACCTCAAGGATCAGGGGTTCAGTTCAGCATACAAAGATTGACTCAAATGATTATAACGATTGTTTTATCATTCATGTGTTTGCTATTCTAGGGTGATAGAAGATTATTCAATTGAAACCCTAATTTTCTATCAAGCAATGCAGAAGCTCATGTGTTTGTATATTCAAAGAAGAAGTACGAGCTACGAAAACTATTTACAAAGATTGGTTGAAAAATTACCTGGAAATGAAGAAACCAGCAATACTCAACCTCACACCACCTTGGAACCGCCACGCACAACCTTGGAAGGTCGCCGAAAAATGCAAGAGAAATGAAGAACAAAATTCTCTCTCGATTTGCTCTCAAAAGTTTTGGAAACGTAATGAAGTCCACGGCCAAAAACAATTTATATAAGAGAGCGCAGAAAATGAATCGTCACCTTGGAAGTACCCCGACATCTAATAAAATCAACTAATCCGTAGCCCGAATCGAATTCTCTTGGCACTACGACTTGGGGGCTTATTGATAGTACAAATATAGCACCCTGTCGCGGATGGTCTGCTATTTTGCACATGACTACATGCCGCAGCCTCAATCAGCAATGTGCGCTGCCACTACTGAATTTAGAGTGAGGACCTACCTCATACACGGTGTGGCCCCTCATCAAGGGGCGCGACCACCGTCAACTTGTCGCGGACACACCCAGTCCAGGGTGCGGCACCTTTGTCTTTTTCCAGTTTCAGGATGCGGCGGTTAGGTTATTTGCCTTACAAGCCGCATCCCTCTCCATCATAACTCCAGACTTTGTAAGTCACATGATCATTGCACGTGAGCATATCTCCTATAAATAGAGGACCACACCTCGAAATGGAGGGATCTATTCCACACAACCGGATAAGTTTCTATAGTATCGATTATCTCTACACCTCCCTAATATACAACTCGGGAATTGCTTATCCATATTGCAGCTACCTCTCCGGTACACCGGAATCATCAGTCATCATGTACTCTCCTTTATTCTCATACTAGTACGCCTCCTTAGGCATGATTATATTGTACAATGTAACGCATATAATGAGAACGAAGCAACACAGTGGACGTAGGCCTATTTTAGGGACTGAACCACTCTATGTCTTGTCTTCTCTATATTAACTTGCTTTATTTACTTATTACACACTTTACTGTTGACTTGCTTGTATGAGAACGTCTTATGGCCGATTTCTCGTATCATCACTAAGGGCCTCAATCTCTTTCTGCTCAATATTTATGGTGGGCACTAGATCATATGATTTTTAATTGAATACTTTGCTATGATTTATCAGTGTCCATTGGAATAGAACTTTAACTTGGAATTGGATTGACATCTCACTTTGAGTATAACCATTGAAACCATGTAATTGATCAATGCATATAAAATTTAAGAGAACACTATTTGACTTCTTCTCCCTATCATGCGATTTACTAACTATTTTAACAACTGCTCCATAAATGCACATATAATTTTTCTATTTGTTACATCAAATTTTAGTCAATGTAATATCATAATTTAATAATGCTCTTGTGTCAGTGTAATCTAATAATCCACTCATTTGATATGACTTCAATACTCTAAGAGATTTAGATGCCTCAGAGCTGAAGCTCTTGAGAATCATCATTTTGCACCATTAAGATTCTTTGGTAATTATTTTAACAAAATTAACGATATTGAATTTGGTGTAGTTTATTCATTTAACATTACAAATTCAATGTTGTTAATATTGTTGACAATAGAAGAGTGATACCCAACTTATTCTTAATTGGTGTATGTTGTTATTATTGTTAATTGGTGTATGTTAAGGTTTAAAAATGATTTGATTATTTGGTAATGATTTGGCCGTTTGTTATTTTCTTGATTTGGCTTATGTTAGAGTTTACCTAATGTTGTTAATTCCTCAGTCACTTTATATTGATTTAATTAGGACTTTATTGATTTAAGGTGATATCTAAGTTGTTTGTCCATATTGTGGACGGTTTGGGTTTATCTTTTGCTTTATGTGATGGCCTTTCACCAGGAAATAAAGAGTTCACTAATTAGATTTTTTTTTCTTCAGATTTGGTTACCACTAATCAGGATAATATAAATGAGTGAGGCTATCCATTTTTGCTTTGAATCATCTTTTGCTACTTGAATCATCATTTGTTCCCTTCTCCTTTTTTTAGAATGAACTACCTTTTCAAGAATCCTTGTTTGTTTAAACTAATATTAAGTTGCCGTTTTTGGTGTCTGGTGTTTGGGATGTCCTATTTGACAAATTATGGTTATATCTTGTATTTTCGGTAGATAGTATTAATCATGAAGTCAAACGAATACATAAATTGTTTTTCAAATCCAATCCTAATATTTTTTTATTTACTTTTCAAAAAAGGAGGTCATAGGTCTCTCCACCCTTAACCCACACATAAAGAAAGATAACCCCCTCAAGCCCACCCCCCAAGGTTTGAACCCCAAACCTCCTACCCTACTTGGTAGGAGGGTAACGATTAGACCAAAGTCCTTTGGTTGATCTTAATATTAGATTCATATTATTTTGACACAAATAAGTAGTCTTTTGGAATCCAATATTATTATGTTAATTACATATATGAAATTAGATGATTAGTGAGTTTAGTGTTAGTATTCACTTTTCGCATGTTTATCCAGTGATTGGGCCATAAAATCATTTTACCACCTTCTTATTGATGGGATTTTCTTTAGATTTCCAAACTGTGACTTTTGTTGATAAAATTCCTTTTTATATTAAAAAAGAAAAAGCAAAAAACATAGGTTGCGTTTATTTTTTCATCTGAATCTAAAATGTGAAGACAGAATCTGAAGTCTAAAATCTGAATCTAAAAAATATGTTTGTTTTTATGACTGTACCCCTGAATGAATGTATTTAGACTGATTCAGAGTTCAGATTTAGACTTCAGATGTAACTCTACCTCTTAAACATTAAGAGGAAATTATTATCATTAACCTCTTAATCATTTAAAAAAATAAACATTTTTTGGTACCTCTTAAGTCTGAATGGTTCAGATTCAGACTTAAGAGGTAAAAACAAATAACACCATAGTTAGTGCTTTTGGTCAAAATTCATGCATATTCCCTAAAAAAGTAGTGAGTTGAACCCATTAGAATTAGCTAATGAAAGTTTTTTTAATGGGTCACATCCCCCATTTTATGAACATGATCGAAAGAATTTCACTCACCATGTATCCCGTTTAAATAAGTCAGAATTTGGATTCATGCTATGATTTGAAATATGTGGACAATTTCTAACATTTGGGTTTAAAGTTACAATTATTAGCATCGCACCTAAGAAGAAGGAAGAAGCACTCTAAAAAGTTGGTGTTGATTCATTTTTGGTTAGCAGTGACACAAATCAGCTGCAGGTTCCCATTATTTAAATTGTTGTTACTTTTCAAAGATAAGTTCAGGCATTTCGAGTCATTTTATGTGAAACACTAACTTATACTATATACATTGGTTCTTGTTTTTAATAACATCGCATACGAACGAAGGCAGACATGACACTATGATTTTTGACTAATAAATGAGACACACACACACACACACACACACTACTCTAGTTACTAATTGTCATATTGTTACGTTGGAAAATTAATCAGGCTGCAGTGGGTACATTGAATGGTATAATCGATACAGTATTTGTAGTTCACACTCTTCAACCAATGCTTAGTCTATTAAAGTATCATGAAAAACTTATTATGGTTGGTTTACTTGAGAAGCCCCTGCAACTACCTGTGTTTCCTTTTGCTTGTGGTTGGGAGGAAGCTTGTGGGTGGGAGAGATATTGGAGGGATGAAAGAGACGCATAAGATGCTTAGTTTTTCCAGTTGAAAAAAACATAACAATAGATGTTGAGGTTATCCCCTTTGACTTAAAAAAATATAAATTATCAGAATTCCATATGTAGTTAGCATTTCACTGTGAGGGTCATAGGGCACCCGTAAGGTCAATAAATTACCTATACTTAACTAAAAAATGCACTACTAAAATATCTCAACTTTTAGTCATAAAATTGTATTTTAGCTAAAATTTCATTAGGCTTGTAGTGCTAACAATCCATCTCCAACTTGCAAAACGAATGGCCTAGATTGAGTCTTCTCAAAATTTTAACATTCATTGTATTTCTCTCTAATTCAAAGGCAACTCAAGGGATTCCAAAATTCCAAAATAACACTTCCTACATAATATACAGATGTTCTCATAAAATCATAATGATGCATTTGAGTAATAATAAGTAGATGAAAGCAATCATCTTCTAGCCCTACATTTATAGCATGTTAGAGAAGAATGTTTCACCAACATTCAACTTACTTCTTAAGAAACAACGACTCAATTCACAATCTAATCTTAATACTATTGCGTGGGGATATCTGCCTTAAGAAAAATTATTAGCACTGTATGCACCTAAGAATGTCCTAAAAAATATGAAAGTAGTAACATTGCGTGACTCTTTATTCTACGAACAATGTTTAGTGCAATAATTAATATTTTGAATTATGAATAATATCTGCCCTCCCCAACCTGACTGAATTTTAGAATATTATGTGCCGGATACATATTTATTGGACTTTCCATAAGATGATAATATATGAAGTAATGATTAGAAACATATGTATTGTACTTGCCATAGAATGATAATATATTAACTATTGGTACTGTTTTCATATTATAGGTATTGGCTGATAATTGAAATAGAGGATGCTGGACAAAAAAAGACACGTTCACCTGCAAATAAATCTTCTATAGTGATATTATTTTGAACCAATTGTAATGACTTTGGGTCTATGAACATATGTTATATCCATTTATGATGAAGATATGGCATGGAAGTGTTCTGATATTATTTATGTTAGTTTATTTTTATTTCGATGTTCATTTTGTATTTGGTGTCCGTGATGATTTTAATTGATGTTATTTTTTTAGACTTGTATGATGCCTTGGATTGGCCTATGTAATATTATTTTTGATTTCAAAATTTATTTTAAACATATTTTATGTCTATTTTTTGGAATGTCTGAAATATAAATAAAATTTTATCTAAATAATTTAGAATTGTATGATGCTCGAAATGGGCTTATGTGATATTATTCTTGACGTTAAATTTATGCTTACACAGGTTCTATATCTAAAGGATATTTGGAATGCACAAAATATTTTTCACTTCTCACAACAGTGACAAATATGAAATTTGTGAGTGTTGTTAGCATTCACAAAGTGAGCGGGTAATGGCTGTCACCCTTTATGGGTGATGGAAGCTATTGGTCACTATTCGTAATGACCTTTGTCACTGCTCGCAGAAGTTATATATCTTTTTTGTCACCCCTAAATCATTATGGTAAATAACAATTATGGTGTTTGTCATTACTAATGGCAGTGTCAAATCCCCTATTTTGGTGCAGTGATCTTACATGCCATAACCAAAAATCGTAGTCCTCAACCTAGTCTATTATTCTAAATTTTTGCGTGGAAACAAGTTTTTGACTAGGGATATAGTGACCAACGAAATAATCACACATTTATGAAATAGTAATAAAAAAAATAAAATAAGAAAAAGGAACAAAAATAATAACGACAATGTCAAATCCCCTATTTTGGTGCAATGATCTTATATGCCATAACCAATAATCCTAATTCAAAACCTAGTCTATTATTCTAAATTTTGTGTGGAATCAAGTTTTTGACAAGGGATCTAGTGACCAACAAAATAATCACAGAATTATTGAAACCCAAAAAATAAAAAATAAAAAAGGAAAGAAAAACAAAAATAATAACGACAATGGCGATACGTATAACCAAATTGAAGAATATTGCAAATTTGGAAGATTTTTTATTCATTCCATACGAAAAAAATAATATCAATTCACACAAATATTATAAGACTCTAACAAAATTAATCTCACCACAAAAAAGCTAATTCTTCCCAATTTTTAATAGAGAATACCAAAAACTGGTTTCCCAAAATAACTAATTCTATGCAAAAGTGGTGAAGTCTAATTTTTCACACACCACAAAAATACTCTCTATAGATATCCCATAATGAAACTATCTATCCTTATATAAGGGTTGGAATTAAAAACCCACATGAGTAAAACACAACCTAACAAAGATATCATAGGTTCCCAAAAACTAGGTAACTAAAGTGACCTCGTTAATTTTTATGCGACAACCCATATGATATCTTTTCTAGCTAACCGATCCTAGATGGAAAGCTAAAACAAACAAACAAACAGTTTTTTTTCAAGAGTTTAACAAACCAAAACTCTATTTAAGAGTTTGGATCGAGCCGAATTCTAACATGGCTAAGATAAGGTGGTCAGTTTTGGGTGATACCCTTTACAATGTTTGTAATAAGCCCATGGCCATTAAAATGCCAAAAAAACATAATTATTAATATAATGAGGAGATTTTAAGAAATCCCTTACCTTTCTAACAATGTAAGAAATCCCTTACCTTTCTATATATTTACCGATTTTCCACCATTTTGAAATAGCTTTTTGTAGGCGCCTTACACATGTTAGAGATTTTTATTTTGCAAATTGATTTTCATTTATTATTTTTGCATGCTTGTTTTCCCCCAAATCTTTAAAGATTTTGGGGAGAGAGTTTGAGAGATTTTTTTTTTGAGATATTGTTATTATGATTATAGTTTATATATTTGATATTTTCTTCATTCGATAGCGAGGTAAGGTTGTGTATTAGATGATGATGAAATATGTTTGTGTTTTATTTTGTTTATACTCTGTTATATATATTTTAGAGTATTTTTTGTATTTTTGTTCAATATTTAATGATTATTTTTTTCATAGTATTGTAAAATATTTTTCAATATTATTTATTTGTATATACTTTTGCTAGATTTTTTATGTATTATTAGTGTTGTTTTGTCCTAAATTTTCAGAGATATTAGAGATAGAGTATTGGAGATATTATTCTTATGATTATTGTGGTTTAGATATTTGAAATTTAATTCATTTGATAGTGAGGTAAGCTTGTGCATTATATAATGATGAGTGATGTGCCTATATTCTTTTCTGAATGATCTATTTTATACACCTTGAGTTTTTTTTTTGTATTTTTGTTCTGTATTATATTATTCTTACAATTTTTATTATATTGATGCTCTGCTTTATACATTTTAGATTATTTTGTTAATGCTCTATTTTATTTTGTACAACTTGTTGTAGACACCCCATCCTAGGACCCCTCAAGCACCTTCTTAGGTTCCTAGAACTCATCCATTCACCATTGACCCTAGATTATACTGCGAGTAATAATTTGGAGGCCACTGGGTGCTCTCGGCCCCCACCTCATTTGACTCTGGTCAACTCTCCAGCTTGAGAGAAGCTCAATGAATCTTCTAAGGGCACTAAATTCTCTTTCTAATGGTTCATCCCGTTCGTGAATTGGCCTTACCATTCAGATGAACGATCCATTTTACTCCGACAGGTCATCGAGCTTTTTCGGTCCCAATTTGACCTTGGTCAACTCTCTGACCAGAGCGAATATCAATTGAATATTAACTGACATATAATTCCCTTTCCAGTGATCCATCCCGTGTGCGAATTGGCCTTACGGTTTGGACGAATGATCTATTTTCTTTCAAAAACCTCTCATCCAGAGACCACCGAGCACTTTCGATCCCCATTTGACTTGGTCAAGTCTCAGACCCGGGGTTGGATTAATGAATTCTTAAAGGACTTTGAATTCCCCTTTCAATGGTCTGCTCCACGTGCGATTCAAACTTACGGTTTGCATTTTATGCCTGTGTTTTTGAAAAGATCATTCCAGACTGCCTATAGGCACCTCAAGAATCCTGACTACCAGCAAGATGTTATTTTCCTTGCCTAGCAGGGCAAACATCATGTCAATAGGTAGGATAGGGGCCATGCCTATCGACACCCCCTGAACCAAATTCTTCTATAAATAGGCCATGACCTTTCCATTTGAAAAGACCCTTCTTAGAAAATCAGAGAACATTCTCCTCATAATCAGAGCCTTTCCATTTCCCCAAAAGTCCATTTTTCCACGTTCTCTTACCTCTATTCCTTACCCCACTTGGTAATTCACCTCACCTATCGACATAATTTCCATACCACTTCAAAATCAGGACGCTTACATTCCAAAGTCAGCAACATGTATCCATAAGGAAGTCTATTTCTTAACCCATTTCTCTAGTTTATACATTTTAGTGTTATTCATGTTATTTTCTATTTCTCAGTAAACACGTTCGCTCTTTTATAGCGATATATGATACAGCGAACACTTACATCATATTTTTATCATTATGTTTGGGTACATTCCTACAGATAAGTCTTCTCCATCCCTTCCATGACGCGAGTTGGATGATTCCATTCTCCCATCACTTATATTATACACATATACACACACATCACGAAGCTTAAAATGGAGAAGATTAACATTAACCATGAGAGTGAGAAAGGGAGGAAGGGGTGACTAATCCCTTCGCATTCTGTACCTCAGTTCCCAGACCTTGAACTATTTGGTTTCTCATGCATCAGTTTGACTTTGATGCCATTCTCTCCAGGTGGTGACATTTTTTTGCCTGTTTTGAGAAAAATAGGCCGGTGACTCGATTTCTTCCTGTTACCACTATTTGACGACAATTGATTTTATATCCGAGGCTGGATCGCAAAAAAGGGAAAAAGATGCAAAATAGAGGGAACATTCTTTCCTTCCTTCTTCCTCCCCACCATCCCAATAATCGAGGGGGCCCAATCCCCATGTGTTGGAGGAATTCAAACTCGAATGGACACAGTGGGGACTCCTCTTGGGACGTTTCTATAGGACTAAACTCTATTTTTACATGGATGTTGTTCTTTATTGCTTTTATAGATGTGTACGTATGCTCCCACTCATATGTTTCCTTTACTCCTTTACTTTATTTTTGTATATTTACCTCATGCTTATCTCTACAATGGTCTTTTCTCATGTATATATCACTCTTCATTCACTTCACGCACTTATATACATTCTCTATGCTCACTCCACACACTTGTATATATTCTCCATGCTCACTTCACTCACTCACACTTGTATATAATTTCACCTCTACTCATATTCTTCACACACCTGTTGATTATCCATCCTTAGCTTCACTAGCACACACTCACTCTTTATTACTTGTATATATCCTTATGCTCACTTACACATCTCATACACCACTTGTATTTGATCCATTCTTAGGCTCACTAGCACACACATTCGCTTGTGTATATTCACATGATCATTCACACTACTCCCATGTCAGTCTCTTTGCACATAGACCTCACTCAATTGTATATATTCACATGTTCCTCATATCACCATGCTTAGTATAGTCTTCATGCTCCATGCTAGATTTACTTTTCATAATATTTATATGTTCTCCCTCATTAGCAATAGTACCCCCCTCACTTAGCATGCGAATAAAAAAAATCTCTCCATAAGATACTAATTAAGACTCATGCATTTTTGCACACTTCATCACCAGAAACATGAAAATATTGGCCAAAATTTTATCTCATACTGGGGGGTCACTTCATGATGGGTGCCGTCTTCATTGGGGGGGGGGGGGGGGGGGTGATATGATTCTCACCTTCCATTAGCCTTGTACATTCAACGTATATCAAACGGTCCCCCCCTTATCGGGTGATATTATTCTCACCTTCCATTGGCCTTGTACGTTCAACGTATATCAAATGATTCCCCCTGTATTGTATCGCTTGACCGAACTCAGTACGGGAGGTATATAGCAGGAAACTCATTCACGTACGTTGAGTATATCGAATTCACTCTCACAAATACTGTCCCCATGAGGTATATCATGAGGTAATTCATGTAGAGTCAGGTATATAATATGGATTGTCCACACATACCGATAAATTATTGCCTTTATAGGCAAGAGATAAATCATGGAAGTCATGCCAAAGAGGGGAACCCTTCCACTAACTCACTAAGTGTATAAACCTCATATAGGCGTCAGCCTTGGGGCACTCATAATTAGTTTTTCGGTTACCATACGAAACTCTTCTAAAATCTCGGGTCAGCATACCGCCTGAATTTTTGCGCTATCCCTGCCCGTGAGTCTAGAAACAAGTCAAATCGTGTCTTATATTTTAAACCCTATTTTCCCCAGGCTCGAGTCTTGTCCGACTTTTTTCTTGCATTTAGGCAATATAATACAAGTGAAAACCTAATAATAATAATAATAATAATAATAATAATAATAATAATAATAATAATAATAATAATAATAATAATAATAATAATAATAATAATAATAATAATAATAATAATAATAATAATAATAATAATAATAATAATAATAATAATAATAATAATAATAATAATAATAATAACCATGCTAAGATTTTTCTCACTTCTTCCTTCTTTTCGAAAACCAAAAAATTCCAAAAACATTTTCTTTCCCCTTTTCAAAATACCAAAAATTACCTTTTTTTTCTTCGTCCAAAAATAAACCCAAATCATTTTCCGTCTTAGGTTTATTGCATCCCTACTTTGGCTTGGCTCCCTATATGCTTTTGTCTTCCGTCAAAATTCCCCGATGCTCCGCCGCTTCTTCTGCTACTTTAACCAAATTTGGAATCTACATCCATAAGCTATTCATGGAGAACATTGATCAAGCACCGAATATTCAGCCAGATCTGATGGCCATCCTAGCCTGACTCATCACCAAGATTGATAACCTTCAAATCGATGTTCAAGAGATGCAACGACATCGAGACCAGACTCCAGAAGGTCATGATCCTGAGATCTTCTTTCCTCGTGCAATGGGTCCACCTGCTCTCGAGCCTGTTTGGGTCCCAAAAGAATACTAACATGTCCCGTATTCCTCACCTGCAAATGAGTCGCCACCTACTTAGCTCCTAATTCCGAACCTTGCCTAGCCAAGGGCTAATTTACCGGTACCCGTGGAATCCAAAAAAGAGGAACCGAACAAGATCATTGAGGACCTCAAACTTTTATCGAAGAATTTTGACCAAGTCAAAATCTTTAGGAACTACATGGATTATGCCAACATGTCTCCCTACCTTAAGGCCGGATTACTGAAAAAGTTCAAGATGACGAACATTAAGAAGTTCGAGGGCAACAACCCCCAATTATGCACCTATGTAGCTACCACTAATCCATGACCCTTATTGGTGACTCAGAAGAGATAATGACCCATATGTTTTAGTAAACCTTGAAAGAAAGTTCTCTCCGATTGTTCTAATCTGTCAAAGAATCCAAAATCCATAACTGGGAAGATTTATCTCGGGAATTCGCGTCTCAGTACAAATACAATGAAGAAATAGAGGTCACATGCTGGTACTTAGAGTTGCTAAAGAAAAATCCTGGGGAATCAATCAGTAGCTTTATTGGAAGGTGGAGAGAGAAAGCCGCCACTATGACTAAAGGGCCCTCAGAGGAGGAACACGTGAGCATTGTAAAGTAAAATTTCTTGCCTTATATCTGAGCATCTATGGGAGGACATTACTACTCACACTTACAAGCCCTATGAGAGGCTACTGTGGAAATTAAATAAGGTGTCACCAAATTGGAGTTTGAACTGAAGAATCTGACCGAAAAATTTACACTGAGGAAGTACGATGTAAGGACATAAATTTCCAATTGAGATCCTGTATTGTTTTGACTTAATTCCGTGAACAAAACAGTGTTCGTAATATGTCATAGGGAGAATTTTATTTCGTCACGATCCCACTTGGTCTATAACGTATTGTAGAAATTGAAGACGTTACGGCAAAGCTTCAAATAAATAATCATGCCGATGTTTATTTGGTGCAAGTTTACTCGTCTTCAAAGTTAATTTCATTCCGAGATCAATCAGGTATGAATGCGTATAATTAATGGTGCTCGAAATTATTTTATAAAAGATAAGGATGTCTTTTTTTATAAATAAAAATGTTTTTAAATGTTTTAAAAGTGTTTTAATGGTTTAAACTTCGTTTTATGATGATACGCTCAAAATAAAGTTTGACTAATTTGAATCTCTTTGTTAAGAGACGTTTTTATCAGAAAATCAAAGAAAGTCAATCTTTCGCAAGGTCGCTCGAACGACATGCTTAAGTCGTTCGAACGACACATTTTTTGAGGCGGTGTTTAAATCCTATTTAAACAGTGTTTGCATCATAATTTCGTAAGTGTGCTTTCTGGAAAAAGTTTTACGAACCAGAACTTTGTTTGCACATATTTTCTAAGGTTTACAAAGAATAAACACATCCTTAGAGTTTGCAAAGATCCGAGTTATCATTATTATATGTTTACGTGATCTTGCTGCACCAAAGTTGTTTGTTCTACACATTGAACACAAAGGGTTTTGCGGTGAAGAAGCGACGGACATCGTGTTCGACATCGTAGACGTATCAAAGCCATATCAGTGGACACCGAGACATACTTGGATGCATGTGTTGTGGACAGAGATCGTAGATGATAGAATTTCTGCGTGGGCACAAATGAAGAACGGTTGAAGATCAGAAGGAGCGTCAAGACCCGTCAACTCGGGGACAACTCAAAGTGATCAGTTGAATGGAAGAAATAAGGGGAACACCTGGTTCTCCTAATGTGGAAGAGACGGGAGAAAAACTATGGGAACGAATTAATCGATGATTAACTCGGTTCCACGTGGGCATGCAAAGAGGGCATGAAAAAAGAAAGAAAATGTTTTTTTTGAGTTTTTTTATACAAATAAGAGAAGAAAATATATATATTTTTTTTGGAAGAGAAAGGGTGGGGGGAAATTTGGACTCTAAGAATTTGGTTGAATTCACTAAAACGGACTACCGAAAAAAGGAACTGGACACACACAAGTAAAGGAAAAATCCTTACTAGCACATAACCAATTTTTTATCTTGAAAATTAATGAGAGTGGTAGTCAAATTTTAATGAAATCCGCGGGTGATAAAAATCACGGAATTTATATAAGTGATTACCTTTTGCAAAATGTGTGTTCCTACTTTAATCACTAGATGCCAAGAGGCTTGCCACAGAGATTCTCCACAAAGCTACTACGACGAAACGATCGGTCGGTACAACGCAGGGGACAGCACAAACCCGTTTTACTGGGCGGCCGCACCTAAAACCCAGTTTCCCTGGACACTTCCGTACTGCAAAGTGAACCGTTCTAGGGTTTGCCCGGTGGAGAGGACTCTACGGGTTATACTAAAAGTCAAAATGATCAAAAAGGGGCCTACGAACACCGTATCCTATGGGGCTATCTAGTTGATTGATTTTAAATTAGTGATGGCTGGGGTAGCACACAAAGGATAAGTGATTGAGTTGGGTGATGAAATCCCTTCTCGTGAGTGACCGGGCGTAGGTCTTAGTCAATTTAATTCATCATTCCATTCAAAATTAAATGCAAGAATTAAATCACATAAGAGCACAGAGGAGCATGTGACACCCAGACTAATTAAATACCGGGTAGCTACTCCTTTATTAAATCAATACAAAATGACAAGTTGGTTTAGTTCATAACATCACTGTTGAAAACGTTTTATCAATTACTAGCCACCTAATATTTAAAAAGTGAGTTGTCAATTTTAATTAAATCCGATTAACATGCAATAATTAAATTATGAAATGCTAACATAACCACCACAACATAATGACAATCGAATAACCATAAAATAGTAATGAGTCTGGAGGGATACTCCTCACAACAATCCAAATACAGGAATAAACAAATACTAAGTCTGCATCACTAGATTAATTACAACCCAAAAATCTGATATAACTGGATAAATAAAGTGTCTAAAAGAATTGGGGCGACATGCCCAACAGATGAGGAAAAATCTAGTAACATAGAGTCAAGATCGAAAGTGGAGGCGTCTATTGTCAAAGCCCTGTAACTTCCACGGCAGCTACAGTCCGTCACCTGAATGGAACTCCTATGCATGGTGTCCTTATGGTTGGGCACCTAAAAGGTTTTTACAAAAATATATTTGAAAGAAAACGGGTCAGAGCCCGATTGTGGAAAACAATTTAAAATATAGCAAGTGTTTTAATGACATAAAACAATGAATGCAAAATACATGTTAGGACGTGCTCTCACATGAAATACTCACCTCTCGACTATCTGTGCACTCCTAACGTATCCGTAATCGAATATAGTTATTCCCATATCTAACTGGTTCAATATAAAATCTAACGTTACTATACGATTCACGATTTAATTCCCGACGTCTTATTTTAAACAGAGTGTTTTGCTCTTCTACACAGTTTCCCCATTTTAGTACTACGAATCACTAGAGATCTTCTATTTTATCGTTTACAAAACGTTGATATTATAGATACTCACATTCATACATTACAGTTCATTTCAATTTACAGTATATTATTCTCATCATAAATATACAATACTAGCACCCCGAGACTAAGCTGCGGTGCACACATACTCTGCTATCCAATCCCGGTACATCACGTACATAAGGACCACGTATTCCAAATCTCTCATGAATCGTTCTCAAATAACAACAATCACACAAAATGGAGGAGAACATAGTTCACATCACATGGGTCACGCACATACCTACGCTCCGATGATCAGCAGACTTATTAACTTCTCAATAAGTTCTTCTTTGACCTATGTCCTCGAGGTACCAATCTAAATCCCCCCGTAGGCACACAAAGATTAGATGGCCCTAATCGAATGCAGACCTCCCGTGATAGCAAGTATGGTAGGTATGTTTTACACATAAAACCACATATACTAAGCATTAACACATCTTAGATATCTCGAATTATTAATATAGGTATGCTTCTCGTTCTTATACCGTCATTTAATGTTATACGTTTATAAGTCCCCGATTTGAATATTAACGTTGTCAACCCTTCTCACGTCGTAATTAGGTATTCGTTTCCTATTCCACAAATGTCATCCGGATTACTATAAGGTTCTCAGTTCTACTCCTTAAGGTACCCCAATTCTCACAATTATACCCACTAGTCAATAAGGGAAGGTTAATTCTCAATTACTTAACTCTACGGGACATTTGAAATAAAATCAGGCCAAAAAGGCCATTCTGTCAACTCGTTAGAAGTCTCGTTCGAACGAGTGTCATTCGAACAAAAGGTTTCGAATGAATTACCAACTGGTTAGAAGGGATACTATCATCTCGTTAGAAGCTCGTTCGAACAAGGTCGTTCGAATGACCTGGGCAGGTCTTCTAACGAGATGGCAGACTGCGCCCAGAATTATCCCCAATTCGTTTTTCTTCAGATTTCTCTCCTCTAAATCCCCACTAAGATCATCCCAATTAAGTTTTAACGTTTTTAAACTACTCTTAGTCCTCCTAAGTCACCCTCTAACATATATCTGGGGTCAATGTCTCCTAAATTAACATGTAATCATCATAATTCCCAAACATTATCCCAAACCCTATAAACATGAAGCCAGAATTTTAACGTCTGCAATTTCTCCTTATAAATCCGTTTTTTAAATCATCAAAGATACATTTTGGATATGGAATTCATTCTTTACCATTCTACATGCAATCCCTATATAAGATTATGTGTTTTATCTCCAATTTCATGGGTTTTTCATCAAACTTTCAATACAAGACGTATATTAAATCCTAAGCATGGAGGAAACATTCGCTTGAAATTATGTAATTAAACCACTTGCCTTAGGTTTTCTGATTTGATGTTGAATGATGAAGGTTGATTCTCCTCTTTCTCTCTACAGATTTCTCTGAAAGATGGTGATGGTAGCTAGGGGTTTCTTTTGGAACCTCTTAAGACTCTCCCTATAACTCCCGTAGCCCACTACTTGTTGAATGCTGATATTGGACTTAGTGGGTTTATTTCTAATATAAAATTAACCTCTAAAATTCGTGGGTTTTAATTCCCCTATTTTTAAAATTACCAAAATACCCTTCTAGGTTGTCGGTATGGCCCAAAAATGCCCCGGGACCCAAACTAAACCCCCGGCTAGTGTTTTCTGACTATTTCGACCTTTACGGACACGTTGGCACACTCAAAATGGCCATTTGGTTGATAAAACTATAATCAATTTTTAATTCAAATAATTACATTCCTGACGCGACTGACACGCGTGTTCCAATTAAATTTCCAAATTATCGTATTTCTGTCTCGCAACAATTTTAACATTTTCAATACATGAAATTTTTAATTTTAACATCATAATCTAATACCAACTCACCTCTCGCTAGTATTTGTAACCGGATTAATTCCCAATTAATTTTGATTTAATTTAAATAATCCCTTAAATAAAAATCAATAAAATTACGGGGTATTACATACTTCCCCCCTAATAACAGAATTTCGTCCTGAAATTCAAAACTAAAGAGTACCTGATAAAAATAACTACGGATATCGCTCGTGCATTACATCCTCGCACTCCCATGTGGACTCCTTGGCATTATGATGCCTCCACTGCACACATACTAACGGTACTATCTTCGACCTCAGTTTCCACTCGCTTCGATCCAAAATAGCAATCGGCCCCTCCTCGTAAGAACTATCTGGCTAGAGATCGATGTCCTCCAAAGCAATGTGAGTATGCGCCAAATCGTCCCTAAGATATTTCCTTAGCGAGGAAATATGGAACACATCATGAATCCTATGCAAGTGCTCCGGTAACCCCAGTCTATACGCAACTGGCCCAATACGCTTCATGATAGGAAATGACCCCACATACCTTGGTGCCAGTTTCCCCTTCTTCCCAAAACGCATTACCCCCTTCATAGGAGATACTCTGAGTAACACCTGGTCCCCCACCTTGAATTCTCTGAAGAATCTTTTTGCATCAGCAACGTCTTCTGTCGGTCCTGAGCTACCTGAATGTGGCTCCGTATCATCTCTATTCTTGCCGAAGTGTCCTGAATCACCTCCGGCCCAAGGAGTTTGTTATCCACCACCTCTAACCAACATGCTGGGGAATGACAAGGTCTACCGTACAAAGCCTCAAATGGATTCATGCCAATGGTAAACTGATAGGAGTTATTATAAGCAAAGTCCACTAGTGGAAGGTACTGCTCCCATCCACCTCCAAAGTCTAGGATGCACATACGCAACATGTCCTCCAACATCTGATTTGTCCGCTTGGTTTGCCCATCCATCTGCGGGTGATAAACCGTACTCAGCCGCAACCCCGTACCCATGGCCTCCTGGAAACTCTCCCAAAATTGTGAAACACGTATCTTGTCTCGGTCAGACACGATATTTATAGGTACCCCGTGAAGTCTCAGTATTTCTGCAATGAAATGCTGGGCATACTGTCCCGTAGTGTAGTCGGTCCTCACGAGCCGAAAATGAGCAACTTTGGTCAACCTATCCATAATTACCCAAATGGAGTCGTGACCCCTCTGCGACATAGGTAACCCCGTGATAAAGTCCATGGAGATGATCTCCCATATCCACGTCGAAACCTCTAACGGCTGTAGAAGTCCTGTCGGTTTCTGATGGTCCACCTTTACTAGCTGACAAGTGGCATATTTAGAAACAAACACGGCGATATCTTTCTTCATCTCGATCCACCAATACTATCGTCTCATGTCTTGGTACATCTTATCCCCACCAGGGTGTACCGCGAACCGTGAGCCGTGTGACTCCGTCATTACCTCGTGTCACAAGTCCTCCCCTTCCGGAACGACCACTCTCCCATTGAAGCATAATCCCCCTTTTGAGCCAACGGTACAGGACTCGACTCCCTCTGCTAGTAATCGAACTATCTGCTCCTGACAGAACGAGTCATTTGCGTGGGCCTTTACCACTCTCGTAACAATCTGAGGTGTAATAGTCATCACAGACATGAACGATCGGGCCACTGCATCCTGGTGTCCCAACTCCTTCCACTTAGCTTTCAACACCTCGGCCACCTCATCTACCGATTGACGGCTCAACGCATCTGCTACCACGTTAGCCTTCCCTGGGTGATACTGGATATCGAACTGATAATTCTTCACAAACTCAAGCCACCGACGTTGACGCATATTCAGCTCCTTCTACGTGAAGAGGTATTATAGAGATTTGTGGTTTGTGAACAACCGAAATTTCTCCCTCAGGAGATAGTGTCTCCAAATCCGAAGAGCGAATACGACTGCCGCTAACTCCAAGTTATGGGTGGGGTAATTCCTCTCGTGAGGCTTAAGCTTACGGGAAGAATAAGCTATTACCTGACAATCCTGTTGCAGTACACCTCCAAGTCCTTGTAAGGACGCATCGGTGTAAACTAAATACTCAACTCCCGGCCTGGGAAATGATAACACAGGCACTGAAGTTAACTTGTCCTTCAACTCATCGAATGCCAACTGACAGGCATCGCTCCAGATGAATGGTACACCTTTGCGAGTCAGATGTATCAAAGGACCCGCTATCTTTGAGAAACCCCGAATAAGCCTCCTGTAGTATCCTCCTAGGCCCAAGAAACTATGGATCTCAGTCGGTGTTGTGGGCTATCTCCACTCCCTCACTGCGGATACCTTCCCCAGATCAACAGATATCCCTCGGTCTGAAATGATATGCCCCCAAAACTGAACCTCCTTCAACCAGAACCCACACTTCTCATACTTTTCATAAAGCTCGTTATGACGCAATGTCTGTAAAACCTGTCTCAAATGCTCGGCGTGCTCCTCTTCTGTCTGGGAGTAAACCAGAATGTCATCAATAAAGACAATGATGAACCGGTCTAGGAACTCTCTGAACACCCTATTCATTAAGTCCATAAACACGGCTGGAGCATTGGTCAAGACAAAAGGCATAACTCGAAATTCATAGGAACCATATCGCGTCAAGAAAGCAGTCTTCGAGACGTCCTGTTCCCTGATACGCAACTGATGGTATCCCGATCGCAAATCAATCTTTGAGAAGAAGCAGGCTCTTCTCAACTGGTCAAATAAGTCATCGATTCGGGGCAACGAATACTTATTCCGTATCGTGACCTTATTCAACTCCTGGTAATCTACACACAACCTTAACGATCCATCCCTCTTCTTTACGAACAACACAGGGGCACCACACCGCGAAGTACTCCTCCGGATAAACCGCTGACCCAACAACTGCTCTATCTGATCCCTTAGCTCTCTCATCTTCGCTGGAGCCATACGGTACGGTGCGCGGGTAATGGGCCGTGTGCACGACGTCAAATCAATAACAAAATCTATCTCTCTACTAGGAGGTAATCCAGGTATATCCTGGAATACATCAGCAAACTCCCTCACGACTGGAATCGAATCAATTGGTATCACCACTTCCTTAGAGGTCTCCTCCTCTATATAGTACAACTGAGTGGACGATCCTCCCTCAAGGCGAGGCATCGCCACTAAAAACACCTCCTACCCGGGAATGGAAAATATGATGCTCCTACTGAAACAATCAATCATGGCTCGGTACGCAACTAGCCAATCCATACCAACAATCACGTCATACTCAGTCATCTCTAATACTAACATATCAGCGGGTAAATTAAACGTCCCGATCTCTATACCCACACTTCTACAAATAAGGTAAATTACAGAACTCCTACTCAACGGTGAATCTACACAAGTAATCGTGCTCTCTGTAGTGTCTAACAACCCAATAGTGCGTGCAAATCTTGTGGCAATGAAATAATGTATGGCCCCCGTATCAAATAAAATATGCCCCATAGTCCCCTGAATAGAGAACATACCCTCAATAGCAGGTGGATCTTGTGGGACGACGACCTGCTGGAGTTGGTACACCCTCCCATACTAAAGTTGTCCCTGTTGAACTGGGACCGCTGGAATAGGTGGTAATGCTGCCACCTGTGGTGGTGCTGGGAGGGCGGCAGGAAAAATAGACCTCTATGGCTCGTGTCGAGCACCCAGCTGCTACTGCTGTTGGGCCCTGCCCCTATCAGGACAATCCTGGCGTTTGTGGCCAATCTTGCCACACACGAAGCACTTCCCCTGGAAATTTCCTCCTCGTTGTCCTTGCTACGCTCGGCCCTGATGGCCATTACTATTCCTACCTTGACCATGCTGGCCCTGCTGAAACTGTTGTTGTTGACCAATCTGGCCGTTCTGGCCCTGATGGCCATTCTGACCCTGATGGCCATGTCTGAAACCTCCCTGACCAATCCTGAAACCCCCAAATCTGAATCTCTTAGGATCCCCCTGTTGGGGACCCTGATCATCCTGCCTGTGCTGACCCTGAACAGATTGTGCCCCGCTGGCACCATTTCCCCATGTCCTGCCCTGATGGCTGGACTCTCCTGATCTCTTACTCTCAGACATGTGAAAGCCGTGATCCTGGCAGTGAAGTAATGCCGCGTTAACCACGTCAGAGTAAGTGGCCAACGAAAGATTTCCCAACAAGTGCTGTCGGATCCTCCAAGTCAATCCGTCCATGAACTTCTGAATCTTCTTCTCCTCAGTCGGAATCTCATCGGGAACAATATTCAAGAGATTTGTGAATTTGACCTCATACTCGGCCACGGTCTTCCCCTCCTTCTTGAGGTTCATTAACTTCCACCTCATCTCAGTGTGAACAGCTGATGGAAAATAATTGCGGTCGAACCGCACCCAGAACTCCTAAATAGAAAGGGCATCCCTATCCTCCGCAGTGGTAATAGACTCCCACCATTGCAATGCTGATCCTACTAGCTTAAAAGTAGTTAATATCTTCTTCTGATCATCCGTGCACTCGTACATCCTTAAGTTCATCTGAATGTCCTTCCTCCACTGACTGGACACTACAACGTCGGAGCTACCTGCAAACTCCGGAGGGTGTGCTTTCTGAAAAGCATCACGAACGCGTTCCCAAGCAGATGAGAATACATGAGCCTGAACTGGCGTGACTAACGAAGACTGGGGTGGTGCTTGCTGTACAACTGCTAGGGCGGCATTCATCGCTTGGGCTATAATAGCTGCAACCTCGACGACATTCATGGTGCCCTGAACTGGTGCAGGCTGTGGCTCGGGCTGTGCATCCCGAGGAACTCGCTGTGCATGTCGTGGAGGCATCTGAAATGAGAGTAAAGTCTTATAAGTTCGTAATTATTATCTCAAAATAGCTGAAGAACGGAACATACATAAAAGAATACAATAGTCCTAAAATATAGGGCTCTACATCAAAGAAAGCTCAACGGAAACATAATAAGCCGTACAGATCCTAAGGACACTAGAACCTGATGCTCTGATACCACTTGTGACACCCCGACTAATTAAATACCGGGTAGCTACTCCTTTATTAAATTAATACAAAATGTCAAGTTGGTTCAGTTCATAGCATCACTGTCGAAAATGTTTTATCAATTACTAGCCACCTAATATTTAAAAAGTGAGTTGTCAATTTTAATTAAATCCGATTAACATGCAATAATTAAATTATGAAATGGTAACATAACCACCACAACATAATGACAATGGAATAATCATAAAATAGTAATGAGTCTGGAGGGATACTCCTCACAACAATCCAAATACAGGAATAAATAAATACTAAGTCTGCATCACTAGATTAATTTCAACCCAAAAATCTGATATAACTGGATAAATAAAGTGTCTAAAAGAAATTGGGCAACATGCCCAACAGATGAGGAAAAATCTAGTAACATAGAGTCAAGATCGAAAGTGGAGGCGTCTACTGTCAAAGTCCTACAACTTCCACGTCAGCTATAGTCCGTCACCTGAATGGAACTCCTATGCATGGTGTCCTTGTGGCTGGGCACCTAAAAGGTTTTTACAAAAATATATTTGAAAGCAAACGGGTTAGAGCCTGATTATGGAAAACAGTTTAAAATATAGCAAGTGTTTTAATGACATAAAACAATGAATGCAAAATACATGTTAGGACGTTCTCTCACATGAAATACTCACCTCTCGACTATCTGTGCACTCCTAACATATCCGTAATCGAATCTAGTTATGCCCATATCTAACTGGTTCAATATAAAATCTAACGTTACTATACGATTCACGATTTAATTCCCGACGTCTTATTTTAAACAGAGTGTTTTGCTCTTCTACACAGTTTCCCCATTTTAGTACTACTAATCACTAGAGATCTTCCATTTTATCTTTTACAAAATGTTGATATTATAGATACTCACATTTATACATTACAGTTCATTTCAATTTACAGTATATTATTCTCATCATAAATATACAATACTAGCACCCCGAGACTAAGCTGCAGTGCACACATACTCTGCTATCCAATCCCGATACATCACGTACATAAGGACCACGTATTCCAAATCTCTCAGGAATCATTCTCAAATAACAACAATCACACAAAATGGAGGCGAACATAGTTCACATCACGTGGGTCACGCACATACCTACGCTCCCATGATCAGCAGACTTATTAACTTCTCAATAAGTCCTTCTCTGACCTATGTCCTCGAGGTACTAATCTAAATCCCCCCGTAGGCACACAAAGATTAGATGTCCCTAATCGAACGCAGACCTCCCGTGATAGCAAGTATGGTAGGTATGTTTTACACATAAAACCACATATACTAAGCATTCACACATCTTAGATATCTCGAATTATTAATATAGGTATGCTTCTCGTTCTTATACCATCATTTAATGTTATACGTTTACAAGTACTCAATTTGTATATTAACGTTGTCAACCCTTCTCACGTCGTAATTAGGTATTCGTTTCCTATTCCACAAATGTCATCCGGATTACTATAAGGTTCTCAGTTATACTCCTCAACGTACCCCAATTCTCACAATTATACCCACTAGTCAATAAGGGAAGGTTAATTATCAATTACTTAAGTCTACGGGACATTTGAAATAAAATCAGGCCAAAAAGGCCATTCTGTCAACTCGTTAGAAGTCTCGTTCGAACGAAAGAATTCGAACGAACTACCAACTGGTTAGAAGGGATACTATCATCTCGTTAGAAGCTCGTTCAAACGAGGTCATTCGAACGACCTGGGCAGGTCTTGTAACGAGATGGAAGACTGCGCCCAGAATTTCCCCCAATTCATTTTTCTTCAGATTTCTCTCCTCTAAATCCCCACTAAGATCATCCAAATTAAGTTTTAACGTTTTTAAACTACTCTTAGTCCTCCTAAGTCACCCTCTAACATATATTTGGGGTCAATGTCTCCTAAATTAACATGTAATCTTCATGATTCCCAAACATTGTCCCAAAGCCTATAAACATGAAGCCAGAATTTTAACGTCTGCAATTTCTCCTTATAAATCCGTTTTTTAAATCATCAAAGATACATTTTGGACATGGAATTCATTCATTACCACTCTACATGCAATCCCTATATAATATTATGAGTTTTATCTCCAATTTCATGGGTTTTTCATCAAACTTTCAATACAAGACATATATTAAATCCTAAGCATGGAGGAAACATTCGCTTGAAATTATGTAATTAAACCACTTGCCTTAGGTTTTCTGATTTGATGTTGAAGGATGAAGGCTGATTCTCCTCTTTCTCTCTACAGATTTCTCCCAAAGATGGTGATGGTGGCTAGGGGTTTCTTTTGGAAGCTCTTAAGACTCTCCCTATAACTCCCGTAGCCCACTACTTGTTAAATGATGATATTGGACTTAGTGGGTTTATTTCTAATATAAAATTAACCTCTAAAATTCGTGGGTTTTAATTCCCCTCTTTTTAAAATTACCAAAATACCCTTCTAAGTTGTCGGTGGGCCCAAAAATGCCCCGGGACCCAAACTAAACCCCCGGCTAGTGTTTTCTGACTATTTCGACCTTTCCAGACACGTTGGCGCACTCAAAATGACCACTTGGTTGATAAAAATATAATTCACTTTTTAATTCAAATAATTACATTCCTGACGCGACTGACACGTGTGTTCCAATTAAATTTCCAAATTATCGTATTTATGTCTCGCTACAATTTTAACATTTTCAATACATGAAATTTTCAATTTTAACATGATAATCAAATACCAACTCACCTCTCGCTAGTATTTGTACCCGAATTAATTCCCAATTAATTCTCATTTAATTTAATTAATCCCTTAAATAAAAATCATTAAAATTACGGGGTATTACAGAGCACACAAGATATGGACTCGCTAATAAGAGGGCGCGAGGGTTTAGAAATGTAACTCCCACGGTTTTTAGGCCATGGGGTGCCGAATATGTTGAGTCGACCGGAGGGAGAATACGCCAATCTCAGTCGCCCCCGGGAGTCCGACCGACCCAAGGTAGAGAGGCTTCTAAATCCTCGCCAATGGACGCCCTCTCTCTACCTTGTCCGATTTCCCTATCATGCTTTCTTCAATTATTACAAATTTTAAATGAAAATGAAATGGTGTCTCTATGCACCGCAATACAAGCAAGGTAATAAAATCCTAAGTACAAGCCTTCTAAAAAAAATGGTACTAAAATTGAAAAATGAAATGCAAGTGAATCTCAAAATTTGGAAATCCTCTCAAGCACGTCACGCTCCAAAGATCGGCAACGATGCCATTTGATAACTAAGACTTTTGCGTATATATCGTTGTTGAAAGCCAAGTTAGTCAAAATCCTCAATTACCTACAAATATATATCAAACTCAAGTGTAGAGTGGTAAGTAAGGATGTCAATCCTAATCTAAGGTGTGAACATGCTAAACATGAGAGTATTATGAATATAATTCACTTGATCTTTTTTTTTACTTTTGGGTTTTTCTAATTTTTTTTTATGTTTTTAAAATATTGAAACAAGTAGGTGAGGTGAGGTGAATTAACTCTAAACTAATATGAGAGATGAAATTAACAAACTAATTAGTGTGCTAAATAAGAACTAAGTAATAACAATTGAGATGAACTTAAATTTTAAAAATATTCAAAGAATGAAACTTCACCACCACTTTATCAATTAAATGTGTTAATTATTCTAGTATACTAATTTTCCAAATATTAGTTCATCTTATCAATTAATTTTCATCATTTGGTAAAACAAACTAATATAATTTAGTTAATCTAATTTTCATTCCCACAACTCAATTGAATAATTGATTTAGAAGTATTATATCAATCACTCGCTAGAATAGATTCATATAATAAATCTTAAATCAAATAAAATTTTAATGTATGAGTATAATAAAATTTAATATAATCTAATTAGTGGGTCAAACTATCTCTAGTTTGAATCCACAAATTAAGAGTATATTAGATTTTATTCCTTTCTCAAGGATAGTTTACCATTTCTCAATGCATAAACTCAAGTAGGAATGAAAAGAAAAATTAACTAAATGAAACCAAGTAGACTAGATTAATTAATACATTCAATTAATTATATGGGGCTTCATTTCACTCCTTTAATGGAGTGATTAGCCAACCATAGTCACAATTCAATTATTAACAATCTAATAAAACTTAGTAAAAAAAATTAAAGAGAAAGATAGAAGAGATTCAAACCAACATATAGGAGAGAAGCAATTGCACTTATATTCAATCCAATATTCACTCAAGTGTGTACAATTTTTCTCTACTAATTTTTCTCTCTAGAATTCACCAATTTTTCTATCTTTATCCTCTAACTTTCTCTCTCTACAAATTCCTATCTATTTGATGATGAGTTTTTTTTTTTCAAATGGGCTCTTGAGTCTTCTTTTACAGTAAATCCATGGCACACATGGAGTTAAGGGATATTTTTGGAAGGTTCATGGTGTAGGATAAAATGGGGAGAGGTTTTGGAATAAAGGTGAGGGTAATTTAGGAATTAGAAGAGATCATGTGGTAATGGTGAGGTCATGTGGAAAGGGGGGGTGAGGGAATAAAAAATCTGATATGGTTTATGGGTATTTTGGGGTTTTGGGGTAAAAGAGTAGTTGAGGGTATTTTGGGTAAAAGGGTTAAAAAAAGGGTTTAGTGGGTTTTATTAGTCACATGGGTAATTTTGTTGGCATTTGGTTTTTGGTTAGAAATTGGCAGGTAAAAATCGTGGGTTTGGAGAAGTGGGTCTTGGCTTGGATGAATGATGAGTTTTTGTCTTTGTTTTGGAATCGGGTTTGGGTTCGGGGTGAGTTGGTTTCGGGTTTGATCTCGTCGGAGCAGGTCGGTTGGGTCGCGGGGTAGGTGGTCGCGATCAGAGGTTGTGGGTCGCTGGAGTATGGAAGGGGAGACGAGATTGGGTTGATAGAAGGTGGACCCATAGATGGGTCTCTGGAAGGTTCGTGGCAAGTCTGGCGGATTAGGGGCCGCGAACAGGAGGTTGAAGGGTCGCAATTGATAGGCACGTCTCCGATGGCACCGGAATTTGGGTCACGATCGGGGCTACGGTTGCAGGTCCGACGACCGTGGGTTAGGACAGGGTGGCGATTTGGGTTGGCCCACCACCAGCAAGTGGTGGCCGGAAGTTCGCTGCGCCGGAGGGGATCGCAGGGAGGCAATGGATGGCAGGTGGGGGGGGGGGGGTTGTTGGTTTGGTTAATGGATGGATGTGAGAGGAGAGAGAAAAGAGTGGTGAGGAAGATGAAGTGGGTAGATTTAGGTGTAGTGGGGTGTAGGGGATATGGTGTAGATGAGGGTAGTTTTGTGTGTGAGTGGGTTGTAGAATAAGTTTGGTGAGGGTGAGGGTTTGGTTAGGTGTAGGATAGTGTAGTTTAGTGTATGGTATGAGTGTGTGTGTTAATTTGAACCCTTAAAAATAAAATTAAAACTAACTAATAAAATAAAACTAAAAAAACTAAAAAATATAAAAATTAAATTTCTATTCTAAAAATGAAATAAAGAATCAAAGAAAAATAAAACTAGAAAGTAATGAAAAATAAAAATAAACTCTAATAAAACTAAAACTAAAACTAAAATCCTAAATAAGTGTAAAATCAAATAAAACTAATAAATGAAATCCTAATAAAAATAAAACTAATAACTAATAAAAATAAAGATGAAATAAAATATACTAATAATATATAAAAATAGTAAATAAAACCTAAAAAATTCTACAATAATCCTAAAATTGAAAAATGACACAAACTAAATAAAAAGGTACAAAATCAACACACACACACAGGTCGGGGAAGGCTAAGGCTAGGATGGGCAAGGTTAGGGTCACGGGATTGGGTATTTAGCTCCATTTTAACTGTAAATTACGTGAAAATATAGCTTTTGACACCGCAACTGCAATTAAGCCTGCATATTGAACAATTAAGCGCATAAGACCCAAATTGCCGAGAATTAGCAACTAAAGTACGTTTATTCGGGGTATAAAATGCACAGTTTTGGGTGCTTATCAGCATCCATGATCCTTATTCATAATCGTTCATCAAACTGCACAAGTCTAACCCCATAAGCCATTTTCTCTGCCAACATCAACAACCACAACCTCCGCTTTTACCAAAAAAACCCCCTCAAAACCCAGATCACCACCTTCTGCAAAAACCACCAAACCTTGCCACATAAAACCCTAACACCCTTATACAATCCTCTTACCCACCGCACAAAAAAAAATCCACCAGCAACATAATCACCCAACCAATACCTTTTGTGGTAGCAAACCCTAATCATAAAACAAGGCCACACCAAAGTAACAACCAAAAAAAAGATATAGTAGTAGAAAACGAAAAATAGAGAGTTAGAGAAAGGTGGTGCCAATGACAGTAATCAAATCCAACCCACCACTCTTTACCTTAGCAAGTCCTTTTAACCTTCCCGGACTATAAGTCCAGCCCAAAAAACCCATTTTGTACCCACTCAGCTCAAGTTTAGTTAACTTTAAACATCCATTGAGTGCAATCTACGGTAGAAGTTCCTAGTAACAAAAAAAGGACAAAAAAAGATGACAGAAAGAAAAGGAAAAAAGGTACCCATAGACTTTGCTTCAGCTTCTAGTCACAGTAACGTTGTTTTATGATTATCTCCTTCAATATACCAATCCTCTCTTTGAAAATTTGATTAACCTCATTTTTTTGGTAGTTTGCTTCATACAAATCATTTGAGCCCAGTTAATTTTCAACATACACATCCAAAAAAAGCGGGAAAACTTGTTTTTCCCCATAGCATCATTGCATAACACTTTCTTTCGTTGCTTAGTTTTACGGTGCAAGTGTTGCAGTAAGTTTAAAAATAATATAAAAAAGAAAAAAATGCTTTAATTTCAGCATGCCCTTCCTTTTCATCTCCCTTGTCCCATACAATTTTTTTTCTGTAGCCTTCCAAATATGGTTTCCACAGCGGAAGTAAATTCCAAGGTAGAAGAAACATTGAACCAAGATCATGAGTCGACAAAGAAAACAATAACTAAGATCCTCTCCGACTTTAACGAATTAAAGATCGAAATTCAAAACCTTACTCAGTCAATGGAAAAATTGTTGAGTGACAATAACCTATAAAGAATGGACATGGATACAGATGTTGTGTCTAATACGACACGGACACACCGACACATAAAATCTCTAAAAATTAGAACACGACACGGCAACTGTGACAAATAAATATTTTTTTAATATTATCTATAGTTTTATCTATTTTCCACTTAAAAAACATAAATTAGTGGTGAAACTGATATCTCAAAATTTAAAACGATTATATGTTTCCTAAGAACACTCAAACCGTGCATCAAAAGTATTAATTTATATCGAGCGAGAGAATGACTTCATTCTTTTAATTTTTCTTGTTATTATTCAGGAAGCCCTAAAAGAATTTAGTTTACATGACACTTACATTTCTTAATGTTCTTTAATTTTTTGGTGTCCCTCAGTATTTGTGGAGTGTTCATACCATGTCCGTGAAGTGTCCGCCTTATTTAAAATACCAAAGAAGTCCAACACGCCCCATAACGTGTTAGCAGAGTGTTCGAGTTGTGTCATACGCATGTCTAAGTGTCCGATATAGGTACGTCACCTCCAGAAAAGTGTTTGTGCTTCCTAGATAATAACAACGAGAAGCCTAACTAACTTGGGTCGTCATCCTACTATTTTCACTCCCCACATCCAAAGTAACGTAGCATCCAAAATTTAACAATGCATTCGCTTCGTTGACTATTACTTCGCCAATAAAGATAAATTATTAGGCAAACAGGTGGTGGAACACCCAGTGTCGTCAAACCTTCATCCCAACATCCCCCCTAATAAATCGAGGATCCACAAGTATTAGTGAGTCGTGCCCACAACTTAGCTGGCCTTGCACCTACTAACTTGTGCACATTGAGAGGGAAGTCAAGTAATGTCCGATGCCAATTATCATCCTCTTGAGGAGCGCACCAACCTAAATAGTCACACATACACCCATCCGTCAGAGGTAACTGGTGGATTCACACACCCTACTTTATAAGCGCGATAACTTTGGCATGCACGGTAGACACCCCTACAAGGATCTAAAACACAAGGACAACCACGATCAAGTCCACCACCAGCCTCTAGTTGGTCCACCTCCCTTTAGTCACCCCGTGGGCCACAACCATTAGAGGGGTTATCAACCTTGCCATGGCTATGACCCATGTGATATCACTAAGAAAGTTCGGATCAACATCTCATATTATGATGGAAAATTAAGCCCCAATGTATTTCTTGAATGGATAGCTGAGGTTAAGGATTACTTTAAGTTTTATGGCATGTCCGACTTCCATCGAGTCCAATTTACAAAAATGAAATTGACAGTGTCTTCCAAGCATTGTTGACAAGGGGTTCAATAACACAATGACTATTATAGTAGGCCACAAGTTACCATGTGGACGGAGATGAAACACAAGTTGCAACATAAATATCTCCTCGTCTACTATCTTCAACATTTAAAAGATTAGTAAGTTGCGTTCAACCTGAGGCAAACCTCCACTATCACCAATTACTTGGCTTGCTTTGACGACCTAATGTTTAAATGTGAGGTCCACGAAGACGTTTGGACTCAAGTCACCTGATTTATTAATGGCATACGTATGAAAGTTAAGAGAGAAGTCGCGTTGCACTCACCTGTGTCGCTAGAGGAGGCCTATCAAGAGGCGCTTGAGGTCGAAAAATATAAGGTCACTCCCAAAGGGCGACCTTTCAACTGTGGACTCAAGATCAATTAAATCTATGACATTTGATAGGTCTCACAAGGCATCTCAGTTAGCCTATGTGGTGTCAAGGTCTCCAACCCTAGTCAGCTTGTTCACCAAAGGCCAAATGTCAATGGCCTTAGAGATACCGCGTCTCAGGGATCACGCCCGAGTAATGCATCCATTTAATGATGCCTTTGCCATGGTATAGGGAATATAGCTTCTCGCTGCCCACATAGCACACTGACAATAGGCATTGAGGCAGACAGAAAATGAGGCAAAAATGTCTATTTTTGATGGCTATGAACCCATCGACTATGAAGAAGAGTTTGGGGAACAAAGCCTGGAGCACACGTCACAACTTATGATCGTGCAATATATTCTCACAACGCCAGATGCTACAAATGTGTGGAAGAGAACTAATATTTTCCACAAATTTTGTAAGAGTGGCTATAAGATTTGCAAGTTAGCCATCGATGGTGGCAATTCTAAGAATATAGTGTCTAAATTAGCAGTGGCACGACTCAAACTCAAAACAAAACCACATCCTAATCCTTACCGTGTAGCATGGATGGAAAATATTTATTTTCTGGTAACTGATTATTGTATGATACCTATTCAAATGGGTGACGACACAGACACAATTTCGTGTGACGCCTTACGAATGGATGTGGTGCATGTGGTGTTAGGTTGTCCTTGGTTGTACGAAAAAAACGCCACGAACTTTTGATGCAAAAATACTTTTATTTTTCAACATAAAGGAAAAAATATTTAATTAAACCCCACCAAGCCGATGGAAATATTCGTTGCACCCAAGTTCTCTTCACCATCGATTCGCAACGTGCAAAAGCTTCATTTGTTAAATCGGATTAAATTTGTGACAAAAATTGAGAGTGGCATTTTATTCACCTTTGTAGTAAGCATGAATCATCACCTCCCTCTCCTGACCCCAATGACTTGACACCCAAGGTCACTAACTTATTACATGAGTTTCAAGAAGTCAATCCAAAAGAATTACCTGATGAGCTACCACCTTTTAGGGATATCCAACATGTGAGATTTAGTTTCAACTCCCAATTGCCTAACCTAACGCATTATCGAATGAACCCTAAAGAGGGTGCTTAGAACAATCCACAGATTAAAGATCTATTAGGGAAGGGACACATTCAACCTAGCCTTAGTCCATGCGTCGTGACCGCCTTACTCACTCCAAAGAAAGATGGATCTCGATGAATACGCATTGATAATAGGGCCACCAAAAAGATCACGATAATTAAAAAATTGTACAGGTTTCCCATCCCTTAACTTGAGGATACACCAGACCTTCTCACTATTGCTAAGTGGTTTTTGAAGCCTGATTTGCACAGCGGTTATCATCAAATTTGGATTCGACAAGAGGATAAATTGAAGACTACCTTTAAAACACCAAATGGTTTATAGAAATGGTCGGTCATGCCTTTCGACCTTTCTAACGCTCCTAGCACTTTAATGAAAGTTATGACATAGCTTATCCGTCCATTCATTGGGAAACTTTTGTTCATATACTTTTACGATAACCTCATTTATAGTGGTCTAAAGAAGAACACTTGTATCACCTTTGAAAATTTTCTTTTACACAGTGATGCTAAGTTTGTGGAGTTCGGCTTGAATTTTGTGTGGGTACTGTTCATACGTGTTTCGCTATTCATATGTGGTTCAGTGTTCATATGCGATTTACTATTCACTTTTAATCATTATTTAAGTAGGGTTTCCAACCATGCATCAAAACATCAACACTGACTTAGAACTAGAGAGAGAGAGAGAGAGTCTTCTTCCAAATATGAGAGTTTGGGGTGAGGCGAGGCTCTTTTCCTCTCACCCATGGATATTTCTCATAGGAGGAAAAGGATGAGAGTGAGTGTTTCATGTATGGTAGGTGTACTCGACAAGTACCTCGTGATGGTTAACGGAATATGCTGAACTTCTGGGGATAATCTCACAATCTCCAAAAATGATGAATTCCAAGGACAATGTTGCTCAATTGTAGGTGGAGTTCATGAATCGCGCGACATTGTATGGATTTTGTGTTATTTGTAGATGTCATCTGAATTGATCTCGATGGTATATTTTGAGAACAAGGTGCAAAAGTATGAAAGGCCTTTCAAGCTGATGTAATTGAGCGTCAAATGGGAAGTAAGAAGAAATCTCTCGTCTCAACCCTCTCTATTAAATTTCAAAATGGTAAAACACCTCAAATGAGGGTATAAAAGACGTATTTATGAGTGGAAATAGCTTAGGCTCCAAGCAATGATCCTAATTACAATTTTACATTTATTATCCTTTATTACTTCCTCCTATAATACCAAGCAAACAATCAACTAAAAATAAAATACATTCAAACAAATAAAATAACAAAAATGTCATAAAAGCCTAAAAATGACAAACGTTCTCATGCCACATCATTCTCCCCTCCATGAAAAAAAATTCGTCCTCGAACTCAAAAGGGAATGCCATCGGTATCACCCTCCAAAATAGTGATGGGAGCATGCTGGGGTGCGGCCTCATTGGTCATGTCAGGATACTCGGGGCCTCAGGAAGAAAGTAGAGCATGGCGATGTGGTAAGGAATACTCTGAAGCCCTGTGACCAACTACCCCACAATTGTAACATTTGAATGTCACGGGTGGGAAGATGAAGGCTAAGGGGCTATTGTGGTTGGTGTCGTTGTTGTAATGGTAAGAGTTGGAGTACTGGAGGGTAGGCCTGTCAACAGATCGGATTTTATCCAAATCCAAATTCTAATCCGATTCGTTTACACGGATTTGGATCACGCCTGAAATCCGAATATCCGATTAACCGATTACCCGTTTATTAAATGGAGCGGATTTGGATTCATATGATCTGATCTTTTAATAATCCGATTCGATTAATATATATCTATATATATAATATTTTTAATTAATATATATATTATATTTAGAAATTTATTAATATTTTAAATATATATTTTATTAGTTATTTATAATAGTCCTATATTAATATATATTGTATTTATTTATAATACTAATTTATATTATAATAGTTATTTAAATATATTTTTTGAAATAAATATTATAATAGTTATTTATAATATATACTGTATTTTGAAATTTATAATAGTTATTTATAATATTATAATCGGATCGGATCGGATAAAGGGATCGAATTAAAGGATTCTTAACGAATTCGGATTCGAAACCCTAACATATAATCCATCGAATAATCAGATCGGATTCGAACCCGTTTAACATAAATGGATTCAAATTTGGATTGGCCTTATCTGGTATGAATTCGACCCGTTTACAGGCCTACTACAGGGAGTCGGTGGAGCAGAAGCAGTAGTGGTGCGCGCACGAGCAGAGGGAGTTGTATGATGAAATGCCTCCACTTTCGTGGAATACTCCACCGCGAAAATGTCACCATGTAGGCCGTGGATGTAACGGATAATTCTCTGCTCCTCTATCTCTCCAAGTCGAGCACGAGATTATCCTTCAGTGACTCTGCGCTGCTCTAAGTCAAGCCACCATACACTTGCATGACACGAAAATTTGGCTGCCGCCATCATTCAACCTTTTATACTAAAAAATGAGCTCCATAATAAGGATCCAATCAATCACCGTATCCAACTAAAGATGACCATCAAACATCGGCACATCCACACGGATATCTCCCTGCATGCTCCTAGAAAGCATTCGTAAGCTCACGAGGGAAATGGGGTCGACTCCTTGTGAAAATCTAAGTCATCTGCATCAATCCCGTCCTTTCCTAGCAGAGGATCCTAGACTGGGGATTGATGGTGCTACTTTTGAGACCGTGGACGAGTAGGTACTGGTGCAGGAGGTGGGGCCTCAACCGGAGATGGAGGTGGGATATATAGAGGTATCATTGTCATGAAAGGGGCGAGAGGTGATGCTTTAATCATGGGAATATTTGTCAGAAGCGAAAGCTGTACCAAGGCACTAAGGTCCTCATAGAGCCTAGGTGCAAGGAACAAGGCGAGGCGCACGCCTAATCGAAGTGAGGCGCAAATTTTATAGAACATTAAAAAGTTGTATATTTATAAATAATAAGATCATTCATGATCTAGAACTAGAAATATGTATAAAAAATTATATTTATACATGGTTATGAAGAGACAAGTCAAAAGAGATGGATCTTATACCACCATATGAAAAAAATATATATTTAAATATCAAATTTATATAACAATTTGACTGTCCAATAATCAACAAAAGAAAAGATATTTAAATATTTGAATAATGAATACTCTTGGGGTGAAGGCGGGGTATGTAGAGATATGGAAAATATGTGGATCATAGTGGGAGGCAATATGTATGGGATTTAGGGTTTGTGGAGGTAAATTGGTGGGAAGGACCTCTGGGTGGTGGTATATGGGGAGATGGTAGTTGATGATCAAATAAACTTGGGTCTGGTGGTATAGGATGGATTTTGTATGGCTGGAGGCTAGGGTCTACCATTTGGATGTTGGATTGAAAATTGGGTTGTGAAACCCTAGATGTAGGTTGTCTTGGATATTGAATGGAGGGTCGTAGAATAAACATGGGTTTTGGGAGAAATTAGGGTTCATGATTTAGGTGGGTATTTTTGGGGAAGGGAAAGAAGGATTCGAGCTTCTCGTGGTGGGGAGGGTGTGGCTGCTACCCAAGGACGGCACGGGAAGGGCTGGCCTACCTTTGTCGATGATGTATATGGTGCTATTGGGGAGCCCATTGTGGTTCAGGGGAATCCCACCTGGGGTAATATCAGGATTGACCACCAAATGCTAGTTTCGGTCAGAAAAAAATGGATCGTGGGTTTTCTGCAGTTCTGGTGAGGTTCTGGGGGTTTTCAATCATGGGGAAGGATTTCGACCAGAGGCGGGTGGCTCGATGGGTGAGCCGGTGGCTCCACCTAGCCCTGGATGATGTCCAATCACTATGAGGTGATCCTCGCCATCGATCGGGGCAAACATAAGGTTATGGTAATTTTCCGATGGGTGATTATCGCTAGTTTCTCCTTCGATCACCGTCGGATTCGTGGATATGGGGTTAGAATTTGATGGAGCAACCCTTTTTTGTGGAAGAGGAGTGGAATGAGTAGAATTGGAGGCATGGCGATCAAGGTTTTGAGAAGGAGTGGGGGTGGTGTAATGGGGGCTCGTGGAGGAGTCCGATTGTGGAAGACGGGTGTCAAGAGCATCCACTCGGGTCATGATACAGTTCAAGACCTTGAATCAATCGGTACGAGGTTACATGAGAGCATATCTCCTCTTAGGTTCCATTTGTCATCATCTATGATTTTTTTTGTTTTTTTACAACAATGGGTAGAGCCCCCGAGACTCTGATACCAATTGACATAAATGAGCATCAAATGGGATGTAATAAGAAGAAATCTCTCGTCTCAATTCTCTATATCTCAAAAATGGTAGAATACCTCAAATAAGGATACAAAAGGGTATTTAAAGGTGGAAGTATCTTAGTCTCCAAACAAATATCCTTATTACATTTATCCCCTTATTAGCCTTTATTACTTCCTCCTATATTACCAAGCAACAAACAATCAACTAAAAAGAAAATACATTCAAACAAAAAAAAAATGACAAAAATGTCCTAAAAGCCTAAAAATGACAAAAATGTCCTCATGACACATCACAAATGCTCTCATTTACAACCGATAAGGTGGTGTATGTTCTGGCAGGTGATGGTGGGAAGAATCTTGCTAGTGAAATGGTGAGATCGAGGTCCCACTTTGGAGCCGGTGGGTACTAACGACTAGTTGCAGCAATATTTAGGCATTGGCTCGTGTGTTCAATTTTAAAAGATGTCAGAGAATAGCAATTGAAATTTTCAAAGTGCAATGGGAATATTTGCTAGAGGAGATGCATACTCCAAGGGAAATTTTCATGAATTAATTTGGATCTTTGAAGATGAATTGAACGGTATATAGATATTTGTAGATGGTACAATGAAGCTCGATGGTGTTTCTTTTGGTGGCATGGAAAATGAGGAGATTCGAGTTTGGGGAATTCTCATCAGGTGGAGTCTGTAATACCCCGTAATTTTAATGACTTTTAAAATGGGTTATATTTTAAATTAATGGATTAATTGGATCTTATTATAAATTAATTCATTTGGGTTTTATCCGAATTGTGGATATTAAAATGGATGATTCTGAATATTACTTAAAGATATTTAGGTAATATATGAATGTGATGTCATTGATATGACGGTATGATATAAATTCGGTTATTTGAATTTTTAGTCAGACACGGTATGGGACGTGTCGGGACTAATTTATTAAATTAAAAAGGAAATTTATTTTCTATCGACCTTATAGTCATTTCGACTGCGTCGTTACGCCCAGAAAGGTTGAAATAGTCATAAAAGTCTATTTGGATGTTGGATTTGGGTCTCGGGTCATTTGAAAATGAAAAGACAACCCAAAAGGGCATTTTGGTTATTTTTACAAGGGGGGTGAATAGTGATTTTGGGTTTTGTTTTATTATAAGTATTTGGAGATTAGTTTATGTAGGTTCATTTCATCTCTTCTACACAAAATTGAAAAGTCATCTTCTTAGAGAGAGTGGAAGGTTGCTTGGAAAGAAAAAGAAGTTTGCTTGGGAAGGAGGAGAACCAAAGGTCAAAGGTCACCACCACCATCACCACCTGTGTTATTCAACTCCAAAGGGTCAGATCTTCATTAGAGGCAAGTGTTTGATATTTGCAATTTAAGTTCGTATATTGTCCATGTTAGGATAGTTATAAAAAGAGATGATTTTCATGCTTGGAAGATGAAAGGATATAGTTGTTAATGGATTTTTAGAATTTAAAAATATATAGAAATTAAACTCATGTTGTAGGTAGTTAGTAATCCAATAAATATTCATCAATCTGTGGAAGAAATTCTGAAAATAATTTAGTGTTCTTGAAGATAATATGTTGATAATTTTCTGAAAAAAGAGGCAAAAACGAGTGGAATGAGAAGAGCCAATTTGGAAGGTTTAGATCTTCTTTTTGAGTGCATTTGGATGATATTTAAGAAAAACTCAAAACACATACCTGACTCAATTTTTCGTGTAGAATCCAAATCTGAAGTCGGATTGATGATTTGAATAATTTTTGGATCTGATTTTTCTGAGTATTTAAAATATGAGAATTCATGATGCTGTTTCTTTTTAATGTTGGTTCTTATCCAAAAAAACTTTTGTAGATCTTCGGTGATTATTAATTGGATATTATGGGACTTAGAGAAGATCAGTAAGCCCTAGTTAAGATTTGAATTAATTTGGTTGGGATTTAATTGATTAGAATTATGGTAATTAAAGTTAAAGAGATTTCGATTGCTAGATTCATGTCTTGGATTCTAATCTGTTTGTATGAGGATTAAGGATAGTTCAAGTAGGGGAGATTTAATATAACACCTGGGTAGCCTTAGGGTTACAATTTAAACATCAAGGACTGAGTTTAAGCTCATTATTGATTTCGCAAGGGCTGAGTGTAGTACAAGAGCGTAGTGGTATGGCTCCTGGATAGAGATGGGAGTTTAGAACACATTTGGTTGAAAGAGGGGATGAGGTTATTCCGATCGCATATTTGAAGTTGACGAACCTCCTCGATCGACAAAGTTAAGTAGTAGTGTATTGGAGGGGTTCCTTGTTTGGATTTCGCTTTGCGAGACGCTCCGCGCATGAACCTTAACGACGTCGGGAGTTGAGAGATGTTATAGGATGCGAGGATAATTAAATTATGAAGTACAAATATGACATTTGAATACGTGGGATTTAAAGAGATATAATGCTACGTAAGGGAATAATATAAGGTTAATGTGAGTGCGTTGTTGTTAGTATACTATAGGTATGATAATACCTATTTGATTGATTAATGATTATGTGTATGACATACCTAGCTTACTTGCTATCGGTGGGAGGTTTGCGCGTGAGGGCAGTCATATCCTGATGAATCCATGGGATCTTTGATTTATCGCTCGAGAACATAGGTCTATGAAAGACTTATCGGGGAGTTGATAAGTCCGCTGACTGTGGGTACGTAGGTATGTGCGTGACCCATGGATACGAGAACTATGTTCGCCTCCAATGTTTGTGTTGTTGTTTATGGTTCGAGGAATCCTTACCGAACCTTTTGTCCACTATTCGGTGACCAGCGATGATGGGACATGATAGCAGAGTAGTGCATTGCACCGCAGTTGGGACTCGGGGTGCCGTATTATATATGAATATATATATAATGAATTAAATGATTGAATGGTTATATTGTGGTTAAGTCATCTACTGTGTGATAATTGTAGATAAAGGCGAATTGAGAAAAGAATGGAATTAGGTTAATGAATGTTTATTCTTAAAGAATTGAAAACTTAATTCATATTAATGAGAAATGATTCATGTTAATGAGAAACTATGAGAAATGTAAATGAATAATAATGTGACGTATGGTATGGGACATACGTGGATTATGATATTGGGATGGAATTATAATATGGAGACTAGAAAAGAGGAACCATTAACTAGGAGGTTAATAGGAAACGTTAAGTGTGCACTATAGTTGAGAGGTGAGAATGGCAAGTGAGAGTTGGGTCTAACATGTACATAATAAAAGATTTATCGCACTTGTTAAATACTTGCTGTTTCAAAAATTATTTTCACAATCGGGCTCTGACCCGTTTCCTTGCACATTTTCTTTTCTATTGTATCATCTATATCAGGTGTCCAGCAACAGGGACGCCAACCTTAGCGGATTATGACAGGCTATGGATTTATGGAGTTTTGCTTAGACGCCTATCATCATTTGATTCACAGTATTCTCTTAGTAGGGCATGTCGCCCAAAGGATTTAGTTATCTTCTCCTATCGGGGTCAAATACTATGGTATTCGTGTCATTTTAATACATTTGATATTGTTGGGATTACTGTTATGGATTAATATTATTTGGGAATGTTTATTCCAATTGCATTCAAATTATTTTGTGTTATCTAATTGGTTATCAGTGTTGTAGAATAAAATGTGTTGTGTTATTCTTAAACTAGAAATGGATTTTGTTAAATTAAAATTTGAAAAGTTTTTAACACCAGCTTAATTGAGTATTGGGTGAGTTGTATATGTTTTCGACAGTGATGCTAAGAATGAGCCAACTGTATATTCTGTTTTAATTTGGTATGGGACTGGCCACCCGGTATTTAATTAGGCGGAGTGTTACAGGTGGTATCAGAGCATCAGGTTCTAGTGTCCTTTAGGATCTGTACGGCTTACTGTCTTTTCAGCTTAGCGTTCTTTGATATAGAGCCCTATGTTTAGGATTGTTGATCTCTTTGGTAAGATTCCGTATATATCAGTGAATCTTATTTACGTTCGGGATTGATTGAACAAAGAAGTATGACATATGAGGGCCATTGAATGGTTAGCGGAGATCGTACTTAGGAGGTTATGAAGTATGTTCGAGTATGATGACCGTAGTCGAGATCACCCCTATTATGGAAAATTGAGGAGAGACATCAGTAGAAGTTCTTAAAATGCGGGAATTGTGTGTGTTACCTAACGAAGGCAATATATTCAAAGGCTTGGGCATATAGTGGAGTGTGGTTAACTAGAACTTATACTTTGGGGTAAAATTTTTCTTGACTTATCGGAGCAAAGTTATAATAGTGGGATTCAACAACCACCACCCACGAATGAGGGTATGTTCTCTATCTAAGGAATTATAAGGCGTATATTGATTTTTGTAGCGATTAATATTATATGGGAAAATGGGTTGCTAAACTTTGACAATAGCACTGTTATTTACGTAGACTCACCGACGGGTGTAGGATACCTATATTTTCATATCATCACGTGGGTTTGATTTTTATCGCGGAATTACTTACTTTGGGCATGTCCGAGCATGATATGACTATCGACATGCATTGACTTGTGGTATAGGAGAGCGTATGTACTACTACTATAGCTAGCATCTTGTCTTTTATAAGAAGAGTAGATGCGTAGACTCTATTTAAAATCAATAAAACCTAATTTTTTTTTGTTTAAATCGATAAACTTGATATTTTTTTCGATAAACCAAATTTTTATATACTATTGACTAAATACCTGAGGAGTTTCGATGACCGACTACTTTAGGTAGTAGTGTATCGGGGTGGTTCCTTGTTTGGATTTCGCTTGCGAGACACCCCACGCATGAAACTAATTACCGTTGGGAGCCGAAATAAGTTAGGTCCTTAGGATATGAGTTTATAACCTTTGCGAAAAATTTTTATATTGAAAGTGGTACGATAGGGTGTATGGGCTCCCTGGATTGTTAAATGGTAGTAGTTTTCAAAATTGTGAAACAATAAGTAGTTGTGACTTCAGGATTTATTTATTTAATAAGTGAGGATCATTTTTCCCAAACTTTATCACGAGGATGGTATAGGGAAGATTGGGTATAATTTAAATTTGATTCATTTGGAACTATATGGTGATACTTAGTGTAACATCGATGGGGATTTTCGTTAATGTACTGTATGGGCGGTACTACTTAGATTTCTTGCGATGTGAGATTTATACTCGGAGTTGACCTTATCAGTATGGTTCATTTTTTCTGAATTTCGGAACGAAATTCTGTTATAAGGGGGGAAGTATGTAATATCCCGTAATTTTAATGACTTTTAAAATGGGTTATATTTTAAATTAATGGATTAATTGGATCTTATTATAAATTAATTCATTTGGGTTTTATCCGAATTGTGGATATTAAAATGGATGATTCTGAATATTAATTAAAGATATTTAGGTAATATATGAATGTGATGTCATTGATATGACGGTATGATATAAATTCGGTAATTTGAATTTTTAGTCAGACGCAGTATGGGACGTGTCGGGACTAATTTATTAAATTAAAAAGGAAATTTATTTTCTATCGACCTTATAGTCATTTCGACTGCGTCGTTACGCCCAGAAGGGTTGAAATAGTCAGAAAAGTCTATTTGGATGTTGGATTTGGGTCTCGGGTCATTTGAAAATAAAAAGACAACCCAAAAGGGCATTTTGGTTATTTTTACAAGGGGGTGAATAGTGATTTTGGGTTTTGTCTTATTATAAGTATTTGGAGATTAGTTTATGTAGGTTCATTTCATCTCTTCTACACAAAATTGAAAAGTCATCTTCTTAGAGAGAGTGGAAGGTTGCTTGGAAAGAAAAAGAAGTTTGCTTGGGAAGGAGGAGAACCAAAGGTCAAAGGTCACCACCACCATCACCACCTGTGTTATTCAACTCCAAAGGGTCAGATCTTCATTAGAGGCAAGTGTTTGATATTTTCAATTTAAGTTCGTATATTGTCCATGTTAGGATAGTTATAAAAAGAGATGATTTTCATGCTTGGAAGATGAAAGGATATAGTTGTTAATGGATTTTTGGAATCTAAAAATATATAGGAATTAAACTCATGTTGTAGGTAGTTAGTAATCCAATAAATATTCATCAATCTGTGGAAGAAATTCTGAAAAAAATTTAGTGTTCTTGAAGATAATATGTTGATAATTTTCTGAAAAAAGAGGCTAAAACGAGTGGAATGAGAAGAGCCAATTTGGAAGGTTTAGATCTTCTTTTTGAGTGCATTTGGATGATATTTAAGAAAAACTCAAAACACATACCTGACTCAATTTTTCGTGTAGAATCCAAATCTGAAGTCGGATGGATGATTTAAATAATTTTTGGATCTGATTTTTCTAAGTATTTAAAATATGAGAATTCATGATGTTGTTACTTTTTAATGTTGGTTCTTATCCAAAAAAACTTTTGTAGATCTTCGGTGATTATTAATTGGATATTATGGGACTTAGAGAAGATTAGTAAGCCCTAGTTAAGATTTGAATTAATTTGATTGGGATTTAATTGATTAGAATTATGGTAATTAAAGTTAAAGAGATTTCGATTGCTAGATTCATGTCTTGGATTCTAATCTGTTTGTATGAGGATTAAGGATAGTTCAAGTAGGGGAGATTTAATATAACACCTGGGTAGCCTTAGGGTTACAATTTAAACATCAAGGACTGAGTTTAAGCTCATTATTGATTTCGCAAGGGCTGAGTGTAGTACAAGAGCGTAGTGGTATGGCTCCTGGATAGAGATGGGAGTTTAGAACACATTTGGTTGAAAGAGGGGATGAGGTTATTCCGATCGCATATTTGAAGTTGACGAACCTCCTCGATCGACAAAGTTAAGTAGTAGTGTATTGGAGGGGTTCCTTGTTTGGATTTCGCTTTGCGAGACGCTCCGCGCATGAACCTTAACGACGTCGGGAGTGGATAGATGTTATAGGATGCGAGGATAATTAAATTATGAAGTAAAGATATGACATTTGAATACGTGGGATTTAAAGAGATATAATGCTACGTAAGGGAATAATATAAGGTTAATGTGAGTACCTTGTTGTTAGTATACTATAGGTATGATAATACCTATTTTATTGATTAATGATTATATGTATGACATACCTAGCTTACTTGTTATCGGTGGGAGGTTTGCGCGTGAGGGAAGTTATATCCTGATGAATCCATGGGATCTTTGATTTGTCGCTCGAGAACGTAGGTCAATGAAAGACTTATCGGGGAGTTGATAAGTCCGCTGACTGTGGGTACGTAGGTATGTGCGTGACCCATGGATACGAGAACTATGTTCGCCTCCAATGTTTGTGTTGTTGTTTATGGTTCGAGGAATCCTTACCGAACCTTTTGTCCCCTATTCGGCGACCAACGATGATGGGACATGATAGCAGAGTAATGCATTGCACCGCAGCTGTGACTCGGGGTGCCGTATTATATATGAATATATATATATATATATATATATATATATAATGAATTAAATGACTGAATGGTTATATTGTGGTTAAGTCATCTACTCTGTGATAATTGTAGATAAAGGCGAATTGAGAAAAGAATGGAATTAGGTTAATGAATGTTTATTCTTAAAGAATTGAAAAACTTAATTCATATTAATGAGAAATGATTCATGTTAATGAGAAATGATGAGAAATGTAAATGAATAATAATGTAACGTATGGTATGGGACATACATGGATTATGATATTGGGATGGAATTATAATTTGGAGACTAGAAAAGAGGAACCATTAACTAGGAGGTTAATAGGAAACGTTAAGTGTGCACTCTAGTTGAGAGGTGAGAATGGCAAGTGAGAGTTGGGTCTAACATGTACATAATAAAAGATTTATTTCACTTGTTAAATACTTGCTGTTTCAAAAATTATTTTCACAATCGGGCTCTGACCCGTTTCCTTGCATATTTTCTTTTCTATTGTATCATCTATATCAGGTGTCCAGCAACAGGGATGCCAACCTTAGCGGATTATGACAGGCTATGGATTTATGGAGTTTTGCTTAGACGCCTATCATCATTTGATTCACAGTATTCTCTTAGTAGGGCATGTCGCCCAAAGGATTTAGTTATCTTCTCCTATCGGGGTCAAATACTATGGTATTCGTGTCATTTTAATACATTTGATATTGTTGGGATTACTGTTATGGATTAATATTATTTGGGAATGTTTATTCCAATTGCATTCAAATTATTTTGTGTTATCTAATTGGTTATCAGTGTTGTAGAATAAAATGTGTTGTGTTATTCTTAAACTGGAAATGGATTTTGTTAAATTAAAATTTGAAAAGTTTTTAACACCAGCTTAATTGAGTATTGGGTGAGTTGTATATGTTTTCGACAGTGATGCTAAGAATGAGCCAACTGTATATTCTGTTTTAATTTGGTATGGGACTGGCCACCCGGTATTTAATTAGGCAGGGTGTTACAGAGTCTCGGTCATGGTTTGCAGTGTTTCTTAACAAGGTGGAGATTTATAGAGTTTGGCTTAAATTTTGTGTGGGTACTCTTCATACGTGGGGGTATAGTTCATAGGCAGATCACAGTTCATACGTGGAGTATTGTTCATACATCGAGTATTGTTCACTCTTACTCCCTATTTAGGTTCAGCCATGGTTCAAAACAATGACACCAACACAAAGCTAGAGAAAGAGAGATAGAGTCGTCTTACAAAGGTGAACGTTTGGAGTGAGAAGTGAGGGTTTTTCCCTCTTACCCGTGGGTATTGCACAAAGGTGGAAAGTGGGCGAGAGTGTGAGTGTTTCATGTACGGTAGGTGTGATTGGGTGCATGGGAAACACTTGTGAAACAATAGGTCCCCATTTGGTCCGCGGTAATATTTTGGGTGGATTGTGATTACCATGAAACCTTTTACTAGGATTCTAAATCCTTTCGTTCTATTTGGTTAACCAATGGATTCCTATTGGGAATCAAAATTTTGTGTTTGGTTTATGCATGGAAAGTGACATGGGAATGTACAACATATACCGAAAATAACCTTTAGCAAATATATATATAGAGAGAGGGAGAAACATACACACACACACACACACACACACACACACACACACACACACACACACACACGTACATATACACGATATTACAGTTTATTACTTATAAATGTATGAACTCCAATATGTTTTTTAAAAATATATTTTCTGATATTCAACAAATATAATAATTTGTTGTCGATATGAGTGAATTATATTGTAAGTTAATAAAATTAATTATTACATGAGTACAAAAAATGCCTAAATAAAATTTTTTCGCCTTTAAATTTAATAAAAACTGACATAATAAAATTGTCTTTACAAAACAAATATTTAGGTCTTGAAGGTAGTTTTTATAATTTAATATTTTTAAGGGCATTGTTGTCTGCACAAAAATTATTTATAAGGATTCCCATGGGAAAGTAAAAATCCCACATATATTCGATGGATTTTGATTCCACCCACTTTCCCACAATGGAGGTAATCTGATTCTATTGGGGTCCACATTCCTATGAAACTTAACTTCTCACCAAATGCAGTAATCTTATACTTTCCCAAAAATGTTTGGAAGGAATCAAATTCCACCCAACTTTACCGCGAACCAAATGGGGCCTAGAGGGAAAGAGCTAGAGAGGGTTCTTAGCTTAGAAGTTGGGTTCAATTGGGTGGAGAGTTGGTGTACAATGGTTATCCAGAATTTGGGTAAGATATTAGATGGTATGTGATTTATCATTGATATTCTCTATTGGACTTGTAATTTCTTCAAATATAGTGGCATCAGGCCTTTGCATGGATGTAGCTAAGTTGATTAACCATGCATAACTTGGTGTTGTCTCTATGGTTTACATCCTTATTGTGCTTGCCATTATTATCATTTTATCTTGATTATATTCAGGATCGTGGTTTGATTGGAGGGTTCCCCTAACAAATTGGGCATCAGAGCACAACAAAGTTATTAAATACCTCAAGAAGTGGTCCATTATCCAACCTCGGGTTCTCTTCCTCGTCTTCGTTGTTTCTGCACAAAATGTATCAACTGACCCTAAGAAAGAAACCAATTGAGGAGTGTCCAGAACCTAAGTCTCTCATGAAGGTTCGTAGATTCTATGGCTTAACCACCTTCAATCAACGGTTTATTAAAGTATTTATCATCATTTCAAATCCCATTACCGATTGCATGGAGAAAGGGGAGTTCTAGTAAACCCCAATTGCACGCAAGCCCTTTTTTTTTTAGATTAAATGAAAAATGACAAAGTCCCCCGTGATGCGACGACACCCAGACTATGCTAAAGTTTTCAAAGTTTCTTGCAACACGTCGAGTATTGGAATTAGAGGTGTCTTAAGTCAAGATGGCCATTCTATTGCATACTTCAACGAGAAACTCAATGATGAGCGCCAAAAGTATTCTTCTTATGATAAAGAGTTTTATGTTATTGTACAAGCTCTCAATCATTAGAGGTAATTCCTTTTACCTCAAGAGTTTATCCTACACTCTAATCACGAGTCCCTGCATTATCTCCACTCCCAGAGGAAGGTCAATGGTCGACATGCCAAATGGGTGAAGTTCTTACAGGAGTGTGTCTTTATTCTTAATTATTGAGCTGGCATTGAGAACAAGGTCGTCGTTGCACTTAGCCGTGTGTGTGCTACATTACAGTCCATGAGTGTTCATGTAGTTGGTTTTGAATGGATAAAGTATGATTACTCTACTTACCTCAATTTTAATGAAGAATGATTACTCTACTTACCTCAATTTTGGTAGTATATTTGAAGAAGCTTCAAAGGGTCCTCATAGTATGCATGTTGATTTCTTGATGCGAGAAGGCTACTTATTCAGGGGAAACTGATAGTGTATTCCGCGAACGTCTCTTTGGGAGTTCCTTATTTGGAAGTTCCATGTTGGAGGCCCTTTTTGTCATTTTGGTAGTGATTAAACCATTACATTAATCAATGATGGTCAGGGTGAGGTCGTTAAGTGAAGTCTCTGAGATTTACTGTGATGCTTAGTGGGGGGAAAAGCAAGGAAAATTGGGAATTGTTTTACCTACTGCGGAGTTTGATTATAATAATTCAGTGAATCGTTCTATCGGGAAAATCCCTTTTGAGACTGTCCATAGTTTTTCTCCCCACCAACCCATTGACCTTGTCCCCTTTCCCCTTAACTATCATTCTTCAGATCTTACCACATCTTTTGTCGAGCACATTAATGACATCTATGCTATTATTAGATGAAAAATTGCTTTAGGTAATGGAAATTATTAACTTGTTGCAGATGTTCACCGTAGAAATAAAAAATTTAATGATGGTGAATATATTATGGTGTGTGTTCGCCTAGAACGTTATGACAAACATTCATTAAAAAATTTACATGTTAGAGCCATTAGATCCTATTGTATCCTTCGTAGTCTTGAATCTAATGTTTATTTACTTGAATTACCATCTAACTTGAGTATTAGTCCTTTCAATGTAAAGGTTTTTTTCCTTATCCAAGCACATTCAAGCCTCCCATTGTGCACCTCATTATTTCTATAGGTCGTGATACTCGGCATCCTTCACCTAAGCTAATGGCCCGCATTGAGAATATAGTTGGTGACGAGATCATTGGTTCAATACATGGAGGTTTCTAGAGATATATTATGAAGTGGCGAGATTGCCCGATGTCAGATGCTACTTGGCTTTCGGAGGATGATGTTCGATGTCTGTCGCTTAGACCCTGACATTATGGAGCATTGTCACTTTTGTAACTCTCCGGAGGTGTCTCTTTTTTCGACTGCGAAGAAATAATGGGGATCAAGAGCCGGCATTTTAAACTTATTTCTGGAAGAGACGTGGAAGAAAATAATGTTTACGCGTCTATTTTATTTATTTATGTTATTGAGTTAAGTTATTAGGTTAATATAGATAATTATTGGTACCTGTTTTATCTCAACTTTTTTAGCTTTTGTGAGGCCTATTATATATATTTGTATTTTGTTTATTTATGTTATTAAGTTAAGTTATTAGGTTAATATAGATAATTATTGGTACCTATTTTATCTCAACTTTTTTATCTTTTATGAGGCCTATTGTATAGGTAATTTAGTGGTAGAGGACAACTTATTTTTATGATTAAAAAAAGGTAAGAATTATGAAAATATTTCTCGGATTGCTAATTTTAGCATATTAGAACGAAAATGTACCATGTTTCGAAACATGCGGATCAATACGTAAATCGCTAGGGTGTTGGTGTTCCCTGGTAACTATGGTACTAAATATGTGGCATAAGAGCTAAAGTTCTTGATCATATATTGAATCTATCTTGAGAGCCTTTCAGATATTATATTTGTACAAACATTTTAAACTTATATTTAATGCTTGGCTTTCACATGTGAGTAATGAAAAAGAACGATGACCGACTCTATAGTGACAATATACTGATGAAGGCAAACTATCCATTAAATCCTAGTTACCAGAGATTTCTAAGACCCTAGTGGTCTACATATTCGTATGCGTGTTCCAAAATCTTGTACACTTTGGTTCCAATATACCAAGATTAGCAATCCGATAAATATTTTCCTTTTCACCCCACAGGGTTTCATGAACTAATAATGCACCAGAGGATACAAACTAATGTGTTAGTGTAGACACCTCATTCTGTTACCCCCTAACTCTCCTTAGGTCCCTAGTACCTCCACTCATCACTGCAAACCCAGGTCATGTCCCGAGCACTGACCTGGAAGCCATCGGGCACTCCTCGGCTCAATTTGACCAAAAGTCAAACTCTTCCTCTCGACCGAGACTCAATAAATCTTCGAAGGGCACTGAATACCTTTTCCAATGGTCCATCCCGTGCGCGATTCTGACTTACCACGCGGACGAACGATCCGTGTGCGTCCGAAACCCCAACCTAGAGGCCACCAGGTGCTCTCGGGCTCTGTTGACCCAAGTCAACCCTGCAGCACGACCAAGGCTGAATGAATCTTTGAAGGGCACTGAATATCCTTTCCAACGGTCCATCCCGTGCGCAATTCTGACATTCCATGCGGACGAACGATCCATTTGACTCCGGTTGACCAAAGTCAACTCTCCAAACCGGGTCAAACTCTTTGGAATGTCGAAGTACATCTCCTAACCTGTCTAAACAGTCTTCCCCATGCTCGATTCGGACATACTATGCAGACAGACGATCCATTTGCTTCCGAATAATTCCTGTCCAGCGGGCCGATAAATGCTTCCGAGCCACATTTGACCGAAAGTCAACTCCCGAACTCGGGAGAAGTCCAAATGACTTTCGAAGGTATCTGAAATACCTTTCCAATAATATTCCCCATGCGCAATTCTGACCAACGGTTTGCCCTCGGCGACCAATTTTCTGAAAAAGCCTGAAACACACTGCCAAACGGCAGGTCCCAGAACCTGCCTATCGGCACCTGCCTGCCGACAGGAAGGAAGGGATCTATGCCGATCGGCAGACCCCTGGGCCTATAAAAGGAGGCCTTGGCCTCATTTTCAAGGGGAGCTCAAATGAGAAGCAAATCACTCTCAGCAAACCCCCAGAAACCTCTCTCGAAGGCAGCGGGATTTCAACTTCCAAATCCCTTTTTCACTTCCACTTTTCATCATCCCTTTCATCAAACTTGATGAATTAACAAGTCCCCATCACCATCCAAGTGCAAGGGATACTTTTCAACATTCAAGATCAAGCTCAAGGTCTCCAAGAAGGTCCAACTTTCTCAAACTCTCTCCTAAATTCTCTTAAATTTGCAATAACTTGTTTTTTTACTTAGTACTTTTAGTATCTCATCTCACATGCTATAAATACACTTTTTATCTAGTATTATTGCACATCTCCTATTTTCATATAAATAAAAACCCAAAAAACAAGAAAAAGAGGGTTTGCTCATAAATTCCAAGTAGGGATTCTCACACTTTTTCCACACTTTTCTCACAACTAAAACACTTTTTCTACACACATACACACACTTATAAATAAGAGATTTCTCCATTTGGATTTGTGGGTTAAACCCCAGCCCTCATTTTACATGCGAACTACGTGGACTTTGATGCCTTTATAGGCTATGTAGGCGTCTCGGGGCTCGAGACTCGAGTCCTTTTTCTCACTTTTTCTCTTATTTTCTATCTTCTCTTTATCTCATTTTCCATTATATTCTATGTACTTGTTCTTAGTAACGTATTATTCCATATGCGTTATTGCTCCCTTATAACGATCAACGTAGGGGTAATCACGTAAATCTTATTTTTTACACTAATCTCACATTCCTACAGATGACTCGCTTTGTCTTTTCCATGATACAAGTCGAGGATTCCTGCCTCCATTCTATATATACACATGCACACATATCACGGGGGGAAATATAAAGGAAAATAGCAAATATTCATGAGAGACCGAAAGGGTGTAATGGGTGCCTAACACCTTCCCATTTCGTAACTAAGCCTCCGAACCCTTCCCGAATCATTTTGGTTTCTCACGCACCAGTATGTCTTTAGATGCCATCCTTCGGGGTGGATTCCCATTTTTGTTTTGTCTATTTTGAGTAAAATAGACTGGCATCTCTAAATCTCTCTACATTTTCACACCTCACAAATCGACGTCGACCGTAGCGCTCTCCCGAGAGGGAACGCTCGGAACCCAAACGATCCTTTCTCCCTCCACGACGGGGATCAGGGATGGCCACAGTGTGACTCTACTGGGGAGGTGTATTATATTTTGAGGGATTGACTCTATTTACATGAATGCTATATTTTATGTTTTCCCCCCATACCTGGATGTCCCCCTTTCTCACATGTGTATCCCATGCTTATGCTTATATTCACACACTTGTAGAAAATTCTCCATGTACACTTCACACCACGTGCACCTAGTATCACTTGTATATCCCCATGTTGCACGCATCACCCATCCATACTTGGTGTACCTTTTGGGGTACTTGCTCTTGGCTCCCTGTTTTTGGCATAATCAAGAAAGGCATTCTTATCATAAGATACTAATAAGAGAATCATGCATGATTCACACGATATCACCAAAGGGCATTGCTATTGACCAAATTTTACCCAGTAACTGTAGGGTCACTTCATGATGGGTGCTGGTCCGACAGGTCGCAGTTAGCCTAAGCGATATGACTCTCACCTTCCATTGGCCAAGTACCTTCGACGTATATCGAACGGTTCCCCCGCATTGTACCGCTTGACCGAATTCATGACGGGAGGTATATCCCAGGGAATTCGTTCATGTACGCCGAGTATATCGAATTCGCTCTCACACATACCGTCCCCATGAGGTATATGGTGAGGTAATTCACGTACACTCAGGTATATCAAATGGCTTGTCCACAAGTACCGATTGCCTGTAAGAGCAAGAAGTATATCGTGGAAGTCACGCCAAAGGGGGGAACCCATGCCGATTCACCCAACCAACTGCATACCCTCATATAGGTGTCAGACCTAGGACACGCACTTTAGATTGCCAATTTCAACCCGAAACTCTGCCGAAATTCCGGGTCGGCCTGCCGCCCAATTTTTGCGCATTTTTTAAAAAATGAGACCCTATCTGCGAGCCTGGTTACAAGTCCAAACGTAGCTTTGCATATATTAAGACCCCCATTTTTCCAGGTTCGGGTCCCGTCCGACATTGCATTTAGGAGAATTAAATACAAGTGAAAATATAATAATCATAATAATCATGCTGAGTTCTGTCTTCAAAAACATTTCTCCCTTTTTATCAAAATCCAAAAACATTTCTCCCTTCTCTATCAAAAATCCAAAAACATTTATTCCTTCTTTATTAAAAATCCAAAAACATTTATCCCTTTTTATGAAAAATCCAAAAATAGTTTCTTCCTTTTTTTTCTCCAAAAATAAATCTCATCCTACGCCTTCTCAGGTCGATCGCACGCCCTTGACCCGGCTCCTTATTGGCTTCGGTCTTCAGTCAAATCACCTCGGAGTTTCATCTGCTCCTCTAATACTTCTTTCGAGTTCAGAATCCATCCATCTTCCATGGAGAGTGCGGATCAAGCACCGATCATACAACCAGATTTGCCGATAGTCCTAGCTCAGCTCGTGGCCAAGATTGACAACCTCCAAGCTGAGGTCCGAGAAATGTAACGAATCCAAGTCCCTATTCCTCAAGATCCCGAGGCCCTGTCCCCTCGTGCTATGGGTCCACCTGATCCCATCTGGGTCCCGGAGGAATATCAGCACACTCCATGTGCCCCTCCTGCCAATGGGCCACCGTCCACCCAGCTTCTAATGCCAAACATTACCCAGCCTATGGCTAACCTTCCTGTGGTCACTGATCCAAAGGAGGAGAAGGAGTTGAATAAAGTCAAAGAAGATCTTAATATGTTCACTAAGAAGTTTGACCAAGTCCGAATCTCTGGAAATTACATGGACTACACCCATATGTCTCTTTATCCTAAAGCAAGGTTACCCGAGAAGTTCAAGATGCCAAATATCGAGAAGTTTGGGGGGAGTGGTCCCTCGATTGTCCATCTTCGCAGTTATCACCATTCCATGACTCTCGTAGGGGATTCCGAAGAGGTAATGGCCCAACTGTTTCAACAAACTTTGAAGGACAGCGCCCTCCGATGGTTTTTATCTCTTGAGGAATCCAGAATTCGTAGCTGGGAGGATATAGCCCGAGAATTCATGTCGCAGTACAAATACAATAAAGTGCTCGAGGTCACCCGCCGTGATTTAGAGCTACTCAAACAAAACTCTGGAGAATCCATCAGTAACTTTATAGCTCGATGGAGGGAAAAAGCAGCTACCATGACCAATCGGTCATCTGAAGAAGAACAAGTCAGCATAATGAAGAATAATTTCTTGCCCCATGTCCGAACAGCCATGGGAGGACAGTACTACCCCCACTTTCGAGCTCTCAGAAAAGCAGGAGTAGAAATCGAGGAAAGTCTTGCCAAAATAGAAGTTGAACCGAAGAAGGGGTCCGGACAGTTCACCCCAAGAAAGTATGACAAGCTTTCCAATGCTACAGTCTCAACCATCCACAATATCTCTCAACCAACCACATCCTGGGCACCAGAAAGTCACCCTACCCCCATCCGAAGGGAATACACTGAGCTCCATGCTCCCCTCTCCAAAATTTACCAAGCCCTGTTAAGCTGAAACTTTATAAAACCCTTGGATCCCCGTCCATTACCCAATCCACTTCCCAGAAATTTCAAGACCGATGCTCATTGCTCCTTTCACCAAATAGCTGCCCATACCACCGACCAATGCTTCCACCTTCGAAACATAATCCAAGATCTTATTGACCGGGGTACCATCGCCCCACCAGTGAATCCTAAACCAAACACTACTCATAACCCACTCCCAAATCACACCAATGACATCTTCGTGGAAGAAAACCCGAATTTCAATCCGTCAACCCAAATCACACCCTTATACCCTCCTAAACTTCTTCAACTTTGCCCATATTTCCTCCTACACCCTATCAACCCCGCTGATCAGGAACTGTCACTCCTTACCAGAGCGTGCATCACTGTCCGGATCTGTTCTGAAAGTGGAAGTATGAAATTGTCAGAGGTATTGAATCAACTCCTAGAGTTCGGGATGAAATTGCCCGCACAGATGATTATCGATTGCCAGAGGTTCAGCGCGCTATTTTTAGAAGCACGAAAATGGGCCCAAGAATCAGATAGGTGGGTGGTACCAACTGACAAAATCATCTTAGATGATATTATCCAGGTCATGGCGAAAGCATTTAGGCAAACCAACAACATTTGCAGTATCACCGAGTTACTCGACACTTTGAAGCTATAAGGGCTCCTGATCCCTTCACCCTTACACATCCCTACAGAATGGGAAGACCTATATGAGGAAGCCATTGAAGTTGTGGAATGCATTGATTTCACGAGGGAAAATAGAATTGTCACCACCGGATGGGGGGAAGAATTCGAAGATTCAAATGAAGAACAAGCTTCAGGAGGAACTGGCCCAGTAGCCGACATATGTGGGATGATATCATTTAAAGAACTCCCCGGAGAAATAGATAGGGTGGTAGAACAACCTGATTAACGAGGAAACTGGATTTAAGTTTTTCCCTTCTTCAGTAAATCACATGACCAGATCTGGGAGACATTACCAAATTCCAAACTCACTACCAGCAAATGACAAGGGGAAGGGCGCTGAAGACCTTCCTATGCCAGAAATGACCCTCGAGGAGAGCAAGATCCTCGATCAACTGAAGAAAACTCAGGCTAACATCACTCTATGGGGGCTTTTCATGTCTTCCCGATAGACATAAATGCTTTAATCAAGTTGCTCACAGGACCCATAGTTCCTCCTTCTACCACACCAGAAGAAGCGGTAAATTTGGTCGGATCCTTGACCTCCACCCGAATGTTGTCCTTTTCTGAAGAAGAAATCCGCAGAATTGGGCCAAATCACAATCATGCCTACGATAATACCCGTCACGACGGGTATTATCAACCATTAGAACAAGAGCTCAGAGTGATCCGCCAGAATCGATCAAAAATAGGGTTAGACTGCGTTTGAACTATCTCAGGTGATTCTTTAAATGGACGATTCATTAAAGAAGGCGAGGATTTCCCCTTTTGCGGCTTTCCAGAACCATGGTACGACCACACAGACAAGAAGATGAAGCCTGGAATGGAGATCTTTTTCCAAGATAGCTACCCATGGGCCAAGAGTTTCCCACACCGCATATAACCGCTCATTAAAGATACCGAAGAAACTGAGGAAAGTGACTCAGAAGATTCCTTCAACCTACAGACACTGGGGCTGGCACTCTGCATGGTTCATTCAGACACTACATCACTGGACCCCTCTCATCTGATCAAAACTGCTGACACACCTCTCCTCAACTGGCATGCTGCGCCAGTTCTACCTCTTGAAATCTCCCCTAACACCAATATTTAACCTATTTCTTCTACTATTGTCCACCCTTGATCAAATGTAATTGAGACCTCTTTTGATGAGGTTTTCAATGCTGTTTTTCCTATTAATGAAATAAACGAAGATTTTGAGTATCTTGCTGTGCCTTACATTAATTGTTTAGATTCTAATCAAGATTTTGATGATGATGATTTTGCAAATGAATAATTCTTAACTGATCTAAATAAGGTTAATAATAAACAACATAACCGCGTTCAAGTTAATGAAGAAGAGACTGTTGTTATTAATCTCAGTTCTAGTAGCCAACTGCGCGAGATTAGGATAGGGGCCACCCTTGACGAGCATGAGCGCGCATAACTCGAAGAATTGCTAAAGGAGTTCGTAGATGTCTTCGCATGGTTCTACAACGACATGCTCGGTATTGATCCCGAAATAGCTCAGCATGAGATCCCCACTCTCCCAAATTCCAAGCCAGTTAAACAAAAATTAAGAAAGCTCAGCACCGAATGGTCGCTTAAGGTCAAAGAAAAGGTGATCAAACAGTTGAATGTGGGTTTCATTTGAGTAATCAAATATCCCACGTGGTTAACCAACATTGTACCTGTACCAAAATCAGTAGGAAAGGTTCGAATGTGTGTGGATTATCGAGATTTAAACAAAGCCTCTCCGAAGGATGATTATCTTCTACCCAACATCGACATGATCGTGGACAAGACAGCCAACCATGATCTCAAGTCATTCATCGACAGGTTTATCGGATACAACCAAATCAAGATGCATCTCGACCACCAAGAGAAAACCACATTCATCACCCCATGGGGAACCTTTTTCTACACCGTTATGCCATTCGGTCTCAAGAACACTGGGGCTACCTACCAAAGGGCCGCCACAACCATCCTGCATGATTTGATTCACAAAAAGGTCAAGGATTACGTGGATGATATGATTATCAAGTCCAAAACTAGAGAAGGTCATGCTCCTGCTCTCTGAAAGTTCTTCGAACGACTGCGACAGTATGAGATGAGACTCAATCCACAGAAATGCGTCTTCGGTGTTACAAAGGGAAAACTCTTAGGATTCATGGTCAGTGAGAAGGGGATAGAAGCAGGCCCTGCCAAGATGAAGGCCATAATTGAGATGCCACCATCCCAAACAGAGAAAGAAGTCCGAGGTTTTCTTGGGAAATTACAATATATCAGCCGGTTCATCAGCCAGCCAACCTCCATCTGCGAACCAATCTTCAAGCTCCTCCAAAAGGATTCAACCAAGGTTTGGAACAAGGCCTGCCAAGAAGCTTTTGATCGAATCAAACAATATCTGACCCAACCTCCAATTCTCATGCCACCATAGCCTGGTCTACCTTTGCTCCTATACCTAACCATAACCGACACTGCAGCTGGGGCTTTGCTAGCCCAATACCTTGAAGACTCCCGTAAAGAAAGATCCATCTATTATGCCAGTCGCAAATTGGTCGGGTACGAGGTCAACTACACTGCTTTGGAAAAAGCATGTGTCACGCTTATCTGGGTCACCCAAAAGTTGCGACACTACATGCTCACCTTCCTCATCAAACCTGTATCCCGAATGGATCCCATCAAATACCTGCTCAAAAAACCTGCCTTATCGAGCCGAATGACCCGATGGTTGATGCTCCTAACCGAGTTCGATATCGTGTACGTCACACAGAAAGCCATTAAAGGAAGAGCCATCTCTGACTACCTCGCTGACTACCCTGTAGAAGAAATAGATGTCTAGATCTCCGAATTCCCAGATGAAAATGTCCTCTGCACCACTCAAGACTACCTCCAATGGAAAATGTTCTTCGATGGCGCTGCCAACAAAAAGGGATATGGCATTGGGATACTTCTGGTCGCCCCAGATGACTCCCACACTCCTATCGCCATTAAATTGGATTTCCCTTACACCACCAACATGACAGAATATGAGGCATGCACAGTGGGCCTCAAGGTCACTCTCAAGAAAGGTATTCAATACCTTGATGTATATGGGGATTCTTCCCTCATCATCGGTCAAGTGCTCAGAAAGTGGAAGGTCAAGGACGAAAAGCTCCAACCCTTTAAAGCCCAATTAGAAGAGTTAGCCTCCCAATTTCGAGATATCACCTTCCATTACCTACCCCGAGCAAAAAATAACCTAGCAGATGCTCTCGCTACTTTAGCCTCCATGGTTGACATGCCCGAGGGAATAACAATGACCCCCTTCCTAGTTCAAAAGCAAGACAAACCAATCCATTACTACCACATTGAGCTTGCCACCTCAGAAGATCCTGAGCTAGTCAATTATTGGTACTATGATATTTGGTGCCTCCTCCGGTACGGTAGGTATCCCTAGGGTTCCAACAAGAACGATCGAGTTACCCTCCGAAGGCTGGCCGCTCAGTACATCATCTGTCATAAAGCACTACTCAAGAGGAATTTCGATGGAACTCATTTGCACTGTATCACAGGGGCTGACATTGAAAAGAAAATGCAAAAAATCCACAGCGGGGAATGCGGGCCCCACATGAACGGTCATATGCTTGCCAAGAAGATCATCTGACAGGGATACTACTAGACCACCATGGCCCAGGATTGCACCGCCTATATTCGAAGATGCCTTAAATGCCAACAGTTCTCCAATCTACAACATCTACCTCCGCGGGAATTATATAACATGACTTCTCCCTGTCCGTTCTCCGCCTGGGGTATCGACATCATAGGGAAGGTTACACCAAAGGTGTCAAATGGGCATGAGTTCATCCTGGTTGCCATCGACTACTTCACCAAATGGGTCGAAGCTGAGTCATACATAGTATTAATTGCCAAGAAGGTGGCCAAATTCATCAAGAAAAATATCATCTGCCGATATCGAGTCCCGCACGAGCTAGTGTCAGATAATGGTTTGCACTTTGAGGCAGAAGTCACAGAAGTTATCAACGAGTATGGGATTTAGAGACACAAATCTTCTCCCTACCGACCTCAGACCAATGGTGCAGTTGAAGCCGCCAACAAAAACCTCAAAACCATCATCAGCAAGATGACCGAAAGTTGAAGGGATTGGGTCGACCGGATCCCGTACGCCCTCTGGGGCTATCGAACCTCAATCCTAACCTCTAATGGGGCTACCCCTTACTCTTTGGTCTAAGACATGGAAGAAGTCCTACCTGTAGAGTTGGAAATACCCTCGCTACATGTCATGCTCAAAGGCAAGGTTAGTCAAGAAGACTGGTACCAAAGCCGTCTTGATGAGCTAACCCTCCTAGATGAAAGAAGATTAAAAGCTCATTATCACATACAGGGATACTATTGCCGAATAGCGCGATCATTCAATAAGAAATTCAATGATCGTGGTGTCCCAGAGGGGGATTTAGCCCTCAAAGAGATAATCGAACCCATCTAGGACCCCAGAGGAAAGTTCAAGCCCAATTGGAGTGGCCCTTACATTGTCAAGAAGATCTTGTCTGGCGGTGCCGCCATGCTCATTGACCTGGATGGGGAATAGATGGCTCGTCCAGTCAATCTGGACTGTCTCAAGAAATTCTACCCCTAGTTCAAAATCTCAGCGCGCTATGACTCTTCTCATCCCCCTTCTATTCTAAAAAAAAAAACTCTCCATTTCCCTCTACCCAGAACTACGTGGGCCTGATCGTCTACATAAAACTATTTTAAACTTTTCAAAAAAAAAACCCAGAGGTATGTAGGCAGCTCATACATTCCACATGAGCACGACCCCTTCTTTTTCACAAAAATATATTCTTTTATTATCTCCGAGAATGACAGTTCATTCTAAACATCTACTTGAACAAAAGGATTATGTATGCCTTAGCGATTGGTATAGATAATTCAAAATACAAAATTCATCGAAAGGCACAGCTAGATGATCAGAAACTTGTTTATTTCATTAATAAGAAACTACAGTACATATTACATAAAAAAAGGAACGGATAACTCCTTTCCCACTACTACCATAAAAACCAGATAAAATCCCCCACATCTGTTACACAAATAAACTCCCCAGGAGTCCTACCCACAGCTACCAGAAGAGCTTACACCCTCATCATCTACATCCTGAGGACCCCAAGTTTCTCCTGCCTGAATGGAGTGCCTCAAACACTCCATGGATCGATGGGCCTTAACCATCTTCAAAACGACCACAACACCCCCTTCCATGGAGTCAGATAAAATAAACCACCTTTGACCAGTCTCTACTGCCAACATCTTGCTGACTACTTTCCTCCATAACCACCTCATATAATCTTTGGGGACATGCCAAACCTTCCCGACAGACTGAGAGGGATGGGTCGACGGACGCTGATTTTCCCATAAAGATCCAAGCAACTGACGCAAGTGCTCAGTCAAATCTTCTACCGGAAAGAAATTTGAGGTCCGAGGGGGCACGACCTGCGCCCATCCAAATTGGCGCAAAAGCCGCCAAGGGAAATAAAAAGAGGTCTGTCCGAGACCAACCAGCCGCACATATGAATACTCTCCTAGCTCCAGAATAGGCTGCAACTGTCCCCACCAAGGCACTAACCAATACAGCCCATGAGCCCCATGCTCCACAAGCCAATTCTCCCAATTCTTAACATGCAGGCCAACACGAATGAAGTAACGCGAAAAGAAGTTGGGTACAGCCAACAAAGGATATTCTGGAGGGGTCGACAAGCGGAATATTTCAGATAACCACATGAACAACATCACAGGGCTACCCCTTAAAAAGTCGAAATGACCTTCTCTCCAGGCGTCCAGGCCATTCAGAGTCTCTGCCAATATCACCATCGCAGGATTGCGAAGGTATGACATCCATGAGGTAATGGCTGCAAGTTGTGGTTCCACTCGCACCTCCCCCGTCACCAACATCAATTTTAAAACAAGGACTAGAACAACGACTCCAGCATAGCCAACATCACCTACTTCCCGCGAATTCACGGACAACAACACCACCGGGAGGGAGATCATTCCTTCGGCAACCAATGACCTAGCCACCGAAGGCGAGATATGAAGAAGCCTAGCCAACAAATCCCTAGGGGAGTGGGAAAATTCGGGTAAAGCCGCGGTAACACTGGGATTCACACCTAGTATGGAAGAAAATTCCTCGTGGCTAGGATAAACTTCTTCCAACCCAAAGCGGAATACATGGTCTTCGGGGTACCAAAATTGTACTACTGCCATCAGCATATTCCACTCAAAAGGTCGATTACACAACAAGGAGACTCGACGCATGTTGAAAGCATCATAGTCGACATTATAAGAGCACATAGCTTCCAAGTCTTCGACGTAGTTGACAAACTCGGTGCTACCAGGGAGAGCCACCTTGTAGGGTAATGAAATAGTGGGCAAGTAGATAAGGATGCAAAGGTGTGATGAAAATACTCCACCCCTCCCCCTTTTTATACTTGAGAACTCTCACAAAAGACATAATCCCTGCAGTAATCGAAAGGAATCCTACCCCGCAAGGTACAAAAGGCTGAAGAGGGTACCAATCAAAACTTTCAATTGATAGGACTGGACTGAACTGCCGATAGGCAGGCCAGGGTGCTTGCCTATCGATAACCCCCCATTTTTGGAAATTTCCTACTTTCCTTTTTTGTCAAATCAGAAAACTCCATAAAAATAAATTGATGTTCTCAAAAGAATTTCAAGAATCCTGTTTTCTCCTTATGGGATTCCCCGTTTTAAATAAAACAGCTTTCCTTTGAAAAATTCCAAAAATAATCCTGTTTTACGGTCTCAGTAGCAAATTAAAAAAAAAAGCGCATGTGCATGCATTCATTCATCATTAAAATAAAAGATAGTCAAAAAAATTACATTTCATTGCATATATCTGTTTTTTGTGTTACATCATCTTGCAGGAAATAGAAAGAAAAAGATAAAAAAAACAACGGGACTCATCCCGAACCCACATTCTATCTCTCCCCCTCTCTCTCTCTCTCAAGAGCTTGCACCCCTGCGACGCGCTCTCTTTCCCCTACGGCGAGATGATGCGCCCCCACTACCCGAACCAGAGTCTTCCCCAGACGAGGCTGACGACACCAAGCAAGAAGGAACAGGGACAGCATCCCGAATGTGGGCAGTCGCCAATGATATCCAGTCTATGATGTCCCTGAGCCAAGTGGTCGACACCCGAATTTGCTGCAAGGAAAAGGCAGAATCACTATCAAGCAAAAGAAATCAAAAAAGAGGAAAAGGACCGTAAGGTTTACCACAGGACGAAGGACCTCCTCTGTCAAGACCAGCTTCTCCGGATCCATCGCAAGAGGATGGTGCAACATCGGCACTATCCCTCCATAAGCCCGTCGGATGTTGTACGAAGGAGTGTGCAGCCGAACAAAAGGGACCTCCGAGGTCGCCGCCGCCGCAGGTGCCGACGGACCACCACCACTGTGGGAAGACCCCACCGCCCGACTCGAACCAGCAGGAGGGAAAGGCAAAGCATCATGTATATTGGGCGCCATCAACCAGCTCGTCACAAAGTCCATATAATCATACGGCGCGGCCGTATCAGTATACAACGCATAGGACTCGCCGATCATCACCGCGATCCTCTCATCCTCCAATAACTGTCGCTCCCGCCTCATAGACGTAGGAGGCTGTGTGGGAGGCACCACCACCACCTCCTCCTCAGTAATCGAACGAATCACCCTCTCCCCGAGGTACCAGGAATGGCCGAACTCATGCGCCAACAAATGTCTCATCTGCGCGTTCACCCCAGTCATCCCCATATCTTGAATGGCTATCCCCCAGGGATAAAAGGTCACCTGAAAATCCCTAAGCAGGCATGAGTCAATACAAGATCAGAAGGTGCAAAAACCAAGATTGAAATGGAAAAAGTCTTACCCGACCACTGGTCAGGTCATTTAAGACCTGACGCACCGCCTCCAGGGAAAGAGATCCCTTCGACTGCCGGTTGGCTTTACACCATCGATACAGTCGGCAGATGTCCCCAACAGTGTCGTCCTTCAGAGAAATCAGTGGGGTGTTGCACCCAATCACCTCATAAAACCACGTCTGAATTCACAAGCAAAAAGAGACGCATAAAGAAAATGCGAATGCATGAAAGGAAAATGCACAAAGTAAAGAATACCTCAAGGAGATACGTGGCTCCAGTAAAAGTCTGCCGGCAGCACCGGCTGAATGCATCCAAAGAAGAGTAAAGGGTTGCCAAGGTCAGACTCCCCCAATCATAGAAAGGGATGTTCGAAAACATCCTCAAGTACGGCAGAAACCACAAATGACGACGTCGCCGCTCGATGCCACCATGAAACCTCCCAGTACCAACAAGATGAACAACCGGGCCATCTGCCTCACTTGCAGCCCGTCCTCCACATCAACCACCCTGCTCAACAAAATATCCTTCAGCAAGGATATCTGGATAGAATCCCCAGAGGCTATCCTCCTCACATCCCCAAGTGCCGCATACACCGCCTCCGGCCTCACCCGCAAGGAGCGATCCACCTCCATCTGCTCCCCGTCATAATCCAGCCCTAGCAGTTGCTGCACATCTATGGGAGTCACCTTCATCTCCCCGAAGCCAAAATGAAAAGTGTGGGTAGTGTCCCACCACCTCTCCCCCAAAGCACACAGGACTGCTGTCGAACGAGGTGTCTCATCCAGCGCAACCGCCAACCTCCCAAAATTCGCTGATGATACCATCCAGCACACCACGGGTGGAAGATGCTCCCAAACATCCTTAAGCCACGTCGTCCCGCGGGCACGCATGTTCTTCAAAGAAATATCCGACTGGCAAAAGGAAAAATTCAGTCAAAGGTCAAGAAAAAGGAAAAATCACCCAAAAAGAAAGGAATGCCAAAGGTCAGGTTACTTACATAACCACCGGGAATCACTCTCGAAAAGTGATGACGCGATGGCTCCCGCAGCAAGGTTCGCTCATCCGCAACCGACTCGAATGCATCAAAGGCATTCTCATTCCCCAAAGTAAGAGGCACCCTGTCCCTCCAATCCACATTCGCCCAGTCATCAACGATCAACCATTACCGATGGACAGCGGTACTCATAAAGGTGGCCATTTCTTGAAGATCGAAACATTAGAACAATTCGCAGAACGAAATCGCAGAAAGAGAGAATGCAAGAAGCTATGAAAAATGAAGGGGATTCGCCCCCTTTATATAGGAGGCCAAGTGCCATGATGATCGACACTGAGCCTAGCCATACCGATCGGCACTGTCTCCTCACCTTCCCGAGGTAGCCCAAAAATTCGTGCCACTGCCGAATGGCACCCCTCATACCATCACTACAAAAAAAATAGATTTTGAGACGGTGGCCTAACAGTCCTAAAAGATCATTTATTCGTCTCAAATACTTTTTGTGACGCTATTTGGGACGGCTAGGGGGGTCTTTTTGATAGGGGGTTATAAATACTTTTTGTGACGCCATAACCGTCTCAAAAGAGTTTTTTGAAACAGGAACAACTCCGTCTCAAAATGTCCTCATTTTATATGACCCTTTTGAGACGACACAAGATTGTTTTTGAAACGAAAATTAATCTGTCTCAAAAGATTACTATTTTAAAAAACCTTTTTGAGACGGCAACATAGCCGTCTTTAATATATTTTTGGGACAGTTTTATCCATCCCAAAACAGGTGAAGGGATCTTAAAATTTTTGCACCAATATTTTGTGGAGAATAAAATCTACTGCTAAAGTTTAATATAGAATTTAATTACATTTGAAACAACACAAACAACGAATAATCATAAAATGTAATACATAAGGTGATTTTCAACTAACAGAACGAATCATTTTCATTCAACAATAAATAGAGTTCTTACAACCATCTCCAAATATTCATCAAAACAAGAATTATAACACTAAGTTCAAATATTTGACTTGACAACAAAAATACATTAATTTAGCGGTAGATTTTACTTGACACCCCTCATACCATACACATACACACACTCCTCATACCATACACATACACACACTCTCTCTCTCTCTCACAACACACACACATAATCTCTTTCTCTATCACACACACACGCTCTCTCACATATACACACGCTCTCTCTCTCTCTCTCACACACACACACACTCTCTCTCTCTTTCTCTTACACTATCTCTCTCTCTCTCTCTCTCTCACACACACACACACACACACACACACACATATACTCTCTCACACACACTCACACACACACACACACACACACACACACACACTCACCACACACTCCCGCGCACACACTCAAATCAAGTAGAAGGGTATTTTAATTAAATGATATTTATTCCTAATATGGGAAAATAATTTAGATGCCGAAAAAAAAAAGAATTCCCATTCGAACCAAACAATGGAAAGGAATTCAAGATTCCAGGAACTTAGAATTCCTGGAATCAAGAATTCCCATCCCTTTTCTAAACCTCGAACCAAAAGATCCCTAAATCATTTTTATCCTTGCCTTTAGCTTTGTAGTAATAAAACCCAATATCATTTAACTTCATTCTTAGAAATACATAAAAAAAAAAGATCTACCAATCATAACTTTACATCAAAAACCTAATCAATCGTTCTACAAACCTCAAATACATAAAAAAAAAACACATTAATGGTTTGGGAGAAGAATAATTTTAGGATCTTTGAATAATTGGTTCATGCATTTAAGAATTTCTTTAAAAATTAAATAAAAAATTATTATAGAATCATTGAGCCAACATGAACCATAATGCTATATAACATCAAACAAAATAAATAGCCTATTATAGATCTTCTTATTAGGTCACATTGAAAGCTACAAAAAAAATTAAAATCAACAAATAAGCATCCACTCTTTATTTACATTTTATATAAGTATTACACATATGGTTATTTATTTACAGTTTTATGTATATGGCATCATTAATTATGTCTAAAGAATAATTTTTGATCACCCATTGTTACCATTGTGCAATAGACTATTTACAGTAGCATATTTTGAAGAAGAAAAATAATAAATAAATTAATAACAATAATTTCTACGCTGTTTTCCTCAAAAAAAAAGTAAAGATGAAAACTTACCATGAAAAGAAAATAACGAGAGAGATAACGCAGCTGGGGGAGGGAGAGAACGCAGCTGTGGTGGTGGTGGTGGTGGGGGAGGGGGGGGGGGGCGGAGCGCGCCGCTGTGGGTGGAGAAGAAACGACCGCGTGTGGGTGGGTGGGTGGGTGGGGGGGGGGGGAGCGACGGGGGGCGGTTTGGATTTGTTGGAGACGAGATTTGGGTCTTTGGTTTGTTTATGTTTTTTGTTTTTCATTTTTTGTTTTTTTTGAGGTGGGAAGTTAGGTTAAAGTGTTAGAGCGGGAGATGAAAACAATTAGTGGTGGGAATCAATTTTTTTAGCCATCTTATTTGGTTTATCTTTTGATACAATAAGTATTTACCGTCTCATTTGCTTTACTTTATAAGACGGATATAATTAATCGTATCAAAAAGTGATCTTTTTTGAGACGGGTATAATTAACCGTATCAAAAAATGACCTTTTTTAGACGGATATAATTAGCAGTCCCAAAAAATAATAGTTTTTGAGACGGCTCATTATATCCGTATAAAAAAGTATGTTTTAAAGATTATATTTTGTCTGTCTCAAAAGATAGGGTCTTAAAAGCAACTTTTTTTTGTAGTGCATGCCGACCAGCACCCCCCTTAAAATTTCTTACAGAAATTCCCAGAAAATACCAGGAAGCCTCGAAAAATCCCCAAAAAATTCCTAAAAATCCCAGGAAGGATTTAGAATGTTTCCATCAAAAAAATTTTGCCCTCCTTCAGGCGACACATCTTTTTCCCCAACGGAACCCTCAAAATCCAAGTGAATGACCTCTCGAGCAATGCGCCCGGACCACTTAATCACCTCCTCAATAGACTTTACAAAAGGCCTCCCCAGCCATCGACTATCCGGTGCGATACAATATCACATGGTATTTTTCCCGGCCAAAATCAGAAGAATCACTCGCCCTAGGCGATCTCTCCCAAAGGACAATCCAAATTTTCCCCAGCTCATTCATCATTCCCCAGCGGAACCTCAAATCCAATTCTTACTCCCAGTGGAACTCTTTTCTTTTCCCAAGGAAATACAATCACTCTTGGGTCAGAATTGACCCCGGTCTTGGATCGTCACCTGAGTTAGGTCAGAATTGACCTCGATCCTCGGTCGTCACCACTCTTGGGTCAGAATTGACCCCGGTCTTGGATCGTCACCTGAGTTAGGTCAGAATTGACCTCGGTCCTCGGTCGTGACCACTCTTGGATCAAAATTGACCCTGGTCTTGGATCGTCACCTGAATTAGGTCAGAATTGACCTCGGTCCTCAGTCATCACCACTCTTGGGTCAGAATTGACCCCGGTCTTGGATCGTCACCTGAGTTAGGTCAGAATTGACCTCGGTCCTCGATCGTCACCACTCTTGGGTCAGAATTGACCCCGGTCTTGGATCATCACCTGAGTTAGGTCAGAATTGACCTCGGTCCTCGGTCGTCACCACTCTTGGGTCAAAATTGACCCCAGTCTTGAATCGTCACCTGAATTAGGTCAGAATTGACCTCGGTCCTCGGTCGTCACCACTCTTGGGTCAGAATTGACCTCGATCTTGGATCGTCACCTGAATTAGGTCAGAATTGACCTCGGTCCTCGATCGTCACCACTCTTGGGTCAGAATTGACCCCGTTCTTGGATCGTCACTTGAGTTAGGTCAGAATTGACCTCGGTCCTCGGTCATCACCACTCTTGGGTCAGAATTGACCCCGATCTTATATCGTCACCTGAGTTAGGTCAGAATTGACTTTGGTCCTCGGTCGTCACCACTCCACTCTTGGGTTAGAATTGACCTCGATCTTGGATCGTCACCTGAATTAGGTCAGAATTGACCTCGGTCCTCGGTCGTCACCACTCTTGGCTCAGAATTGGCCCCGATCTTGGATCGTCACCTGAGGTAGGTCAGAATTGACCTCGATCGTCACCACTCTTGGGTCAGAATTGACCCCGGTCTTGGATCGTCACCTGAGTTAGGTCAGAATTGACCTCGGTCCTTGGTCATCACCATTCTTAGGTCCTCAAAATCGACCTCGACCCTCTGATTTGGTAAATCTCCAACACGTTCCTTAGGTCCTCAGAATCGACCTCGACCCTCTGAATCAGTTATCCTCGCTTCCTTAGGTCCTCAGAATCGGCCTCGATCCTCTCTCTCAGAAATATCATGCGGAGTCTAATCGACGGCTATCATTTGTTCCAAACTCACCCATCAAGGGTATCTGTAGACACCTCATTCTGTTACCCCTAACTCTCCTTAGGTCCCTAGTACCTCCACTCATCACCGCAAACCCAGGTCATGTCTCGAGCACTGACCTGGAAGCCATCGGGCACTCCCCGACTCAATTTGACCAAAAGTCAAACTCTTTGTCTCGATCAAGACTTAATGAATCTTCGAAGGGCACTGAATACCCTTTCCAACGGTCCATCTCGTGCACAATTCCGACTTACCATGCGGACGAACGATTCGTTTGCGTCCGAAACCCCAACCTAGAGGCCATCGGGGGCTCCCGGGCACTGTTGACCCAAGTCAATCCTTCAGCTCGACCAAGGCTGAATGAATCATTGAAGGTAACTGAATACCCTTTCCAACGGTCAGTCCCATGTGTAATTCTAACTTTCCATGCGGACGAACGATCCGTTTGACTCCGGGAAGCCACCGAGCGCTTCTCAGGCCAGGTTGACCAAAGTCAACTCTCCAAACTGGCTCAAACTCTTTGGAATGTCGAAGTACATATCCTAACCTTTCTAAACGGTCCACCCCATGCGTGATTTGGACTTACTATGCGGACGAACGATCCATTTTCGTCCGAATAATTCCCCGTCCAACGGACCGATAAATGTTTTCGAGCCACATTTGACCCAAAGTCAACTACCAAACTCGGGAGAAGTCCAAAGGAATTTTGAAGGTATCTGAAATACCTTTCCAACAGTATGCCCCATGCGCGATTCTGACCAACGGCTTGCCCTTGGCGGCCAATTTTCCAAAAAAGCCTGAAACACACTGCCAAACGGCAGGTCCCAGAACCTGCCTATCGGCACCTGCCTGCCGACAGGCAGGAAGGGATCTATGCCGAGCGACCGACCCCTGGGCCTATAAAAGGAGGCCTTGGCCTCATTTTCAAGGGGAGCTCAAATGAGAATCAAATCAATCTCAGGAAACCCCCAGAAACCTCTCTCGAAGGCAGCGTGATTTCAACTTCCAAATACCTTTTTCACTTCCACTTTTCATCATCCCTTTCATCAAACTTGATGAATTAACCACTCCCCATCATCATCCAAGTGCAAGGGCTTCTTTTCAACATTCAAGATCAAGCTCAAGGTCTCCAAGAAGGTCCAACTTTCTCAAACTCTCTCCTAAATTCTCTTAAATTTGCAATAACTTATTTTTTTACTTAGTACTTTTACTATCTCGTCTCACACGCTATAAATACACTTTTTATCTAGTATTATTGCACATCTCCTATTTTCATATAAATAAAAATCCAAAAAATAAGAAAAAGAGGGTTTGCTCATAAATTCCAAGTAGGGATTCTCACACTTTTTCCACACTTTTCTCACAACTAAAATACTTTTTCTACACACATACACACACTTATAAATAAGAGATTTCTCCATTTGTATTTATGGGTTAAACCCCACCCCTCACTTTACATGCGAACTACGTGGACTTTGATGCCTTTATAGGCTACGTAGGCGTCTTGGGGTAAAACTCGAGACTCGAGTCCTTTTTCTCACTTTTTCTCTTATTTTGTATCTTCTCTTTATCTCATTTTCCATTATATTCTATGTACTTGTTCTTAGTAACATATTATTCCATATGCGTTATCGCTCCCTTATAACGATCAACGTAGGGGTAATCACGTAAATCTAATTTTCTACACTAATCTCACATTCCTACGGATGACTCGCTTTCTCTTTTCCATGATACAAGTCGAGGATTCCTACCTCTATTCTATATATACACATGCACACATATCACGGGGGGAAATATAAAGGAAAATACCAAATATTCATGAGAGACCGAAAGGGAGGAATGGTTGCCTAACACCTTACCATTTTGTAACTAAGCCTCCGAACCCTTCCCGAATCATTTTGGTTTCGCACGCACCAGTATGTCTTTGGATGCCATCCTTCGGGGTGGCTTCCCCTTTTTCTTTTGTCTGTTTTGAGTAAAATAGACTGGAGACTCTAAATCTCTCTACATTTTCACACCTCACAAATCGACGCCGACCGAAGTGCTCTCCCGAGAGGGGACGCGCAGGACCCGAAGGATCCTTTCTCCCTCCGCGGCGGGGATCGGGGATGGCCACAGTTAGAAGGCCTTGAGAAAAAATGTATAAGGTCTAAAATAAGCTTATTAGACGTGTGGGTACCCGAAATTAGAATGATGGGCCTGGACAAGTAGCCCAATTGTGACGGCCCAAAGTCCAGATCCACCATATCTTAACCGATTATGATTCAGTCGTTTCCCATGTTCCCATTAAGAGAGGTTCTAGGAAGAGATGGAAAACGTGGGGGAGTCCAACACCCCCACTTACTAAAATGAACATGTATATATTAAACCCTAGGTCCAGGGCAAAGGACACACTGTATTCTCTGTAATCACTCTCTGGGGTATATAGAAATAATACTGACTGCACCACCGTGGACATAGGCACCTCTTTGTTAAACCACGTACATCCTTTGTTGTGTGATTGGCGTTTTACATTCGTTATTCTTGCTTGGTGATTGATTTTCTCTTATCTATTTATGTTGCATAATAATTGTCTCCACAATTAGCGTCGTCTGTGGGAAGCCTTTATCTTCCCTGAGAAAGCCCACACCAAAAGTAGAGTTCAAAATGTCTGGTCACAGTAGTAATGCTCCCCAGGCAGGAGATATTCAAGAACCTCCTGCTCCTCGCAGGATTAGGTCTGAATTTCAGGGTTCAGATCAGAGGGCTCGCCTAGAAAGGCCAGCCTCAGAAGAAAGCCAAGGACTAGCGAGGTCCACGCAGATATCCAGACTGATTGATGCGTACGAGGCAAGGCTCTAAGAGTAGAAGGAGTCTTCTCGCAGGTGAGAACGCTTGCCTCAAAAGAAGGTTGGAAAGAATGGAGAGAGATCTCCATCTTAGTACTAAGAAACATTCGTACCACACTCCTAGCCCTTAAGAGAACAAGTCTCGCAGTCGAGGAAGGAACCCTAGGCACGAATCCCAGAGAGCTAAGGGAAAGAGTCAAAGGGCGACCTGCTCGAGCAATGGCGACTAGCTCGCAGTCACATAAGCCCTAATCACAGCAACGAGAACATACGAAGCCTGGTCCGAAGGGAGATGGACCAACACCCTGCCCATCACGGTACCAGATCAACCTGAGAACTTACTAGGTGAGCTCTCAAAACTTAGATGAAATCACCCTTCTCGAGGGAAATTGAAGAAGAAGAAGATCCCAAGTAGTTTGCTATTCCAAGGTTCAAAATTTATGACGGTAAGACTGATCCTATTGATCACGTCAGACAGTACTGGAAGGCCATGACCCTCTGGAACCATCGAGATGCACTAATGTGCCGAATTTTCCCTTCTATCCTGCATGATGTGGCACAAAAATGGTTCAAAAGGCTCCCTCACCGGTCCATCAGAAGTTTCAAATCCTTAGCCGAGCTCTTTATGGCCCGATTCATTACTAGCAGCTCCCATCCCAAAAGGATGGATGCTCTGCTTACAATAAAAAGGATGCCCCAAGAGACCCTTCGAGACTACGCGAAGAGGTACTGGGAGTTGTTCAACGAGGTCGAGAACTGTTCTGAGAAAGTGGTAGTGGCCTCTTTCAAAATTGGGCTGCCCAGCTCTTCCCTTCTGTACCAATCCCTGATGAAGAAAGAGGCCATGACCATCGATGACCTAATGGCCCGCATCGAGAAGTATGCTAAGGTGGAAGATGTAACCCGCCTCAGCACAGGGGAAAACGGTCGAACTAAGCTCGCTACCTAGGGAAGTGACAAGATTGAGAACCAAAAGAAAGGAGGAAAGAATGGGGGCAAAAATGGCTCAAAAAATGGAGGCAACAATGATGTGTCGAAAGCATTTCAGGCGGTCAACACCGTCTTCAATGAACCAATTTACAAAATTCTCGCAAAAATCAAAGACGATCCATTCATCAAGTGGCCCAGGAAGATGGGAGGAGATTTCTCGAAGAGGAATAATGCGCTGAGATGCGCCTTTCACAAAGAGGGAGGACATAAGACTGAGCATTGCAAGGCTCTTAAGTCCCACCTCGAAGAGCTGGCCCAGTCCAGGCACCTGAATGAATTCGTGCAGAAAAAGGCAAAGAAAGTTACTGCCCATAGAGAGGCAAGGCCTGACAACATACTCGAAGACGATGCCGGCTATGAATTCACAGTAATTAATGGGGCATCCGATGCAAAACAGATTCAGGGCAATTCAACTCGCATGGAGGTAAAAAAACTTACAGCAGTGATTTAAGCTTTTCAGATTGATCCAGTGAAAACACAGTCAGGAAAGCATCGGCGAGCAGATGATCTCGACTATAGTAAGAATATCTTGTTTACAGATGAACATCTAGTGGGAGTGAGAACCCCACGTCACGATGCTTTGATCATTACTCTAAAAATAGTGAACTATGACGTCAACAAATTGCTCGTCGACCAAAGAAGCTCATTCGAGGTGATGCACCTTGACATGTTCAGAAAATTAAAATTAAGCATCGTCGACCTAAAGGAAGCTACCGTCGCTTTGGTTGGCTTCGCTGGAAAGATAACTATGCCCTTAGGAAAGATCATGTTGCCAGTAAGGGCAGGAAGTGTTTCTAAAGTGATCGAATTTTTGGTGGTCGACATTGACTCGCCATACCAGGCTATCCTCGGCCGAGGATGGCTACATGCAATGAAGGCAGTTCCTCGACCTACCACCAGAAGCTCAAGTATGTGACCGAGTGAGGAGTAATGGAGATTCATGGCAATCAAGCGATGGCAAGAAGGTGCTTCATAGCGGTCATTCGCCCCAAACCAGAAAAGAAGGCCGATAAGTCCAGCGAAAGAATTGAAGAACAAGAAGGACAGATACCTTCGAAATAGAAATTAAAGTACAAAAGACCCGGAGTAGAGGAGACCAGACTCCTCCCCTTCGAACGGGTCATCGAGGACCTGGAGGAAGTCGCTGCTGGAGATAACGACGATAGCAGGATTTTCTTAATTAGAGATTCTCTCACAGATCAAGAGAAAAAGGAATTGACGGCCTTGATAGGAAATAATATAGACGTCTTCGCATAGGAACCATATGAGCTGCCCAGTATTGATCCTAGTATGGTTTGTCATCAACTGCACGTCGATCCCACCTTCAAACTAATCGCGCAGAAGGCACGGCGGGCTGCACCCGAGAAGGCAAAAGTCTTGGAAAAAGAAGTTGAAAAACTGCTGGATGCAGGATCCATACGGGAAGTACAATTCCCCAAGTGGTTATCCAACCCAGTAGTAGTTCCAAAAAGAAACGGGAAGTGGAGAGTTTGCATCGACTTCACTGACCTCAACAGAGAGTTCCCTGACGACAGTTTTCACCTCCCAAGAATTGATCCACTGGTAGACGCCACTGCAGCTCACGAGAGAATGAGTTTTCTGGACGTATACTCAGGGTTTCATCAAATCCCTCTTTATACCCCAGACCCAGACAAAACAGCATTCATCACCACAGTTGGGTTATACTGCTACAAGGTCATGCCTTTTGGGCTCAAAAACGCAGGGGCAACCTACCAGTGACTGGTCACCAAGATGTTCAAGGACCAGATGGGAGACACCATGGAGGTCTACATCGATGACATACTCGTTAAAAGAAAGAGGAAAGAATACCACCTCTCAGATCTATCAAGCACCTTCGAAATCCTCAGGAAGTACCGAATGAAACTTAACGCGAGCAAGTGTTCTTTCAGTGTCCAATTAGGAAAATTTCTTGGATACTTGGTTGTAAGAGAGGCATCGAGGCAAACCCAGACCAGATCGAGGCAATAAATAGGGTACAACCTCCTTGAACAATCCGGGACGTACAAAAGCTCACCGGTATGCTCGCTGCCTTAAACCGCTTTATCTCTAAGTCCTCCGAGAAGTGAAAGCCTTTCTTCCAGCTTCTAAAAGGAAACAAAACGATATAATGGAACCAAGATTGCTCACAGGCATTGGATGAGTTCAAGGCTTACCTCAGTTCACCACCACTGCTTGTCATACCATAAGGAATAAATTCCTTGTACTTGTACCTCTCCGTTTCCAACCACACTGTCAGTTCTGTATTAATGTGCGAAGTTGCAGGAATCTAGCACCTCGTTTATTACGCGAGCAAGACCCTACTACATGCCGAGCAAAGGTACCTACCACTGGAGAAGCTCGCCTTTGCACTAGTAGTGGCTTTGAGGAAGCTGAAGCACTATTTCGAAGCCCACACTATAATCTTCCTTACATCACACCCCCTTAAAGCAATCCTAAGGAAGACGGATTTGTCAGGCAGACTGTCTAAATGGCCAGTCGAGCTCGGACGATTTGACATCCAATTTAAACCAAAGAACGCAATCAAGCGGTATAGCCTTGCTGATTTCATAGTCAAATTCACAGGCGAGCAACCTTCTAACCAACCTCCACCAATAAGACAAAAGGGGGACTACGTGACGAAGGAAACCTAGAAATTATTCGTTGATGGAGCCTCCAACTCAAAGGGGGTAGGAGTAGGCATTGTCCTCATTACTCCAGAGGATACAATCCTCGAATAAGGAATCAGGCTTGGATTTGCAGCCTCCAACAACGAAGAAGAATACGAAGCTTTAATAGCCGGCCTCCAGAAAGAGCACACTTTGGGAGCAAAGCATTTACAGGTGTTCGGCGATTCTCAATTAGTCTCCAATCAGATAAGTGGAGACTACAATGCCAAAGATGAAAGAATGGCGGCTTACCTCGCCTTAGTGAAAGAACTAATGGCTAGCTTCGAAGAGATCAATGTCCAGTAATTTCCCAGGGGACTGAATAGCCATGCTGATGCCTTAGCAACCCTGAGTTCAGCAGTCGATTCCAACTTAAAAAGAACAATCCCCATCGATTTCCTCGCTCATCCAAGCATTATCCATAACAACAATCCATCAGGTACGGAATAGGTGCTCCAGGTAGGATCAGATCCCAGCTGGATGGACCCTTAAAAGAACTATTTGAAGGATGTCACGCTCCAAGATGACAAGAAGACTGCCCACGAGATAAGAGTCAAAGCTGCTCCCTTCCACTTATCTCTAGAGGACAACCTATATAAGAGATCCTTTTTTGATCCCTACCTTCAATGCGTTCACCCAAGGAATGTCGAGCAAGTTCTACATGAGCTTCACGAAGGAATATGTGGAAGCCATATCGGAGGAAGGTCTCTAGCTTTTCGAGTAATGAAGGAAGGCTATTGGTGGCCATATATGCAAAGGGACTCTGCGATGTATGTCCGCAAGTGCCTGAAATGCCAACTTCACGCTCTCATGGTCCACCAACCTGATAGCGACCTAAAATCACTATCCAGCCCATGGCCATTCGCCCAATGGGGAATGGACATCATAGGACCACTTCCTACCGCCACCGATAATTGTAAATATCTATTGGTTGCAACTGTCTGCTTCACCAAATGGATCGAGGTAGAACCCATGGCGAACATCCTAGATGCAGATATAATAAAGTTCATATGAAGAAATAGAATCACCCATTTTGGCATCCCCAGAACCATCATCACTGACAATGGAACGCAGTTTGAGAGCGGCTCCTTTCAGAGTTTCTGCAACGAGCATGGAATCAAACACCATTTTAGCTCGATAGCATATCCTCAGAGTAATGGCCAAGCTGAGGCTTCCAACAAGACAGTGATCGACGAATTAAAGAAACGATTAGAGCGAGCCAAAGGCATATGGGTAAGTGAATTACCACATGTTCTATGGGCCAACCGAACCACTCCACGATGAGCAATGGGGGAAACCCCATTTGCACTGACATATGGAATGGAAGCAGTCATTCCATTAAAAGAAGGCTTGCCAATAATGAGGTCCAGCCTTGTCGACCAGGGCCATAATGATGCAACATTGCTCGTTGAGCTCGACCTAGCCGACGAGCTCCGAGAGCTAGCCCTAGTAAAACTAGCGAGCTATCAGTAACAGCTCACAAGGAATTATAATAAAAGGGTCAACCCAAGGGCATTCCAAGTTGGGGACTATGTCCTAAGGAAAGTCCTAGGCAGTGCAGTAAAACCATCAGACGGCAAGCTAGGGCCAAACTGGGAAGGACCATTGAAGATAACTAGAGATGACTTGTAAGGAGCCTATCACTAGGAAGCAATGGAAGGCAGAGAGATACCCCGAGCATGGAATGCATCCAACCTTAAGAAATTCTATTTCTAGATTCTTCTTTTCATCTTTGATTGTGAAATTGGTAGTTCATTCCATTATCATTAATAAAAAGCCATTTGGCAGTTGCATTCTACAAAGTATCAGTCAACTTATTTGCATTTTTTGAGCTATCAATGAATAAACTTTATAACCCTTATCAAGTTTTTGTTATGAAACACGAAATACCTCTCTTAGCATTGCCCCTGGCAATATATAAAGCCCTACAGGAGATCCTTAGGCAATATGGCCAAGTTAAAATTGGTCACCAAATAATGTTTGGTTGAATAAAATCCTGATCGAATAAAACATCCAACACCAGGTGTGTGCTCGCTAATTGCCACATTTAGGCATAAGGGAGTGTGACGACACAACCTAAAAGGTAAAGTGGGGCAGAATGGTATCTCGTTGGCATACTGGACTGGAAGGACACTTACTTGATAAATGAAAACATGCAAATCTAGTCATCCAAGAGAGGCTCAAGATTATAGAACAAAGATGAGAAGAATATAATACACTTGTTTAGTCGGCAAATTCGCCCAAAACATAAATTTTATATTAATTCATCATATTTACAACAATTGTGATACATGTTTAATCGGCGAGCTCACCCAAAATATTCACATTACATCACCTCAATATAAAATATACAAAGTCACTACTAGCAAAAACATAATGAGGATAAGGCCTCTGAGCAAGGTAATCAGCCACTTGAGCTCTTTGGCCGTCATCAGGATGGGGGACTAGCTCCTCCTCAACTTCATTCGCATTCGACTCCAATAACTGCCGAGGGATGGCGTCGATGGGGATCCATTGATCATCTCTCCGGAAGGGGTTAGGCATCAAGGTGGAAGGAGATATCTCATGACGGTACCAGAGCATCGAGTTCCTCAGGACTTGCAGCTCCCTTAAGGCACTCAACCACCCCCTGATGAAGACGAGCTCTTCAAACTCTATCATCCTCGTTGGAGCATCTAACCAACCCTGATTGTAGCCATCGGCCCATACTCATCGAGTTCCTTTCTTAAACAAATGTCTCAACTGGGTGACGTCCCTCTAGAGCCCAGCAGTAATCACATACGCTCGTTGGACATCACCACTAAGCTCTTCCATTTCCCTAGTTGAACCCTTGGTGTTCCTGCCAGCTTGTGGAATGGTTGGAGGGGTAGGACCTTGCAGCATAAGAGGAACATCTCCCGAACCAGTTCTAGCTCATAATGAGGAGGAACCTCGCAATACTGCAGGAGCATTGCTCGGTGCATGCTTCCTAAGTCGTGGGACCTCTCTCCTCAAAGCTTCATTCTCCTGCTGAAGAACCTCCCCAACCTGGTTGATCTCAGAAGCATCTAGAAGCTTTGCCCTTAATGTATTCACCTCCTCTTGGACAGAAGCACCAACTTCTTCCATCTCCTAGAGCCTGTCCTTCAGCTTCACGACGAGCTCAGTTTTCTCTATAAAGCGCTTGTTCCTCAATCGCAGAGATTTGCAAATCATCACAAAAGTATGACTCACTTCAGAGCTTACATCAGGCCCAAGCATTCTTCCCAGTTGAGAAGTGGCAGGTATATAATCATCAACATCAATCAACTACAGGAAATAAAAAAGCAATGAAAAACAAGAACATTCAGTACACCAAAAGAGTAAAAAATCTTCTCATCCCATTAAAACGAAGAAAGTCAGAATACATCAGAGGGTCAAAAGGAAAAATTACAAATATAAATAATAAAGATACAAGGTAGTCCTAGAAGAAAAAATTAACTAGCAATCTCAGGCTGCCCAGAAGTCGATGGCTACTTCCCTTTATGAGCATCAGCAGGAGCACCACTCTCAGCAGGGATAACTTCTGTCGCCAGAACAAGGTGAACATCAGCAGAAATTGTATGGGAGACAGGGTCAGCACCTTCGATGGCTGGGGCAAGGACTTCATCCACAACTGGCCTCGGGACTGGATCGTGATCATCGAATAGAGGAGATGCAATATCCACTCTGCCAACTAAGAGGGCCTTGTTCCAGCCCTTCTTGAAATTCATGTAGCCTATCTGAACCTCGGCATCCTCGTATGTGGTAGCCCAACCAGAATTATATGAGTCTTCCCTGGAAGTGACTGCCTCAGACTCCTTCTTCTTCAGCTCCTCGAATATCACTCTATTCTCTTCCATGATATCCAACTTGCTCGAGCAAACCAGGTCGTAGGCTTGTCGTAGCTCGTTCAATTCTTTGACTGTTGCGTCCCTCTCCCAATTGGCAATAGCAAGGGCCAGATCGAATGATATCAGAGAAGCATCAGTAGCCTTGATACCTACCTCAAGCTCTGTACCCCTCAACCTCAAGGCAACATTTTGCTACTCTAGCTCGCCATTTCTTTTCACCAACTCGTCGTGAGAGCGATAGAGCACGGCGAAGTCAGTCACAAACTGTAAAAATAAAGAAAAACATCAAGAGAAGGAAATAGCTAACACTAAATAAAGAATTAGAGGAAAGAAAGGTTCTTACCAAAGCTAGCCTCTGGCTAGCCCGTAGGGCCAATTGATCAGACCCCAACGCCTTTTGGCGATCAGCAGAAAGAACTGCCCTCTCGAGCAGCGCGGGGGCCAACTGAGGGGAGATAGCAACAGAGGCCCCCTCGGGCAATGCGAACACCGGGACTAAGGCCTGCCCAGCCTTCATCCTCGATTCCATCCTCCTCCTCTCCTCCTCTTTCTCTTTCTCTACCCTCCTTTTCTCATCCATCCTTCTTTTTCCCTCCATCTTCTTTCTCCCATCTTCCTTTTTCCTCTCTTTCTCTCTCACTTTTTCTTCTTCTTTCCTCTTCTTCTTCTGCTCCTGAGCAGAAGACCGAGAGCCAGTAGCTACATCTCCAGAGCTGGACTTCTGCTTCTTCGACCTCTGAGCGAGAAGCACGTGATCATCATCATCATCATCATCATCGTCCCAAATTAGATTTTTCCTTGGAGGAACCATCTCCTTTCTTGAACTGCTGGATGTGCTTGAAGAGCCTCGGGCTTCAGAAGCCTTTTCTAAGTTAGAAGAACTATCACCACTAGATCTCTCCTCACTAAAATTGCCTTCAGCACCGCTTACAATATCACTCTCAGAACCGCTCTCCTCCTCGTCCAACTGGATAGGGTTAGCAGCAGTCTCTTTAGAGATGTCAAATTCAGGGATACTGTCTACCGGCCTTGCTATAAAGATAGAACCAACATTTTTGTACTCGAGCAGGAAAACAGTAGACCGGGGGTTCTCACCCTCGGCTAAAGGCTCCCTGATATTCCAAGCCTTGACCAATTCTGAAAGACGAACCTCGCTGAGAGCAGGTTCCAAGTTCTTCAACCTCGTTAAAGAAAAAATAGGAAAAGTCAGAAAGATCACAAATCAATAAAGAAATTGAAAGGTCAGATCAAAGTCTATATATGTATTCTTCCCCATAAAAGGGAACTGAGAACCTATCAGACCTCGACCCCTCAGATCGAGGAGAAAACTACCAATTCCTAGCAAGGAATCCCTCTTGCCAATAGTCCTTATGGGAATCAGGTAGGTTTACTACTAATACCCTGTCACGGCTCCTGGCTTTGAGATAGAGAACACCAGAACTAGTTCGAGAAAAAGAATAGCAAAAACAGACCTCGGCGAGCCCTAACTTGGTACCATATAACTGATTTATTCTATGGACACCATTGATTATCTTCCACACATTAGGCGAACACTATGCAGGAACAATATTTAAATAACCAAAGAAGTGCAAGAACAGGTTGTTGGGAGAACAAGTAAATCCCCCTTGGGAAAGCATCAAGACATGGATCCAATGGGCACCCTCTATCTCTCTAACATTCCTAGGGGGAGGAACACACTTAATTACTACCCACTCTGGGATATTATAAAACTTCCTAAACTCAGACACCGACCTATTACCGATCTTCGCTATTGGGCAACCCTAGAAAACTACAAATGTAAAGAGAAAGTACAAAGAAAAGGCATAGGAGAATTACAAGATGAAAGATCGACTCGAATAATGAAGAATCACGAGCCCAAATGACAAAGAAGCAATAAGAATGGAGATTGAGAGAAGGGAGCGTGAATCGCTAGAGCTCACAGAAAACAGGAGAGTACTGGGAAGCTTGAAACGACGACTGCTCGAAATAAAACCTTTAAGTAATACTAATCATATTTCACAAACCACAAAGCGGGTGCCTCCAGAATTAGTCCTCAAACTTTGGGAAGAGTTGCAAGATGTACGAAGGAGCCATTATGACAAATCATTTAAATTTATTGAGCTCAAAGCATGGCCCAAAAAACTTAGGGGCAATTGTGGGTACCGAAAATTAGAATGATGGGCCTGGATGAGTAGCCCAATTGTGACGACCCAAAGTCCAGACCCACCATATCTTAACCGATTATGATTCAGTATTTTCCCATGTTCCCATTAAGAGAGGTTTTAGGAAGAAATGGAAAATGTGGGGGAGTCCAACACCCCCTCTTACTAAAATGAACATGTATATAATAAACCCTAGGTTTGGGGCAAAGGACACACTGTATTCTCTGTAATCACTCTCCGGGGTATATAGAAATAATATTGACTGCACAACCGTGGACGTAGGCACCTCTTTGCTGAACCACATACATCCTTTGTTGTGTGATTGGCATTTTACATTCCTTATTCTTGCTTGGTGATTGCTTTTCTCTTATCTATTTGTGTTGCATAATAATTGTCTCCACAAGACGTGTTTAAATGAATAATTACTTTTTTAAATGATGTATCTTATTATACTTTTTTAAACAATAATCGCAATATGTGAAAAGAAAATTTTCATATTTTGTCACGACATCGTATTGTTGGCCAACAATTCTGAGTTGACAGGTCGAGATTTTGAACCATGAATTGAAGAGACAAGTAAAGAGGCTGACAAAATAAGCAAATCGTCTATCAATGTCGCTTGTGAAGCCATTGCGAAAAAAGATATCTAAAAAATGAATCATTGTGCGAAATATGAGGTTACACATAACGATGTTGAGGTTGATGATGATTATTGGTGACGTGAAGGTTAGTGTTGACCCACACGCAGTGCATAAGCTGATACAACACAAATAATTTTTTTGGAAAATGCTTTGAACGCAAATCGATGGATTGAATAGGTCATTTATATCGGGGGTCGAGAATATTTATGTTACTTTCACTTTTTCGGTGATGTTTACATGTCATAGTTTTTTCCAAAAACCTAAATTTTTTTTATTCCCTAGTCCTTAAACTAAATATACGCCTCCGAAAAGGAACATTCGCATTTTTTAATTATACTTTTGTGTTTTTGAATTCAATCTTGTGAGAAATTTAATCAGAGTCTAATGGAAATTCTAAAGAAAAACAAAAGAAAGAGGTGGGAAATAAATTGAAAATATATATTTATCCAATAAGGTATTTACTTTTTGTATTGTGGATTATTGTCCCCCTACCCTCTTGACAATTGCAAAGTGGATTCATGACTGAAATTCTAAAGAAAACAGTAAAGTTGTGAATTCATTACTCTAATACCTAGATACTCCAAGCGATGTAGGGTTCACCGTCGTTAACAACCTTCCCTTCGTCCGTAAACGAATTCGAATTGGCATTTGACTCCGCTATGTAGGTCCGGTCCTTAGGGTATCAAATTCAAGAACATGAAAGTGGTGTTAAGAGAGAGAGAGATGAAGAATATACGAGTTTTAGGCAATGCTATCGTGCGGGTTAAGCAATTGCGACCCCCTTTCACCCTCGTAGACTCACAACCAATTAATTTTTTCCCAGTTCATATGATACGTGAAGTCAAAGACTGCTTTTTTTCCAATATTCACAATCTCATAACTGCTTCCATAGCATCACCGTTTGTGATGGGGAAAAAAGAGTTGTATTCGAATATTCACATCATATGATTGCTGTCAACTATCAATTCCCACCGATTGCGTATTATTAACAGCCTAAGATGCAACTACCAACTACAAAGAACTATAAACAAATTCTAAAGCAATGAAAAAATCAGAATAGAGAATGAAAAAAAGTAAGTACAAATAAAACAACTTAGATTGTTGTTGTGTAAAGCAATAAGCCAATAAAACAACAATTAAAATGATTTGAAGAATAAGACAAATGGGAAGCACAAATACCTAAAGAGTAAAGTGCTTGATTTTCTTGAGAATATGTTCCTCCTTCACCCAAAAGCAACCAATTAATGAAATCTGTGTAGTAATAAATATGTGGTCCCTTAATATTATGAAACACTCAATGAAATACAATTTTTTTTTGATAGAAATGAAAGAAAATTTTGGTGCACGTTTCATATGGCACCAATTGATTACCAAGTCATTTGGTACAATAATACATCCAAAAAGTTTGCCAAGAAAAGAAAAAACAAAGAAACTCATTCAAACATCTACCAAAGATGCAACACATTGAATACATCAAATTGGTGCACCGATCACTGCTTTTCAACTCCTGAAAAGCCAAATGTGAAATCAATGTTAGCAATTAAAGAAAAAATAGAAAAAACATTTGCGTGTTCAGATTCTAAATGTGAAGAAACAATCAAACCAGAAGAACCAAGACCCTAACATATCAAATCTCAAAATATGAAACAAAACACAACTATGAGAAGAGAGTTAAAATCAGAGAGGGAAAATGTGAACATAATACTACAATACCGTGGATCGATGGGAACCGACCGTATGCTGCAAAACCTGGAAGTAAATCGCAACAATCCATTCAAACACAAATCATCAAATTCTACATTCAAAACACAACCAAGCAAATCAAGACAATTCATTCAAACACAAATCACAAATTTCTACATTCAAAACATACAATCAATGTCAAACATAAATCATTTATCACAGTGGCCTATATCATATTGAATATCCAATGTAAACCGACTAAAAAATTATGTCAATACAACGAAACAAAAGTTCTCACAACTATTCCTAAATAATAATGATTGGAACACGAGGCCCCTAAATTTTATATTTTACAACAAAAGGATAATTTCAATTTCCTTTTTAAAGATACCGAAGCGAGATGGTTCAATTGAACACACACAAACACCAAATTTAAATTTCTTTAAAATTAAAATTAAACAAGTCCAAAGTGAAATTAAATAAGTCAACAAATACATGTAATACCCTGTATTTTTATGGTTTTTAAATTTAGGGATTTATTAAATTTAATTGAGATAAATTAATTTAATTTTAATGCGAAAAGTTGTTTTAAATATTACTAGCGTGACAAGAGTTAGTAATTATTGGAAATTTTTGAATGTTACTGGATGAGTATAGTAATATATGAGATTTATTTTATAAAAATTGTCAAGCGTGCATAAAATGATAATTATGGAAATTAAGTCGGGACGCGCCTGTGTCATATCAGGACTAAATTATTATTATATAAAGTGAATAAGTTATAAGTTACCTGTATAGTCATTTCGAGTGTGCCAAAGTGTCCGGAAGGGTCGAGATAGTCAAAATAATGTACCCGGGGGTTTAGTTTGGGTCTCGGGGCATTTTTAGGCTTAATTAGTACCCCGGGAGGGCGTTTTGGACATTTCGTAATTATGGGTAATTAAACCCACGAATTTGCTAGGGTTATATCAGATGGTAAGTGTTGTCATCTAGGGTTAGCATAACAAAAAACTAATGATGGCCATTGGAGAGGAAGAGGAGAAGCTTTCCAAGGAGTTCTAGGCCAAGAACTCCTCTGGTTGCACCGCCATCACCGCCAAATGGTAGATCGTGCAACGAGGATGTCAACCAAACCAAATTCTTCCACAAATCAGAACTTTGAATTTCAGGGAAGTATCTATCTTGCTTTAATCAAGTTAATGATTCTTTTATATTAGTTTGGGGTTAATTAGAATTAGTGATCTTGAAAGAAAACATTATTTGGAGACAAAAAATTACATGTTATAGAGGTAAAGATCATATTCAGGAAATCCATTTCACATGTAGAGGTTGAATTACGAATTTCCATGGTGTTAATGATTAAAAATCTGGTAAAAGAAGGGAAGAAACTAAGTTAAAGAAAAATCTTAGGGTTCTTGAGGTTTATATAGATTTTGCTCTTTTATTTTGTTATAGTTGATGAGAACTCGCATGTTTTACGTAGGATAATGTTTATATGGGTATACAACACTTGTAGTATAAGTGGTTGGAAGTTTGGGACTGAAACATGATGATTTGGATGAGTTTAGGGTAAGATTTCCATAGCTGGGTTTTCTGCAGTTTTTCCATAACTGCTTGATCGATCGATCGAGCCCAGAGCATCGATCGATCGATCGAGCCCAGAGCATCGATCGATCGATAGTTCGATCGATCGACCCCCTTTCATCGATCGATCGACCCCTCTTGGAAAACTGCTTTTTTGCTTGTGTTAGCTTAATCCGATTTGATGCGTAGTAAATCTTGATTAGAGTTGCTAGAACATAATGAAACACAAAAAGGACCAGTAGGGTCAAGATAAACCCCATTATGTGGGACTTTAATGTGAAAGGGAAAGGAAGGGTAGATGGGAGATATTCATACTTAGGAAATCATACGTACGTTGATTAAATATCCGAAATGTCTAGGAAGTTGGATTAGAAGGTGAGTGAGGGCCTACTGAAATTGTACTTAGGTAAAGATAATACTTCGAGAGGCGAGAAGTGAGTTTAGAATAACTTAATTACGAGAATAAAATGAACGAGTCCGTTATACGAAATAATCCAGTAAAATATGTAATAAGGGATAATTATAATTATGGGTTGTGAGCACACCTAATTCAACAATGTGGATGTGTGTGTATATATATATATGACTGTGTGATTGTGCATATATTATATCTGTATAAAAATCATACTCGGGCTACTTGCTATCATGGGGGTTTCCGTGCCGGGACAATCTTATCTCGATGGAACCTTTATGGGGGATATTGACTCGTACCCTAGAACATAGGATTCCTGGGTACAGGCTATATGATTGATAGTAAGGCAGTCCTAAGAGACGTGAGGGTATGTGCTAACCTCTGAGTGACTTGGAACTATGCTTCGCCTCCATTGTTTGTATTTTTGTGTTAATACAGTTCGAGAGTGATTCCAAACTAGTATTTCCCTTAGTTTGTGTGATAAAGGGGACTTGATAGCAGAGTATGCCAGCACCATAGTTTTTATGTGGGGTGCCATTAGTATATATATATATTATAGAGTGATTGGTATATATATACTTATATATGGAAGCCTAGCACCATAGATTTTATGTGGGGTGCTGTTTGTATATATATATTATACGAGTAATTAATATATATATATATATATATATATATATATATATATATGAGAACTTTCTACTGTGCGTGAAAGAAATTAAGCAATGTATAAATTTTCCATTTCACTTTAAGTATTCGGAAATGTTATAACGATACGGAGTTATTCTAATTATCGTAAGAAATCTTGAAGAGATAGATTTTCTAAAAGTGAATATCATAACCTTAATTTCACATGATGAGACTTATGGAGAATAAGTTAGAGAGATATATGAGATTCATTAGTACGGTAGACGTGCACACTAGATGAGAGGTGAGAATTCTCAAGAGGGTGTCGCATACTAATATGATTGTTGCATTAGCCGGTAAGCATTTTAAATACTTGGTAAAATATTTTAAAACTATTTTACAATCGGTCTCTGACCCGTTTTCTGTTATCTCCTCTCTTGTGTATATATATATATGTATTACAGGAGCCCAGCCACAGGGGCGTCATGCTTAGGATTCTTTGGAAGGAATGTGATGTAGCTTTTGTGGGAGTTGCAGGCCATTGCTTAGATGATTTCATTATTGACTCCACTTCTAGTTCAGTTTTATCCAGTGGGGCATGTGTCGCCCTTTTCCATTATTCAGTGGGTTTTGTTAGAGATTGTAATTCTTTTACTTTCGGTATCTTTACATAGGGATTTATTATTGTCGGGATATTTTCTTTTGGTGTTTTAAAGTTGGGATTCGTTATTGATGCTTAAACTCTTGGATGTTCATTTATATTCTTACACTTAATGTGTAACTCTTAAACTGTTAATAGTCAAAGGTTTTATAATTGGATTTAACTAAAATGGAAATAAGGTTTAAATGGTTTTGACACTTAGCTTCATTATTTAGGGTGTTTAATTTGAAATTTTTTATGTGCGATAATGATGCTAAGAATGAACCAATGGTTCACCTTGATTTTAATTTAATAAAGGATTGATTTCCCGGTATTTAATTAGGCGGGGTGTAACAGGTGGTATCAGAGCATCAGGTTCTAGTGTCCTTTAGGATCTGTGCGGCTTATTATGCTTTCAGCGTTGCTTTGTTTGATATAGAGCCCTATGTTTAGGATTGTCGATTTCTTTGATGAGATTTCGTTATTCTACTATAACGTATATACATTAGTGAATTCTAATTTCGTTCGGATGTGTGCATGTGCCGAGCGATGACGAATGTTAGAAGATGACCGTTAAGCGGACATCAGGAGGCAGGGCTCAGTTGAGGTTGTAAAGTATATTGGAGGATGATGACCGTAGTCGAGGTCACCCCCATTATGGAACGAGAAACCAAGACTGTAAAGGTGACTAAGGCGCAGCCATGATTTCCAAATGATGTTATAGTCGAATGAGGTGCGAGAGTAAACTCAACCAACGTGTTATAAAACGTATGGAGAAACTGTCAGTGGGAATGCTAGAAATGCGGGAATTGTTTGTGTTTGCCAAAGGAGGTGAAGGATCCAAAGGTTTAGATAGAGGACGGAGTGTGGCTAACTGAAAGTGAAAATTTAGAAAAAATTATTTTCTTGGCTGTCGGAACGAAGTTATAATGATGGGAGTCAACCACCAATTTTAGAAGTGGAATGCTATGTCTATAGGAGAACCTTAGGTACAGTGTTGATCGTATGTTCCTTCATCAGATGTTCAGGATTTGAAGTGAGCGTTGTCCTGAACTCATCACAGGAGGATGTGACAGAGGTCCATTTGTGAATATGAATCTTAACCGTTAGCGAATTTTGTATCGGAAGATGAAGATACAAGTGGAGGAAACGACCCTAAGTGGGAGATTGACTCATAATAATGGTTGATAACACTCAAAGAGGAAATTATGATGGACGAACGACTTAGAGGTTGAAAATGTCGTATTTTGTCAATAATGCTCCTTTGTGTGGGAAGCTAAAAGAATCGAAGAATTTAGTCGAGAATAAGACTGAATACAACGGTGGTGGTGTAGCACGACAAATGGGTGTGGATACACATCCGGGGACCCATTTAAATGATTCGGATAGTTGAATTATTATCAAGTGATGGCAAATTCAGTAAGGACTATTATAGACAGTGACATGTTCTTTAGGGCCTAAAAGGCTAAGGAAATAACCAGGGTAGCCAACAGGAATCGAGACTGAGAAATTATGTGTTGAGGTATTGTAACACCCCAAGACTTTTGAGACTGAGAAATTAAATTTTGGGAAAATAAAAATTTAATTTAAATTAGAGAATTTTAAATTTGGGAATTTAAGTCCAAAATAGAGGACATTTTTAAAGTATTCCGGATGATGATTTTGAGGGTACCATTGATCCCGGAAGGGTCGAGATAGTCAAAACGACTGTCATTGGGTTTTATTTCGGCTCCGGAATATTTTTAAGTTAGTTTGACTCGAATTGGTGTAAACGAGTCATTTAAAGTGTGTATTAACATTTAAAATTGGGATTTTGTTTTAAAGGGTTTTGTGGCTTACGGATGAAGCCATTTCTCATTTGAGAGAAAGAGAGAAAAGCCCAAGAAAGAGAAAGGAAGAAGAGAAAGAAGAAGAAGAAGAAAAGAAGAGAGAGAGGAAGAAAAGCTTGGGATTTCCGGCCCAACCGCGACATCGAGGACGATCAGTCCACTACAAATCTGAGGCAAGTGTTTAATCTTGCTAAATAGCTAATTGTGTATTTCATTTCATAACCGTGGGTTAAAGAAATGGATTTTTGGGTATTAATGTCAAAACCTAGATTTTTGGATTTAAATCTTGAAATCAATGTTTAAATATGGGTTTAATGGTGTAGAATTGATTGAGATTAACTTTGGGTTGATTTATTTTTCTTGGAACCATGTTGTGATAAAGATTTGGAGGTTAGAATTGAGATTTTAGGGTATAAATTTCATGGGTTTGTTGAGAAAGGGAAATCGGCCAGAATATCTGGTATGGCCGGTCGACCGCGGTCTGGGGACCGGTCGACCGCGCCTTAAGGGAAAAGCCTACTGCATTTCTTCGTAGGCAAAATTTTGACCCGCGGTCAACCGGGGGTCTGGGACCGGTCGACTGGTCCCCTGTTTTTATCCCTAGAATGGGAAATCCTTTTCGCCTTTTTCTTTTGGAGTTTATTTTTAGGGGCTTCCTTAATGGTTGTTTATGGGGTTTATCTAGGGGGACTTCTAGCCCTTTTTGGTTGGGGTTATTGATTTGGGGCTTTCTCTTATAAAGTAAGAGATATCTTTTGGTGACTTATAGGGGGTCTCTCACTTTGTATATGATAGTGGGGACTTCTTGGAATAATTGGATAAGAAATACCCATGAATGTTGTGAGATTTCTAGGCCGACATTTATGTCAAATCCTTATAAGGATAGGATAGGGTTAAGATACAATTTGGGGCCAAATGGGAGAGAGTGGTCGCATACTCTTAAAGAGTGAGGGGTCTCATATCCTTAGAAAATGTTTAGACTAAGGAACAATTGATAACTCAATAGGTGTAAGGGTTCATAAAATTAATTGAACCATAGGTAAAAATTGGGAACGGTTTGGGATCGTACTATCGACTAAAATAAGCAGTAGCATAAATTCTAGTTAGAATAGTTTACACGTAATTATGGGGATATGACCATTGATATTCCAATACTTGAAATGAGGTTGGAATAAATTGAGGTTTTAGACTATTAAGTCATGTGTGTGCCTATGGTTAAATAGTACTAAAGGAAACTACGTACTTTTGAATATGGATGAAATGTGTAGTGATGGATTCCTACACAAACTCTCGGGTGATAACCCTAATGTTGAATATATATGTATAGATATATACATATGGTTTTGGGAGACTATTCATCATAGGAAAAATGATTGAATATGTTTCAAGTGAGGGATTGTATTCACATATCGAGGTAAATTTAAAGGAAATGGTGGTGACGGCTTGTATATTGAGGATTATGTATACTTATAGCCGGGTATATATATATATCTTATACATATGAACGAGAATTAGTTTATATATATAGATATAAGGATATGTGAACATGTGTTGATATATATCTGTATGTATATGAATATATGGATATATTTATGTTATGGATATACATGGTATGGATAATTAAACCTTATATGATAGTTTAATATTTGATCATATGATTGGATCATATGGATGTATATATATTGTGCACGTGAATGATATATATACTTATTTGGTTAAGCATACCCCGCTCATGCTATCATTGGGAAGTTGCGCGCGTAGAGGGTGAGCATCCTGGCTAGAAAAGCAGGGAGTGAATATTCCCCAGGTCATAGTCGTCCCGTGTGCTATTATATGATATATATATTTATTTTGGGATGAGACGTGGTGGGTATGTTTCATCTCATTGCCGGCTTGGAGCTATGACCGCTTCCCGGGACGTCGTGTGCGTGAGTTTACCATGAGATGGGTGTCGTTTAGTCCCACCATGGTGGCCCCAGTATTGCTACGTGAGCCGGGCACTAGGAAGATGATAGCATTGATGCAGTTTATCGGCGATATATATATAGCCGGGTATATTATGTGCATGGCCTTGTACATCATATGCATTATGTACACTTGGCTATTGGATGAATGATGATGGTACATGTATATATATGGTTGGAATAAAATACCTATATATATATATATATATATATATATCCTATAGATGAAAAGGATATGGTATCGTTGTGGAGTACATCTTGGATGATTATGGTGTACTAGATTGATGGGGATGGATGTATCGCATTTAAGGAACATTTCGGTTACATCATCCCAAGGATATTATTGGAGATTGTAAATGTTTTCATTTTGTAGTCTAAAATTTAGTAATAGTAGTAATAGTATTAGTAGTAGTAATGGTAACAGTATATGGTATGTACGCCATTATGGACCTCTATGATTGACACAGTCAAAGAGTAGTGTAACGGAGTGGTTCCTTGTTTGGATTTCGTTTTACGAGACACCCCACGCACGAAATGTAGTACATTGTTGAGAGTAGAGAGAAGTTCTGTCGATATTTATGTGTGGCATAATGGATCTCCAGGATCGACGTTGACATGGAGTAGTGTAACGGGGTGGTTCCTTGTTTGGATTTTGCTTTGCGAGACACCCCATGCACGAAACGTAGCGCAACGTTGAAATTGGAGGGAAGTTGTGTCAATAATGATTGTTCATGCTTATTAATTAGAAATTTAAATTAGATGTTTCAACCCAATGCATATTGGGTAATCTATTAAATTATAATTGGTTAAAGTATAAACCGGAATCCACTTAGCCTAATAAGGCACATATGATTGAAAATAAATATTTAATTGTGTTTAGAAAAGGGGTGGATTCTTGGGGTATGATAGAAAGGTAGATCTCGTGGGTATAGGCTAGGCCTATGATAAGTTAGGTTGTCCTAATAAATGGGGGTAATTTAACTAATAAATTGAGGACGCGAATAGGTGCGCGCCTTTAGATGAGAGGTGAGTTGGGATTCCACGAGAGTGCGGTTCCACTTTAATTATGAAATAAGTGCACCGATATTTATTATGCACGGTTAACACACTTGCTAAATATTTTTCACAATCGGGGCTCTGACCCGTTTACTTTTCTCTCCTGCCTGTATATATATATATATTATTACAGGTATACTACCGCATGGATGCCGGATGACCTTCTATCTAGAGTCTTGGGAGCCATGACAGGTGCGGACTGTTGCGGGATGTATCTGGTAGTCGCTTCCTACTTTTAAAATTCTAGGTAGGATTCATGTTGTATATCGGGTTTTGTACCCAAGGGATATTTATATACATGTTTATATTTATTCCATTTCAGTTATTGTATTCGCTGTGACCCGACAGCTTATTCGGGTCTACTTTTTGTATCATATTCTGTTGTAGTTGATCATATCATTTTATCGTAGCATTTCGTTTGTCTTAGTTCTTTCTAGCATCTTTCTCCTATTTATTAGTAGTTTTATGGTGTTGGGTTGCGTTATGTTGCATGTTTTAATTTCTCGCTTATATGATATCGGGCAGTTAGTCCTATATTATATAGTACCGGCAGTTGATGTTGAGACTGGACCATCTGAAATTCCTGATTTAATATAGTATAGGGCTGGCCACCCGTTATTATTTTAAGCGGGGTGTTACAGATGGTATCAGAGCATCAGGTTCTAGAGTCCTTAGGATCTGTGCGAGTTTAAGGATTCTTCCGTTAACGTTCTTGACATAAAGCCCTACAAATAGGACTGTGGTTTTCACTGCGTTATTTTCTTCTGTGAAGTACATTCACTTAATTGACGTTCTGATAACAGTTGCTCTTGTTTCGTTTCAGACGTCGCCTAGATTTTATCGTCTAGGAAAGGATAGGATTAGAAGTACAATACCCATATCATATTTTGGGTACGCTGTAATCGGGGGTATTTGCTTTCCCCGATTTCGGAGGAGTTATTGAGGATATTTCTAGCAGTGGTTCGAGGTGATTTATCGGCAGTTGAGTAAGAAAGGAAATTTACTCGAATGGAGAATCTTGGTCTTAGTAAGGTAAATCCGAGGAGAGGCATGTAGTGTAGTCCTTGGGGCGTTTAGATTGAGAATCTATTAACCTTCGTTAGGAAACCTAATGTTGGTGCCTCTTACCGAGGTGAGGTAGGTGGAGTTGTCCCAATATCAGGAGTATCGCCTTCTAGGATGAGGGAGAATGCCTTTAAAGACTCAGTTTCGTTGTGTAAGACTGAGGGAGTTTTTCGGCAGTTGCAATCGCGCCTTGCCCTTCGATATGGTTAGGAAGGATTTTGAGGAAGATGTTTCTCTTGTGAAGATATAGGCTTAGGGATAATGATTTTCCTAGAATAAGTTGAGGACCCTGAGTTGAGATTCTAGGACGAGGGGAAACCATTAGATTATGGAAGTAGGGTAAAATACCTTTCTTTGGGTTTAAGTTACGTTTTGTGCGATATTGGGAACGTCGCGTGTGAGGTGTTGAGGTGTAATGAGTAGCTAGCCTCTACACCGCTAGGGTGTATGGAATTTTCCTAGAGGAGGAAATGAGCAAGTGTGGCCATTGTATGGCATCTTTGGAGATGATACACCTTTTCATAACGAAATAGTAGGGAAGTTTTAGTATCCCAATGAGGGAAGAATTTATTTTTATATAAAAGTGTTGATGTGATGTAGAGGAATTTCATAACTAAGAGGTTCAGAGTTTGGTAGATTTATGTGGAGCGGATAGTTTAACTCATAGTTGTGCTAGTTTTGAGAACTAGGTATTGGCTAGAGTATTGTATTGGTTGAGGCCTTGTGTCCTAAACATAAGGTGTTTGTTTGGCGTGTCGAAAGACGCGGAATATACTTATATCGTATTATTGTATAGGCCCTCGGGAAATATCTAAAATATGGAAATCCTTCTTTTTATAAAACCTTAACCATGGTTCAACTAATCTCAATCCCCGACCTAGCTACTCAGTAGTGTATTGGGAGGGTTCCTTGTTTGGATTTCGCTTGCGAGACCTCCCCCGCACGAAGGTGGCTAGTGTCAGGAATTGACGAGAGTTCGACCATTGGGAAATTTTAAACTTTTATATATTTAGTATGTTGTTATAGATCATATTGCTCAGGGTTATATTATGATTTGAGGCTAATGGAGCTTGATCATAATTTTACGAGTGGAAACTCGGATACGGGGTGTATGGGCGCCCTGGGTAGTAGTTGCTTTAAAACTATATGGTTCGACATGAGAACCAGTAAGGATCGGTATAGTGATCCTGAGAGTGGATGTTAGGACTAGATAATATTGAGGTCCTAGGCATGTCTTAAATTTTGTGGACGAAATTTTTGTAAGGGGGGAAGATTGTAACACCCCAAGACTTTTGAGACTGAGAAATTAAATTTTGGGAAAATAAAAATTTAATTTAAATTAGAGAATTTTAAATTTGGGAATTTAAGTCCAAAATAGAGGACATTTTTAAAGTATCCCGGATGATGATTTTGAGGGTACCATTGATCCCGGAAGGGTCGAGATAGTCAAAACGACCATCATTGGGTTTTATTTCGGCTCCGAAATATTTTTAAGTTAGTTTGACTCGAATTGGTGTAAACGAGTCATTTAAAGTGTGTATTAACATTTAAAATTGGGATTTTGTTTTAAAGGGTTTTGTGGCTTACGGATGAAGCCATTTCTCATTTGAGAGAAAGAGAGAAAAGCCCTAGAAAGAGAAAGGAAGAAGAGAAAGAAGAAGAAGAAGAAGAAAAGAAAAGAGAGAGGAAGAAAAGCTTGGGATTTCCGGCCCAACCGCGACATCGAGGACGATCCAACCTCTACAAATCTGAGGCAAGTGTTTAATCTTGCTAAATAGCTATTTGTGTATTTCATTTCATAACCGTGGGTTAAAGAAATGGATTTTTGGGTATTAATGTCAAAACCTAGATTTTTGGATTTAAATCTTGAAATCAATGTTTAAATATGGGTTTAATGGTGTAGAATTGATTGAGATTAACTTTGGGTTGATTTATTTTGCTTGGAACCATGTTGTGATAAAGATTTGGAGGTTAGAATTGAGATTTTAGGGTATAAATTTCGTGGGTTTGTTGAGAAAGGGAAATCGTCCAGAATATCTGGTATGGCCGGTCGACCGCGGTCTGGGGACCGGTCGACCGCGCCTTAAGGGAAAAGCCTACTGCATTTCTTCGTAGGCAAAATTTTGACTCGCGGTCGACCGGGGGTCTGGGACCGGTCGACCGGTCCCCTGTTTTTAGCCCTAGAATGGGAAATATTTTCCCCCTTTTTCTTTTGGAGTTTATTCTTAGGGGCTTCCTTAATGGTTGTTTATGGGGTTTATCTAGGGGGACTTCTAGCCCTTTTTGGTTGGGGTTATTGATTTGGGGCTTTCTCTTATGAAGTAAGAGATATCTTTTGGTGACTTATAGGGGGTCTCTCACTTAGTATATGATAGTGGGGACTTCTTGGAATAATTGGATAAGAAATACCCATGAATGTTGTGAGATTTCTAGGCCGACATTTATGTCAAATCCTTATAAGGATAGGTAGGGTTAAGATACAATTTGGGGCCAAATGGAAGAGAGTGGTCGCATACTCTTAAAGAGTGAGGGGTCTCATATCCTTAGAAAATGTTTAGACTAAGGAACAATTGATAACTCAATAGGTGTAAGGGTTCATAAAATTAATTGAACCATAGGTAAAAATTGGGAACGGTTTGGGATCGTACTATCGACTAAAATAAGCGGTAGCATAAATTCTAGTTAGAATAGTTTACACGTCATTATGGGGATATGACCATTGAGATTCCAATACTTGAAATGAGGTTGGAATAAATTGAGGGTTTAGACTATTAAGTCATGTGTGTGCCTATGGTTAACTAGTACTAAAGGAAACTACGTACTTTTGAATATGGATGAAATGTGTAGTGATGGATTCCTACACAAACTCTCGGGTGATAACCCTAATGTTGAATATATATGTATAGATATATACATATGGTTTTGGGAGACTATTCATCATAGGAAAAATGATTGAATATGTTTCAAGTGAGGGATTGTATTCACATATCGAGGTAAATTTAAAGAAAATGGTGGTGACGGCTTGTATATTGAGGATTATGTATACTTATAGCCGGGTATATATATATATATCTTATACATATGAACGAGAATTAGTTTATATATATAGATATAAGGATATGTGAACATGTGTTGATATACATCTGTATGTATATGAATATATGGATATATTTATGTTATGGATATACATGGTATGGATAATTAAACCTTATATGATGGTTTAATATTTGATCATATGATTGGATCATATGGATGTATATATATTGTGCATGTGAATGATATATATGCTTATTTGGTTAAGCATACCATGCTCATGATATCATTGGGAAGTTGCGCGCGTAGAGGGTGAGCATCCTGGCTAGAAAAGCAGGGTGTGGATATTCCCCAGGTCATAGTCGTCCCGTGTGCTATTATATGATATATATATTTAATTTGGGATGAGACGTGGTGGGTATGTTTCGTCTCATTACCGGTTTGGAGCTATGACCGCTTCCCGGGACGTCGTGTGCATGAGTTTACCACGAGATGGGTGTCGTTTAGTCCCACCATGGTGGCCCCAGTATTGCTACGTGAGCCGGGCACTGGGAAGATGATAGCATTGATGCAGTTTATCGGTGATATATATATAGCCGGGTATATTATGTGCATGGCCTTGTACATCATATGCAGTATGTACACTTGGCTATTGGATGAATGATGATGGTACATGTATATATATGGTTGGAATAAAATACCTATATATATATTTATATATATCCTATAGATGAAAAGGATATGGTATCGTTGTGGAGTACATCTTGGATGATTATGGTGTACTAGATTGATGGGGATAATATTTTCCGAAGTGAGTAAAGGGACAAGAATACGGTGCCTAGTAAAAGGCAACGATTAAAGTAGTTTTGTTTTGGTTTGGGCAGACGTGTTACGTCCGGAGACCATTTATGCAGTCAAGACGATTGGCAAGGTGAAAGTATAAGTTGTATCCTCAGAGGATGAGGCGTGTTTATGTGACACGAGCAAGTCACTATATTTTGTTCATTGCTAGATTAACATGTGAGACGAGTTTAATAAGTATAATTATAAACGTTATTATTAGGTGAATATTTATCCCTAGTGTAGCAGGATTTTTCTTTAGTGCTATCCGCGGAGGATGAATGAGTATATTAACAGTGTTATGTACTTTATTGAGGTTACTCGTTGTAGTAATGCGATATACGAGTATGATATTATCTTTGTTACAACGTTATAGAAATGGTTAGTACGATAGTGGGCAATTATTGCAAGGCTATCGGAGTGGTTGCATTAGTGCAACATGTTTTGTTCTGTCGAGGCTTCACCTGCAAGAAGGTCGGACTCGCACTTATATTTTCTATCCTAGAGACTTTGGAGGGGATAGTGGACTCGAGATATTCAATACCGATGTATGTATGGACTTTGTCATTATGATTCAGTATGTAGCGGGTTTACTATTGAGCGAAAAGATTTAACTCAGTATTATGTTTAGCACTCAGAACTTGGAGATAGGAAGAGTGCATTGTTATACCTATCCTCTAGAGATGTGGGAGTTAAGAGTTATACCCCATTATTTGGGAAAGGTATTTTGAGAATTTCGATTGTATGTATTCGAGCTTTATGGAATGAAATTACCACAAACCAATACTGAACGATAGTGCAATTGGTGAAATGTTCTTTGTTAAGTGTAATTACGGGAGGAAATGTAACTTTTCTATCAAGAGACGGAATAAAAGGGTACATGCTATGGACGGAGGACCTAATGGATTTCGATAACCGACAATGCTAGGTAGTAGTGTATCGGGGGGGTTCCTTGTTTGGATTTCTCTTTGCGAGACATCCCACACATGAAACTTAGCGTAAGGCTGGAATTAAGGAGATGTTTGGTCATTAGTCCGTGAGTTTGGTACCTTGATCGTACTAGGGGTAGGTAATTATATCTATAAGTTAGAAGTTGAATCATGATTTAAGGCCAGTGGAGCCGATTATGTGGTAAGAAAGCATTGAAAGGTATCCCCACGAGTTGAGGGGTGGAACGATGATAAAGAGGATTTAAAAATTTCAATTTCTAGGGTGGTTGAGAGTACCCAAGTGTTGCAACCGCGTTCAGAACACAAGGTAAATAAAGAGTTGGGATGATTTTTAGCATGGATTATTTGGAAAGAATTTTTATTATACAAAAGAGATGACTTGTATTTATTTTGATGAATAGAGCGTTAGTAATTTATTTTGGTTTATGTACCTATTTGGGAAAATTGTTGTACTTATCTGAAGAAGTTGAGATTTGTTGTTCCTCTTTTGTTGTCATGGAATTTGAATGCCCTATTCCTTATATTGTGTTGGATTTAGTTAGTTCCATAGATGAGTAGCGCGCCGTTCTCTCTCCCAGGGCGGTCGGGGTGTTACAAAATGTGGGCATCTTGGTTAGCTGATGTTAAAATAGTCCGAGTTGAAGGGACATGGTAATAGACGTGTGTAATATATGTTTGTGGGACTAACATAATGAAGTAAAAGTAGTAGAGTGTATTAAACGTCACATGAGGGGCAATAATCCATACATAAGTGTGCAATTAAAATCGCACACCCTAATTTTGATTGGAAGGCCGTGGGAAGCCATTTAAGAAGGGGTATTCCTTGAATAGAGTAGAATTTAATTATTATGAAGAACACTCGGAGCGGAGTTGTTATTTGTCAAGTGTGAGAGCGACTTGCGCATACAAAGAGTGATTATGTTAGTATGGTATAAAAGATCCAGAAGTGCGCATCGTGGAGAAAAGAGCACGGGTTAGAACTTTCGGCATACACCAAGGAAGGAAGATGAGTATTACATGTCACTTAGTGTGAGACATTTCAAGGAAAAATTGATGTTTAGCGGGACGTAGTGAGTAGTCTCTACATGCACCGCCCATAGATAGGGTTCGGTTGGAAGAGGAGAATGAACCAGAGAATTTTGTGTTTATCGAAAATTCCTGAAATTGGAAGAGGTCGGTAAAGTCGGTAAAGTTCTTGGATGGGTTACCATCCTCAAAACAAGATCAAGGGTTCATCCGATCATGTGAATTAAGTCACTCAAGAAGGAAATGATTGATATTCCTTTGGGGTATTTTACAATATTAACTAGTGTGCCCCAGACTTCCTTTGAAAAGAAGGATCGCGCTAGTACATGGTCCGGCACAGTATTAATTTCTGAATCGGGATGAGATTGTAAATCCCACCTTTGATATGGGATTTTAGGAACAGCGGAGATAAAGTTTCATTTCGAGTAGGATGTATCACCCTTAGCCAGGGAATAGGCGCACGGTGATTAAAGATTAGTGGAGCCACGTGAAGGAAATTTTGGAATCTTGGTACGGTGATTTCAGGAGTGCTCTGTAGAAGCACTCGTACCTGTTTGTCGTGCACGAGGTGCTTATTAAGGTTTTGGTGTGGAAGAAACTCGACTATTCTCCTTCTGTATGTTTAGAGGTGAATGGATATTCAGAAGTTTCGATCGGTCGAAAATATTTCGATAACTATGGTGGAATTCCACGACTGTTTTAGGCAAACAAGAGTAGTCAAATGTTCGTATGGTTTTTCTTAGAATGGGAGTTTTGTATATAAATAAATCCGAGTAGTTGTCATGTAGTGAGGTGCGTCCTCCCAATGATAGTGAGATAATGGAAATTTATAATGTATAGGCGTGACCTATACGAATGTTGTCATTTAGGAGCACCATGTGAGGTGTCGCCAATGAGAATGTTAATCAAGCTTGCTGTGAGGCGGGGGCTATAGTGATTAGGAGCCTTCCTATGTAGATAGTTTGCGTATAGAAAAGATATCCAGAATTATTCTACCAGGTAGGCCTTATTTTCCGAATTTCGGGATGAAATTCCGTTATTAGCGGGGAGTATGTAATACCCCGTATTTTTATGGCTTTTAAATTTAGGGATTTATTAAATTTAATTGAGATAAATTAATTTAATTTTAATCCGAAAAGTTATTTTAAATATTTACTAGCGTGACAAGAGTTAGTAATTATTGGAAATTGTTGAATGCTACTAGATGAGTATAGTAATATATGAGATTTATTTTATAAAAATTATCAAGCGTGAATAAAATGACAATTATGGAAATTAAGTCGGGACGCGCCTGTGTCGTATCAGGACTAAATTATTATTATATAAAGTTAATAAATTATAAGTTGCATGTATGGTCATTTTGAGTGCGCCAAAGTGTCCGGAAGGGTTGAGATAGTCAAAATAATGTATTCGGGGGTTTAGTTTAGGTCTCGGGGCGTTTTTAGGCTTAATTAGTACCCCGGGAGGGCGTTTTGGACATTTCGTAATTATGGGTAATTAAACCCACGAATTTGCTAGGGTTATATCAGATGGTAAGTGTTGTCTTCTAGGGTTAGCATAACCAAAAACTAATGACGACCATTGGAGAGGAAGAGGAGAAGCTTTTCAAGGAGTTTTAGGCCAAGAACTCCTCCGGTTGCACCACCGTCACCGTCAAATGGTAGATCGTGCAACGAGGATCTCAACCACACCAAATTCTTCCATAAATCAGAACTTTGAATTTCAGGCAAGTATATATCTTGATTTAATCAAGTTAATGCTTCTTTTATATTAGTCTAGGGTTAATTAGAATTAGTGTTCTTGAAAGAAAACATTAACTGGAGACAAAAAATTACATGTTATAGAGGTAAAGATCATATTCTGAAATCCATTTCACATGTAGAGATTGAATCATGAATTTCCATGGTGTTAATGATAGAAAATCTGGAAAAAGAAGGGAAGAAACTAAGTTAAAGAAAAATATTAGGGTTCTTGAGATTTATATAGATTTTACCCTTTTATTTTGTTATAGTTGAAGAAAACTCGCATGTTTTACGTAGGATATTATTTATATGGGTATACAACACTTGTAGTATAAGTGGTTGGAAGTTTGGGACTAAAACATGATGATTTGGATGAGTTTGGGGTAAGATTTCCATAGCTGGGTTTCCTACAGTTTCCCCATAACTGCTTGATCGATCAATCGAGCCCAGAGCATCGATCGATCGATAGTTCGATCGATCGACCCCCTTTCATCGATCGATCGACCCCTCCTGGAGAATTGCATTTTTGCTTGTGTTAGCTTAATCCGATTTGATGCGTAGTAAATATTGATTAGAGTTGCTAGAACATAATGAAACACAAAAAGGACCATTAGGGTCAAGATAAACCCCGTTATGTGGGACTTTAATGTGAAAGGGAAAGGAAGGGTAAATGGGAGATATTCATACTTAGGAAATCATATGTGCATTGATTAAATAATCGAAATGTCTAGGAAGTTGGATTAGAAGGTGAGTGAGGGCCTACAGAAATTGTACTTAGGTAAAGATAATACTTCAAGAGGCGAGAAGTGAGTTTAGAATAACTTAATTACGAGAATAAAATGAACGAGTCCGTTATACAAAATAATCGAGTAAAATATGTAATAACGGATAATTATAATTATGGGTCGTGAGCGCACCTAATTCAACAATGTGGATGTGTATATATATATATATATATGGTTGTGTGATTGTGCATATATTATATCTATATAAAAATCATACTCGGGCTACTTGCTATCACGGGGGTTTCCGCGCCGGGACGGTCTTAACTCGATGGGACCGTTATGGGGGATATTGACTTGTACCCTAGAACATAGGATTCCTTGGTATAGGCTATCTGATTGATAGTCAGATGGTCCTAAGAGACGTGAGGGTATGTGTTGACCTCTTAGTGACTTGGAACTATGCTTCGCCTCCATTTGTTTGTATTTTTGTGTTAATACAGTTCGAGAGTGATTCCGAACTAGTATTTCCCCTAGTTTGTGTGATAAAGGGGACTTGATAGCAGAGTATGCCAGCACCATAGTTTTTATATGGGGTGCCGTTAGTATATATATATATATATATATATATATATATTATATGAGTGATTGGTATATATATACTTATATATGGAAGCCTAGCGCCATAGATTTTATGTGGGGTGCTGTTTGTATATATATTGTACGAGTAATTAATATATATACGTAAATCTATATGTGAACTTTCTACTGTGCGTGAAAGAAGTTAAGCAATGTATAAATTTTCCATTTCACTATAAGTATTCGAAAATGTTATAACGATACAGAGTTATTCTAATTAACGTAAGAAATCTGGAAGAGATAGATTTTCTAAAAGTGAATATCGTAACCTTAATTTCACATGATAAGACTTATAGAGAATAAGTTAGAGAGATATATGAGATTCATTAGTACGGTAGATGTGCACACTAGATGAGAGGTGAGAATTCTCAAGAGAGTTTCGCATACTAATATGATTGTTGCATTAGCCGGTAAGCATTTTAAATACTTGCTAAACTATTTTAAAACTGTTTTATAATCGGGCTCTGACCCATTTGCTATTATCTCTTCTCTCTTGTGTATATATATATATATATGTATTACAAGTGCCCAGACACAAGGGCGTCATGCTTAGGATTCTTTGGATGGAACGTGCTGTAGCTTTTGTGGGTGTTGCAGGCCATTGCTTAGACGATTTCATTATTAACTCCACTTCTAGTTCAGTTTTATCCAATGGGGCATGTGTCGCCCTTTTCCATTATTCAGTTGGTTTCGTCAGAGATTGTAATTCTTTTACTTTCGGTATCTTTACATAGGGATTTATTATTTTCGGGATGTTTTCTTTTGGTGTTTTAAAGTTGGGATTCGTTATTGATGCCTAAACTCTTGGATGTTCATTTATATTCTTACACTTAATGTGTGACTCTTAAACTGTTAATGGTTAAAGGTTTTATAATTGGATTTAAATAAAATGTAAATAAGGTTTAAATGGTTTTGACACTTAGCTTAATTATTTAGGGTGTTTAATTTGAAAATTTTGATATGTGACAGTGATGCTAAGAATGAACCAACGGTCACCTTGATTTTAATTTAATAAAGGATTGATCGCCCGATATTTAATTAGGCGGGGTGTAACAGTACATATTTTCATTTAAACCAATTTAACCCAAGTCCTAGGAATTTTCCTAAGTCATATTTTCAATATTACCAAATTAGGCCAAACCAAGTTTAACAAATTAAATGATGACTTGAATTAAATTAACATTTACCCAAATTAAATAAGTAGTGATTTAAATCAAGTTTTATCTTTTTACCTAAGCATGCATTCTAGGTGATTTTGCAAAAGATAAAATGAACAAATAAATCACTACACCACAATGTACGAGGAAAAACCCACAATGGGAAAAAACCTCGGACGACCCTAGCCTCAAATCCACTAAGTACGGAATTTACAATTACAAGAAAGATGACTTACAACACTCAACTCGACTCCTTCAAGTCCTGACGCGTCTTCTTGTAACTACCTCTGCCTAGCAAATAACCACGGATCTCCATCGCGGTCTCGAAATCCACCAACCGAACTTTTAGGAACAATCGTCAACCACACATAGTGCCTTTCACCATGTGAGAATGCTGTAGCAAAACCACGAACTTCTTCCTTGAGGGATGTAAAAGCAAACCCAAACGAACTCTTCAATGGTATAGTAAACATGGTGCCAAACACTCCAAGCAAGATATTTATATGGAAACTTGGAATAAACAAACTATGGGTGTAAACAAAGGTGTTTAAAGATTTTTCTTGAAAATAAACACTCAAAACATGAACTTTTTCCTTTGAAGTTAAACTCTATAAAACTCTCTCTACGAGATGGAGGATAGTGAAAAAGTTAATCCAAAATGTTGGTTCCCCCACCTGATAAGTCTGTTAAAAGTTAGTGGGGAAAAGTAGTGGGATAGAGGTGAAAAAACTTCCCAAAACTGCCAATTAAATTTTCCGTCGAAAATCTCGTTCGAACGAGATTTTTGTTCGAACGAAGTTCCGTTCGAACGACCCTTCTAACGAAGTTCCAGTGGCCTGATGGGAAATATCATTTCCAAACTCATTCGAACGAAATTCTCGTTGGAACAAAACAACTCATTCGAACGACAATATCGAACTAAGTTCTAGAGGCAAGTCGTTGGCAAACTTCGTTCGAACAAAATTCTCGTTCGAACGACAATTTCGAACGAAAATGCAGAATGTTTAAAAATTCAATTTTAGCCTAGAAACTTTATTTTAAAGTTTTAGAGAAACCTTCTAAAAATAAATAATAGTTTAAACAAAACTTACACCCAATACTAATTGTTCCAAGCTCCTATATAAATATGTAATGCATTTATACCTTAGGAGTAAACGGAACAAATGTTGTTTACGTAGAAACGAGGAACAATAAACTCGACATTTTGATGAAGCTTTAAACTTGGCCACTACGTCTTCAACTTTAGTATGTCATAGTATTTAAGGATGGTCAAGAACTCTATCCTATGACTCAAAATTTTTTGTTCAAAATTGAGCCAAAACTACAAAGGACTCAATTGGAAATTTGTGTCCTTACAAATCTCCCCTTTTGGATATTCCGGGACAAAAACCAAAAAAAAAATTCTAAAGGGTTGTCAATCTCTACTAGACATAAAAAATGTCCCACCCGAAATAACAATACAATCGCTTGACTCAAACAACCCAGGATCAATATCTTTGCAGATGAAAGTTGCCATTTAGAAGAATTCCTGCACACTTAAGCAAACTATCAAACGCATAGGGAATATCAAAATATTAAATGCAATTAAAATAATTACTCCCCCTAAATTAATTCTCCCTTTTATAAACTATAATCAAGCTAAGAAGATAGCGCTCTCCCCCTAAGTTAAATCTCCTAAACTTAGATAAGATTACAATAGGATTAGATACCATTTCTCCCCCTATCATTCTCGCCCTTTTTGTTCAGGAATAGACAAAGGATAAAAAAAAATTAAACATGATGCTTAGAGTGATAGTAACATGAAAGAATATAGGAAACAAAAGCATAACTAATCCATATAAAAAATAAGGATACCAACTAAGATGCAAGTAGATAGATACCAATCATGAAGTAGAATCATAGATGGACTAGAAAGCCAGGCAAAGACGAATAGGATACCTCGTATATGAGTACATAATAAATATCATTAATGCACACTCACATATACTAGGTATAAACATCACACGTGACACAAAATACAATAATCTTTTCACACTCCTATGGAAAAAAATGTGTCATATGGAAACATAAGTGTTAGGGTGTGAACTACTAACAATTAAATTTAGACCCAATCACTTAAAATATGTTCACGGAGTTCTCATTTGATTACAAAATTTATCATATTTGAATATAATCTCATGTGACAATATAAATTGAACTCAATGAAAAAAGATACACAATGCATACAAGCCTATAATTTTGATGATTCTACAAACTAATAGAGTCATGACATTGAAAGTACAACAGGATAAATGGACATTGTGCAAACCGTCGATATACCATCCAATCTCCCTCAATAAGCATATATATTTTTGAATGAATATATCAATTAAAATTAGGCCTTGACAATTATTTTTCTTTTTAATGCCATATTTAATTCTTTTAGGCCTTTGGACCACGTATTTCTTTTAGATCCATTACGAACGATGGCTTACTCACAAAGGATGATATTTCCTTTCGGAGCCCTTCCCGGTGCACATTTATATATATATATATATATATATATATATATATTATTTTCATATGTCACAAATCTCACGTGCAATGGATTTTGACATGCACTAGTCCTCCTAGGTCACAAATATGTAGATGGCAAGATTGGTAGGAGAACACCTCACAAAGCTCAAATATAACATGTGACGATTAAAATTCAAAAGAGCTCGTGCATGTGTGAATAGAGGCATATAAAAATAGAATCCATTTAAGCAACAAAAAATCCAACTACTCCATGTAAGCATGGTAAAGAACATAATAAGGATTGACAATCTAAACCAAAAGTTCTAGCCACATGGGAGGGGAAAATATGGGATCTAACACAAGTATGTGTCACATAGAGTGTGTCAAACTAAAATACACACAAAAAAACGTTTTGAGTTTTTGAAATTTTTAATCAAAAATAAAATATTTACTCAAAAGACAAACAAAAAATCATTTGATTTTTTCATTAAGCCTAAATTACCAAGGGATAAAACCCAAATGATAAACATAAAATCTTTTTGTATTTTTCATTTAATGCACACTAAAATGAAAGAAGTATAATACAAAAGATAAACAAAAATCATAATTCTAGCATGTGATTAATCATGGAGCAAAGAATATAAAATGATTAAACAAGTATACATTTAGCATGATAATATAGCATGAAGTACAAAAGCTAAGGTATGTAAACAAAACTAACACATTCAACCTTTAGATTTTGCAAGGGAGGAGGCATGTGAAAGTAAATGAGAATCAAAAACCCTATATTGTAAAGCTATCAAGTCGGATCTCCTAACCCAAACTAATGACGAATGACGATCTCGGGGTGTAGGAATCTTGGCTACCATGGTTGCCTTGCGTAAGGATTTTCTAGGACCTCGTTTAAGATCAAAACAAAATTTTCTAAGATGACCTTTTCGACCACAATGTGAGCACGTAAAGACTCGGCAAAAAGACTTACCTAAGGAATGATCTCTAAAGGCTTTCCTAGGAAATTCTCCTAAAACATTGGTTTCACCTTTATGAGTTAATTCATTACAAGTATCGAAGCCTAAACCACAAGTGTCATTTTTAATTTGGATCGTTCCTAATATTTTATCTAATTTTTTCGAATGACACTCCAAATCAAATTTGACTTTACTAGAGCCTTTTAATTTATTTTCTAATTCTAGAATGTTAGACTCTAATAAAACATTTCGCTATTCAAATGCAAGAAGCTCCTTTTTCAAGGATTCCATTAAACCTTTAAGGTTATCTCTCTCGCCTCTACATATTCAAACTTCTCACGAAGAGCTCTCTCACATGTCCTAAGGTTTTCAACCAACACACTATCATCAACGACCTTGACACGCTCTTTTAAACTAACTTCTAACTTCAAATTATCTCTTTTTAATTTAATGGATTCTTCATAAAGTTCTTAAAAAGCATTTTGAAGTTCATTCACATCAACCTCTTCTTCATTTTCACTCTCTCTTTCTTCTTCACTCTCACTACCATCATCTTTTATAGATTCACAAAACAAAGGCCTCAGAAGTGTTATGTATTAATATGTCATCATTGGATGATTCCTCACTATCACTAACATAACTAGAAATGAACGCAGTAAAGTTGCGCTCAATAGGGGAATCAGGTCCCTCTTCCTTATCACAATCACTAAGGGTTGCATTAAAAGAAATTGGTTTCTTACCTTCTCTCCTTAGTTTAGTGGGGCACTCAAAATCCCTATGGCCATACACTTCACAACCAAAACACTTATCTGACTCGTCTCTGTTTACATTTTCATTAGAAGTTTTAGGGATCTTCTCGGCTTTGTCATGCCTAGATTTTTCAGATTGCTTAAAATCATTTTTAAATTTCTCTTTGTTAAATTTAAGAAATTTTCGAAACTTTCTAGCAAACATTGCCATATTTTCTGGGTCACTATCACTTTCACTCTCTACTACTTGTTTTTCCTCATTTTGGGCTTTCAAAGTAACGCCCTTCTCAATCTTCTTTTCGGTTTTGGAGGGAAACATGTCTAGTTCAAAGGTTTGTAAATCACCTACGAGCTCTTCTAATTTCGTAGAGGATAAAATGGGTAAAGAGTTTAACACAGACACCTTAGGAATAAATCTATCGGGTAGGGACCTTAAAATTTTCTTTACAACTCGGTTGTCGGGTATTTTCTCACCCAAATTAAAAGATGAATTAACAATTTCAGAAAGTCTATCATAAAATTCATCAAAAGTTTCTTTTTCATTCATTTTGATGGTTTCAAATTGAGTGGTGAGGTTTTGGTGTTTCGAAGCCTTAACAACACTAGTTCCTTCATGAGTGAGTTGTAAAATATTCCAAGCTTCTTTAGAGGTTTCACACGTCCTAATGCGATTGAATTCATCCGGTGTGACAGCGCTAAACAAGGCATTAAAACCTCGAGAATTAAAATTTGCTAGTTTAAATTCATTCTCACTCCATCTATCTGTGGATTTGGGAACACGCTCATTATTTACTAAATGTGTAGGTGGGGACCACCCGTTAATGACAGATAACCAAACTCTCTCATTGATAGATTTTAGTGCTGATTTCATCCGCGCTTTCCAATACGCGTAGTTAGAACCATCGAAAATAGGAAATTTTGAAAATGGGGAAAATTCCATTTTAGCAAAAAATATTTAAAAGATCTTCAACTCAATAATTTCGCGATCCCGCTCTGATACCACTTGTTGGAACACGAGGCCCCCATATTTTAGATTTTACAACGAAAGGATAATTTCAATTTCCTTTTTAAAGACACGGAAGAGAGATGGTTCAATTAAACACACACAAACACCAAATTTTAATTTCTTTCAAATTAAAATTAAACAAGTTCAAAGTGAAATTAAATAAGTCAACAAATACATATTTTCACTTAAACCAATTTAACCCAAGTCCTAGGATTTTGCCTAAGTCATATTTTCAATATTACCAAATTAGGCCAAACCAATTTTAACAAATTAAATGATGACTTGAATTAAATTAACATATAGCCAAATTTAACTTGCACCAAATTAAACAAGTAGTGATTTAAACCAAGTTTTATCTTTTTTACCTAAGCATGTGTTCTAGGTGATTTTGCAAAAGATAAAATGAACAAATAAATCACTACGCTGTGATATACGAGGAAAATCCACAACGGAAAAAAAAACTCGGATGACCCTAGCCTCAAATTCACTAAGGACGAAATTTACAATTACAAGCAAGATGACTTACAACACTCGATTTGACTCCTTCAAGCCCCAACACGTCTTCTTATAACTACCTCTGCCTAGTGAATAACCACAGAGCTCCACCGTGGTCTCAAAATCCACTGATCGAACTTTTAGGAACAACCTTCAACCACACATGGTGCCTTTCACCATGTGAGAATGCAGCAACAAACCCACGAACTTCTTCTTTGAGAGATGTAGAAGCAAATCCAAACGAACTCTTCAATGGTAGAGTAAACCTGGTGCCAAACACTCCAAGCAAGATATTTATATGGAAACTTGGAATAAACAAACTATGAGTGTAAACAAAGGTGTTTAAAGATTTTTCTTGAAAATAAACACTTAGAACATGAACTTTTTCCTTTGAAGTTAAACTCTATAAAACTCTCTCTAGCAGATGGAGGATAGTGACAAAGTTAATATAAAATGTGGGTTCCCCCACTTGATAAGCCTGTCAAAAGTTAGTGGGGAAAAGTAGTGGGATAAAGGTGAAAAAACTGGCAATTAAATTTCTCGTCGAAAATCTCGTTCGAACGAGATTTTCGTTCGAACGAACCTTCTAATAAAGTTTCAGTGGCCTGATGGGAAATCTCGTTGCCAAACTCGTTCGAATGATATTCTCGTTTGAACAAAATAACTTGTTCGAATGACAATATCAAACGAAGTTCCAGAGGCAAGTCGTTGGCAAACCTCGTTCAAACGAAATTCTCGTTAAAATGAAAAATTTGTTCGAATGACAATTTTGAACGAAAATCCAGAATGTTTAAAAATTCAATTTTAGCCCAAAAGCATTATTTTAAAGTTTTAGAGAAACCTTCTGAAAATAACCAATAGTTTAAACAAAACTTACACCTAATAATAATTGTTCAAGGTCCTATATAAATATGTAATGCATTCATACCTTAGAAATAAACAGAACAAATGTTGTTGACGTAGAAAGAGGCACAATAAACTCATAATTTTGATGAAGCTTTAAACTTGGTCGCTACGTCTTCAACCTTAGTACGTCATAGGCTTGAAGGATGGTCAAGATCTCTATCCTATGACTTAAAAGTTTTTATCTGGAATTGAGCCAAAACTACAAAGGACTCAATTGAAAATTTGTATCCTTACAATAATATCAAAAATAAAAAATCTCCAAACATAGTACAGAAGAATATTAGTATATCGTGCACACTGATGATGTCCATTTGATGTGCATTAAAGACATAAATACACCAAAGGCATTAGAGCCACCAATGATGTGCATTTGATGCACCAAGGGTGTCATTCATGGATCCTTATAATAATCTTACGAGTCAATGTTCAAATGCAACTATATCCCTTAATTACAATAGCTTTTACAACCACAAAAATTGGCTCAAAAAGAAATAAAGGGGACACTCTATTAAAATACAAGTGAGATCATGATGCTTTGATAAACAATGAGCGAAGAACTTAAGTACAAAATAAATTCTTCAAGTGAGACGGGAAAAAAGAAAATCAGAATTCGATATGGACAAATAGATTTAATGGCAATTGACAGAAACTAAGAGTATAAAATAGAGAATTTATTAAAAAAAACTAATTAATTAGATGAAGCACATACAACAAATGAAAATTCTCAAATATAACCTCATACAACAACCCAATAGAAAAAACAAAGCAAACCAAACCAACTTTATGAGATTTTATGGGGTAAAAACTGAGCAAAATCGCGATGGAAATTCCAAAAAATTTAAGAAATTTAATGTTCTAACAAAATTACAACAATCATTACATGGGTTTCATTCTAGCATAGTAACAATTATTATGCTAAAATAGTAATTGGGTAGTTTTCAAATTTAAGAAATTTAAACTTTCTAACAAAATAAACAACAATCGTTAATTAGGAAATACATAATCCATAATTGCAGGAGTACCAACTTCATAAAAAAATGTTATTGTTACATTGCAAAAATCGTAACATGCCTTTATCTACGAAATTAATAATTTATAAATAAGAAAATTCAAAGTAAATCTTTAAATCCATTAAATAACTCCAAATGAAATGAGATTGAGTTATGAAGAGAAAACCTACCGTGTGGATTTTGGTAAAGGAAATGGATGTTGAATGGTGGTGTGGGATGATGGAAATATGAAGAAAGCGGGTTTGGGTAGATTTGTGAGTTTCTAGGGTTTTGGGTTATACGGATTAGGGAATGGTATTAGAGAGGAGCTTAGAACTTGGGGTAGGGAAATAGAGGGACGGGACATGGGTTTGGGGTTTTGGGTTATACGACTAAATTCTTCCTTGATTCAAATATGGGTTTGGCTTGAAAGGAAGAGAAAAAGAGGGTAAGGCCTCTTGGAAGAGAATTAGAGGGTAAGACCAAGGTGTCGAATTTGGAGAAGGAAAACCAATAGTCTCCCCATAACCTGGTGACAGTGTTAGAAGAAAACTACACTACCTTTTATAAATGCTGGGACAAAGACTTTGACAATACTAAAAAACAATTCACCTTTGTCCACAAGACCTTTTTCAAGAAAGGATTAGGGTTGGAAATTCGTGTTATTGGGTTGTGTTTTCGCCTAACACGAGACGACACGACAATGAAACATTAAACACGAACACGACACGACACAAAGTCGTGTTTGTTTAAGCACCACAAACACCAACCACGTAAAAACACGATTAATACGAAACCAATTCTTTGTTCAAAATACCGTGATTAACACGAAACCAATTTGAACGATTAATACGATTAACACAAATCCAATTTTTGTTATCATCCAATTCATTCATACCCTTTCATCTGTTATCATTTGTTATCCTCCATAACATATTTTTCATCCAGATTCTTGTCTAGATTTTTCATCCAACCATATCATTTGTTATCATTCTCTCCTACTCTTTCATCCATAAAACAAGGATAACATGAGAGTAAAAAATAATATACCATCAAATAAACCAAAAATAATCTACTGTCAAATTATTTTTGGTTTATTAAACCAAAAAAATTTCAATTTGAACCAAAACAGTAGCAAACAATCATAATAAAAATGGTTGATTTATAATCCATCACAAAAAAAATGGTTAATTCAAACAAAAAATCTAGCACATAATCACAACAAAAATGGTTGATTAAACTAAAAAACATAGCAAACAATCACAACATACATCAACAGCAGCAAACCCGGATGGTTATGGATTATAAACCAACACAACACGACAACAAAAATGATCATAAACCAATCACGACAGCAAACCCGGATGGAAATAGAAGAAAAAATGAACTAAAACGAATATATATCAAAACTTTCAAACTAACCTCATAATTGTCATCAATATCTAGTACAATCTCAAATGGTTTCTTTGAGATATCAAGAGTAACTTTTAATTTCTTCTTTGTAGGCATTTTAGAGTGGAGATAGTGATGGTGGGGATAGCATGTTGATGCGTCTGTTGAGATGATCGGTTGTTGAGCGACTTGGAGAGAGAGAGAGATGTTAGGTTAGTGTGTGTTGGGTGGGGTGGGGTGGGGTGGGGTTGGGGGGCGTGCGGGGGCGTGATTTTTAAGGTTTAAGAGATTAGATGTTGTTAGATATTAGGGTGTGTGTGGTTGGCCTTACTTATCATAGCAAATATAAAAATTATGTTTGGTTGCACAATTTATCATGATATTATTTGTTAGTGTATAACACCCATTATGTATAAGGTATAAACAAACTTTGCTTACCTATTTGAGTGAAACATATTTGTCAACTTCTTAAACGGTTTTAATATTTTAAAAAATAATTTAAAAACTGTTTTTAATATTATAAAAAATTGTTAAGAAAAAGTTTTAATTTTTTTAAAAAACTGTGTTATAAAAAGAGAAGGATACATTGAGATGGAAGAAGGCGGAACGACAGGAGATGAGGTTTTTAATCTTTTTGAAGTCGCATTTTGCACGCCCCCTTAATGTAGTGCAGTCGGAAGAGGAGGCGTCTGACCAATATATACTCAAAGGCTAGGCATGGAGATGATCGAGGGGACCGATTGTACCTATCTTGGTTCGTTTCATTGATTTGCCTATGTAAAAAGCAGACTTTCCTGGAGAGATTCCTATAGTAGAGTTGGTTGTTTTTAATATTATTAAAATCTGTTTTCAATATATTATAAAAAATATTTAAAAGTTTAAAAAAAATTAAAAACTATTTTAAATAGTTAGAAAAACTCCTATGAATATTTAAAAATTGTTTTGTAATGTCTAAAAATTGTTTTTAATATTAGAAAAAAATGTTAAGAAAATGTTTTACAAATTTTCTTAAAAATAGTATTATAAAAATTTAGACAGTTTTTAACATTTTTAAAAACTGCTTTGAATATATTATAAAACTGTTTTAAAGTTTAAAAAAATTAAAAACTACTTTAAATAATTAAAAAAATTGTTATGAATATTTAAAAACTATTTTGTAATGTTTTAAAAACTATTTTTAATATTATAAAAAATTGTTAAGAAAATGTTTTACAATTTAAAAAAAAAACATTTTATAAAAATTGTTTTTAACATTATTTAAAATTGTTTTGAATATATTATAAAAATTGTTTTAAAGTTTTAATAAAAATTAAAAACTGTTTTAAATAGTGAAAAAAACTGTTATGAATATTTAAAAACTGCTTTGTAATGTTTTAAACATTACAAAACAGTTGAGTTGTAGGTACACACATAGCATACACATTCTGCAAGTTGGTCGCTCAAGTAATAACCGACTTACTGGGTTATTACTTGAACGACCTGCTTGCACTTGAGTTGTAGGTACACACGTACCATACACATTCGGCGCCGCGTCAAGTTTTTGACTTCGTTCCGAGGGAGTAGGTAAACACACTAGGTTAGGTCGAATTAATCTAAGAATTTGACTCTAAATCCTAAAAAATATCCAAAAAATAAAAAAATAAAAATAAAAATATTCCATCACCGGCTCAAAGGAGTCAAAAGAGTTCTCGCTACCCAATGCGAGGGGTACCCTAGCCCTCCACTCTAACCTTGCCCAGTCGTCGGCATTAAGCCATGCCATATGGGTTGAACTGCTTGAGAAGTCAGACATTTCAGATGTTAGGACGATTTGCAAAAGTTTATAGCAAAAGGAAATAAGTCAAAAAGTTGTGCAGAATGAGGAGAACCCACCCCCTTTTTATAAGAGGCTAAGGGTCATGCCGATCGGCAGTCCCCTCCACCCATCGATCGGCACTGATCCTTTCACCTACTCGAGGTACCCCAAAATACCGTGCCAATGCCGATTGGCACACCTCCATCTATGTCGGTCGGTACACCCTTTAAAATTTCATACAAAAATTTCGAAAAAATATCAAAAAATCTCGAATAGTACCTAGAATTACCAATCCATTCTAGCACCTTGTTCACTAAGGAAAACATTTTTTACACCCGCATCGGAATTCCAGAGAATCATTCTCCCCAACAACATCTCCAAAAGACGCTCCAAATTTTCCCCATCTACAAATCCTCGGATCATTCACTTTTTACCAATATTCAATGAAGAAAAATCATCCCTAGTGGAGTTCCCAAATTTCCCGGAGGAAAACTACACCTTTGTTAGGTCAAAATTGACCTCCGTCTTGGATCGTCACCTCAGCTAGGTTAGAATGGATATCAATCCTCGATCGTAACCTCTTTTAGGTCAGAATTGACCTCGATCTTGGATCGTCACCTCAGTTAGGTCAGAATTGACCTCGGTTCTTAGTCATCACCTATTTTAGGTTAGAATTGACCTCGTTCTTGGATTGTCACCTCAGTTATATCATAATTGATCTCGGTCCTCGATCGTCACCTCTTTTAGGTCATAATTGACCTCGATCTTGGATCGTCACCTCAGTTAGGTCATAATTTTATATTTGAGAATTTTCATTTGTTGTATGTGCTTCATCTATTCAATTAGTTTTTTTAATGAATTCTCTATTTTATACTCTTAGTTTCTTTCAATTGTCATTAAATCTGTTGGTCCATATCGAATTCTGATTTTCTTTTTTCCCGTCTCACTTGAAGAATTTCATTTGTACTCAAGTTCTTTGCTCATTATTTATCAAAGCATCATAAGCTCACTTGTAGTTTAATTGAGTGTCCCCTTTATTTCTTTTTTGGCCAATTTTTGTAGTGGTAAAAGCTATTGTATTTGAGGGATATAGTTGCATTCAAACATTGACTCAAAAGATTATTATAAGAGTCCATGAATTACTCCTTTGGTGCATCAAATGCACATCATTGGTGGCTCTAATGCCTTTGGTGGCTTTATGGCTTTAATTCACATCAAATGGACATCATCAGTGTGCACGATATACTAATCTTCTTGTGTATTTTGTTTGGATATTTTTGGTTTGTGATATTATTATTCAGGACTAGTTGTGAGAACTTTTGTTTTGTTGTATTGACATAATTTTTTAGTCCATTTACATTGGATGTTCAATATGATATAGGCCACTGTCATAAATGATTTATGTTTGACATTGATTGTATGTTTTGAATGTAGAAATTTGTGATTTATGTTTGAACGATTTGTCTTGATTTGCTTGATTGTGTTTTGAATGTAGAATTTGATGATTTGTGTTTGAATGGATTGTAGCGATTTTCTTACAGGTTTTGCAGCATACGATAGGTTCCCATCGATCCATAGTATTCTAGTATTATGTTCACATTTTTCGACCCTGATTTTAACTCTCTTCTCATAGTTGTGTTTTTTCTTCATATTTTGAGATTTGATATGTTAGGGTCTTGGTTCTTCTGGTTTGATTGTTTCTTCACATTTAGAATTTGAACACGCAAGTGTTTATTCTATTTTTTCTTTAATTGCTAACATTTATTTCACATTTGGATTCTTCTGGAGTTGAAAAGTAGTGATCGGTGCACCAATTTGATGTATTCAATGTGTTGCATCTTTGGTAAATGTTTAAATGAGTTTCTTTAGTTTTTCTTTTCGTAGAAAACTTTTTGGATGGTATTTTGTTGTCAATTTTATAAAATACCTCAAGTCCATTAGCTATTGTAGAATAGCGTGTGTAAGTACGAGTCGAAACTGTAGAGATTTGTCAATTTTTCATTCAAATTAATTGTGACTGTCCAACTAGACTAAATGGGATAAAGAATGATTATGAACTACACTAAATAAAAGAAACTACAATAAATGAGAGTAACACAAGAGATTTGTAAACAATTAGGAAATAATTATTATTCGAGGTCTATTTATCACATAACTAATATTGCACACTAATTTAATTTTGTCATTCCCTTTTTATAACTCAAATTAAACCGACTCTCGCCGTGTTTAATTCGAAAATATGACGGTTATGATCAAAATATTTTTAACGTCTCTAATAGACCGCTAAAATTCCTATTCTCTAAGAAAATACAAGTTTTAAAATTCGCAAATGTATTTAAGCATGGACTATCAAAACAATTAAAGTGCAAGCATAATCCATCAAAAATTACTATTTTTAAATCTCAAAACTTGATTTGACAAAACAATCTTAATGGTTCTAAAACACACTCTCGTGTCACTTTAAAATGAATACCGAATCTTTAATAACAATTAAAATAAGTAGGGAATAGACAACTTGAAAACAATAGGACCCCCAATTTTAAATTTTACAAAAATTAATTTCCTTTTAGATGCGGAATAAAGATGGTTCAACTAAACAAGTACATAAACCAAATTTTAATTTCTTTTAAATTAAAATAAAAATAACTCAAAGTGAAATTTAATTAAACAAGAAATACATTTTTCACTTAAACATATTAACTCAACCCAAGTCCTATAAATTTGCTTAATAATTAATTAATTCATTTTTGTAAATTAGGCCAACCCAAATTTTATCCAATAAAATTAATGACTTGTATTAAATTAATTTTTACCCAAATTAAATTAGCACCATAATTAAATATACTAATTTTATCTTTTTACCTAAGCATGCATCTAATGTAATTTTGCAAAAGATAAAATAAATAAACAACCACTACGCCACGATGTACGTGGAAAAATCCACAATGGGAAAAAACCTCGGACGACCGTAGCCTCAAATCCACTAAGTACGATTTTACAAGTAGAAGACAAAAAAGACTTACAACACTCGACTTGACTCCGTCCAAGCCTCGACTCTCCTTCTTGTACACACCTCTACCTAGAGAATAACCACGGAGGTCCACCGCAGTCTCGAAATCCACTGATCGAACTTTTTCGATCACCGCCACCCAAACAAGGCGCTTTTCTCCAAGTGGGTATGTCACAGCAAACAATCTTCTTCTTTGTGGGATGTAGAAGTAAACCCAAACTTATCTTCTTTGAGGTGTAGAGAAAAACCCACTGCCAAACACTCCAAACAAGGATATATATTAAGGATTTTGGAATAGACAAAACTATTGGGTGTGTATGTGTTTGGTAAATTTAATACATAAATATCAAACACAAAACATGGAACTTTTTCTTGGAAGATTTACTCTCTCTAAAGTCTCTTAGAATGTGAAAAAGTTAGTTACAAAAAGTTGGTTCCCGCACATTAGTAATTCAGTAAAAATTAGTTGGAACAAAAGAGTGGAGTAGTGGAGAAAATTGCCAAAAAAAATTCCCATCGAAAATCTCGTTCGAACGAGATTTTTGTTCGAATGAAGTTCCGTTCGAACGACCCTTCTAACGAAATTCCAGAGGCCAGTGGGAAAAATTCATTGGCAAACTCGTTCGAACGACATTCTCGTTTGAACGAAAAAATCGTTCAAACGATAATATCGAACGAAGTCCCAGAATGGTCAAAATTTGATTTTAAGCCCAGAAACTTTATTTTAAAGTTCTGAAGAAACCTTCTGAAAATAAACATGAGTTTAAAATAAAATTACACCCTTTATAAAATTATTCCAAATCTCCCTATATATATAAAGATGCATTCATACCTTTTGGAGACTATGGAATATGATGTTGATGACGTAGAAATGAGGCACACTGAACCTGGCATTTGATGAAGCTTTATAATCTTAGCCGCTACGTCTTCACCTAACACGTCATAGGCTTGGATGGATACACTTGAACACTATCCTATAACTTAAATGTTATTGTTCGAAATTGAGCCAACACTAAATTAAGACTTAATCGGAGACTTGTGTCCTTACAAATCTCCCCCTTTGGCTATTCCAGGACAAAAACCAACCAAAAATCCTAAAGGGCCGTCAATCTCTACTAGACTTAAAAAATATCCGTCCCAAAATAAAAAAATTACATAGCTTGACTCAAAACTTAAGGATCAATATCATTGCCGATGAAAGTTGCCATTTAGAAGAATTCCTGGACACTTAAGGAAACTATAAAACCCATAGGGAATATCAACATATTAAATGTAATTAAGATAGATACTCCCCCTAAATTAATTCTCCCTTTTATCAAATAAATGACCTACTTAGAAAGATGTCTCCCCTAAGATAAATCTCCCCCAAACTAAGATATGAGTACAATAGGATTAGATACCATTTTTCCCCTATCATTCTTCCCCTTTTTGTTCAGGAATAGACAAAGGATAAAAACTAATTTAAACAAGAAACTTAGAGTGATTAGAGCATGAAAGCATATGGGCAACAAAATCAAAAATTAATCCATACAAATAATAACGGATACCAACGAAGATGCGAACAAAATGATACCAATGTGATATATAAGATACTAAGCATGTGATATCAACAACAATATGCAATACGATAGATACCAATTATGAATTAGAAGCATGGATGGACTAGAAAGCAAGGCAAAGAAGAAAATACCATATATATGTATACATAATGAATATCACTAACGTACACTCACATATATATAGGTATAGGCACCACAAATGACACAAAATACAATAAGCTTTTCGCACTCGTATGGAAAAAATGTGTCATATGGAAATGAAAGTGTTGGGGTGTGAACTAGTAACAATTAAATTTAGACCCAATCACTTAAAACATGTTCACGGAGTTCTCATTTGATTGCAAAATTTATCACATTTTAATATAACCTCATGTGACAATATAAATTGAACTCAATGAACAAACATACACAATGCATCCAAGCCTAAAATTTTGATGGTTCTACAAACCAATAGAGTCATGACATTGAAAGTACAACTAGGATAAACGGACATTGTGCAAGCCGTTGATATACCATCAAAACTCCGTCAATTTAGGCATATTATTTTAATCTTTTGAATGAATAAATCAACTAAACAAATTAGGCCTTGGCAAATATTTTCTTTTAATGCCATTATTCTTTTAGGAAATGGTGGCTTACTCGCAAAGGATGTTTTTTTCCTTTCGGAGCCCTTCCCCGTGCACATTTTTATATATAATCTTTTATATCTCACACAAATCTCACGTGCAACAGATTTTAACATGCACTAGTCCTCCTAGGTCACATAACATGTAGATGACAAGATTGGTAGGAGACCACCTCACAAAGATCAAATATACATGTGAAGTTGTAATTTCAAGTGAGCTCGTGCATGTGTGAATTGAAGCATACAAAAATAAAATCCATTATATCAACACAAAATCTAACTACTCCATGTAAGCATGGTAAAGAACATTTTAAAGATGGATAATCTAAACCGAAAGGTCTAGCCACATGAGAGCGAAAAAGAAGGGATTCAAACACAAGGATATGCCACATAGAGTGTGTCAAACTAAAATACACACCAACCAAAAATCTTTTTGAGTTTTTGACAATTTTTTACCAAAAATAAAAGTATTTACCCAAAAGACACACAAAAATCATTTGTATTTTTTATTAATCTTAAATTACTAAAAAGGTAAACACAAATGATAAACAAAAATCTATTTGTATTTTTCATTTAATGCAAACTAAAATGAATGAAGTATAATACAAAAGATACACAACAATCATAATTCTAGCATGTGATATGTGATAAAGCAATGACTAGAAAATGACTAAACATGCATACACGTAGCAATGATATATAATATGAGGCTCCAAAAGCTAGAGTATGTAAACAACTAACACATTCAACCATTAGATTTAGCAAGGGAGGAAACATGTGAAAGTAAATGAGAATAAAAAATCCTATTTTGTAAAGCTACCAAGTCGGATCTCCTAAGCCAAACTAATGAAGAATGACTATCATGGGGTGTAGGAATCTTGGCTACCTCGATTTCCTTACGTTGGGATTTTCTAGGACCTCGTTTAAGATCAAAACAAAATTTCTTAAGATGACCTTTTTTACCACAATGCGAGCACCTAAAGACTCGGCGAAAAGACTTACCTAAGGAATGATCTATAACATTGTTCCTAGAGGATTATCCTAAAAAAAATGGTTTTGGCTTTAAGAGTTAACTCTTTACAAGTATCGAAGCCTAAACCACAAGTGTCATTTTTTATTTGAACTCTTCCTAATATTTTATCTAATTTCTCCGAACGACACTCCAAATAAAATTTGACTTTACTATAGTCTTTTAATTTATTTTCTAAATCAAAAATGTGATACTCTAATAAAATATTGCGCTCTTCAAACGCGAGAAGCTCCTTTTTCAAGGATTCTATTAAACCTTTAAGGATATATCTCTCGCCTTCTACATATTCAAGCTTCTCATGAAGAGATCTCTCACGTGTCCTAAGGTCTTACACTAACGCACTCTCATCAATGACCTTGACACGCTCTCTTAAACTAGCTTCTAACTGCAAATTTGTTCTTTTAATTTAATAGATTCTTCATATAATTATTGAAAAGCAATTTGAAATTCAATCACATCAACCTCATTTTCACTTTCACTCTCTCTTTCTTCTCCACTCTCCCTACCATAATCGCTTTGGGATTCACAAAAAAAAGTCTTGTAAGTGTCATGTGTTAAAATTTCATCACTAAGGGAGAGCTCACTTTCACTCACATGACTTGCCATAAAAGCCACAAAGTTGGGCTTAGTGGGGGAATCGGATCCCTCTTCCTTATCACTATCACTAAGGGTTGTATTATAAGAAATTGGTTGCTTACCCTCTCTCCTTAGTTTAGTGGGGCACTCTTTTGCCCTATGGCCATACCCTTCACAACCAAAACACGTATTTGACTCGTCCCTATTTAAATTTTCATTAAAAGTTTTAGGAATCTTCTCAGCTTTGTCATGCTTAGAATTTTCAAATTTCTTAAAATCATTTTTAAATTTATCTTTGTTAAATTTAAAAAAAATGTGAAACTTCCTAGCAAACATAGGCATATCTTCCGAGTCACTCTCACTTTCACTCTCTACTACTTATTTTTCCTCCTTCGGACTTTCAAAGCAACTCCCTTATCTATTTTCTTTTCAGTTTTAGAGGGAAATATGTCTAGTTCATAGGTTTGTAAATCACCTACGAGCTCTTCTAATTTTGTAGAGGCTAAAGTGGGTAAAGAATTTAACACGGTCACCTTAGGAATAAATCTATCGGGTAGGGACCTTAAAATTTTCTTTACTACTCGTTTATTGGGTATTTTCTCTCCCAAATTAAAAGATGAATTAACTATATCGTAAAGTCTAGCATAAAATTCATCAAAGGTTTCTTTTTCATTAATTTTGATGGTTTCAAATTGAGTGGTGAGGTTTTGGAGTTTCGAAGCCTTAATGACACTAGTTCCTTCATGAATGAGTTATAAAATATCCCAAGCTTCTTTAGCTATTTCACACGTCATAATGCATCGAAATTCATCTGGTGTGACCGCGCTAAACAATGTATTTAATCCTCAGGAATTCAAGTTTACAAGTTTAAATTCATTCTCACTCCATCTATCAGTGGGTTTGGGAACACGTCCATTTTCAACTAAATATGTAGGTGGGGACCACCCATTAATGACAGACAACCAAACCCTCTCATCTAGAGACCTAAGTGTCGAACGCATACGTGCTTTCCAATATGCGTAATTAGAACCATAGAAAACAAGAAATTTTGAAAATGGGGAAAATTCCATTTTAGCCAAAAATATTTAAAAGGATCTTAAACGCAATAGATTAGCGATCTCGCTCTGATACCAATTTGAAAACGATAGGACCCCCAATTTTAAATTTTACAAAGAGTAATTTCCTTTTAGATGCGGAATAAAGATGGTTCAACTAAACAACTACATAAACCAGATTTTAATTTCTTTCAAATTAAAATTAGACTAAACACAAAGTGAAATTAAATTAAACAAGAAATACATTTTTCACTTAAACATATTAACTCAACCCAGGTCCTAAAAATTTTCCTAACAACTAATTAATCAATTTTTTGCAAATTAGGCCAAAAAAAAATTTATCCAATAAAATTAATGACTCGTATTAAATTAATTTTTATTCAATTTAAATTAGCACCAAATTAAATATACCAATTTTATCTTTTTACCTAAGCATGCATCTAATGCGATTTTGTAAAAGATAAAATAATTAAACAACCATTACGTCGCGATGTACGAGGAAAAACCCACAACGGGAAAAAACCTCGGACGACCCTAGCCTCAAATCCACTAAGTACGATTTTACAAGTACAGGACAAAAAGACTTACAACACTCGATTTGACTCCGTCCAAGCCCCGACGCTTCTTTTTGTACACACCTCTGCCTAGCGAATAACCATGCATGTCCACCGCGGTCTCAGAATCCACCGATCGGACTTTTCTCGGTGACTACCACCCGAATAAGGAGCCTTTCTCCAAGTGGGTATGTCACAGCAAACAAACTTCTTCTTTGTGGGGTGCAGAAGTAAAAACAAACTTCTCTTCTTTGAGGTGTAGAGAAAAACTCGGTGCCAAACACTCCAAGCAAGGATACATACATATATATATATATATATATATATATATATATATATATATATATATATATATATATATATATATTAAGGAACTTGGAATAAACAAACTATTGGGTGTGTATGTGTTTTGGTGAATTTAATCCATAAAAATCAAACATAAAACAAGGAAATTTTTCTTGGAAGATTTTCTCTCTCTAAAGTCTCTTCGAATGTGAAAAGGTTAGATCCAAAAAGTTAGTTCCCGCACATTAGTAATTCAGGAAAAATTAGTTGGAACACAAGAGTGGAGTAGTGGAGAAAACTGCCAAAAAACTGCCCAAAACATTTCTCGTCGAGAATCTCGTTCGAATGAGATTTTCGTTCAAACGAAGTCTCGTTAACGAAGTTTCAGAGACCAATGGGAAAAATTCTTTAGCAAACTCGTTCGGATGACATTCTCATTCGAACAAAAAACTCATTCGAACGACAATATCGAATGCAGTCCCAGAATGGTCAAAATTCGATTTTAAGCCCAGAAACTTTATTTTAAAGTTCTAGAAACCTTATGAAAATAAACTTTAGTTTAAAATAAAATTACACCCTTTATAAAATTATTCCAAGTCTCCCTATATATATAAATATGCATTCATACCTTTTGGAGATAGTGGAATATGATGTTGATAACATAGAAACGAGGCACAGTGAACCCGACATATGATGAAGCTTTATAATCTTGGACGCTACGTCTTTAACTAACACGGCATAGGCTTGGATGGATACACTTGAGCACTATCCAATGACTCAAATGTTTTTGTCCGGAATTGAGCCAACACTACATTAAGACTCAATCGGAGACTTGTGTCCTTACACAACGATAAAATTAACGTGATAATATTAGCTAACTATGATAAACTTCACCCTACTCCTAATATAAGAATCAAGCTACCATAATGAACAAGAAATTACAAGAATGATTTGAGGTCATTATTAATAACCCAAGCTTACAAATAGTTCTCTCACAATAATCTTCAATCCTCTAAAAAATGATAAAAACATGGCCCTCAAATTTATTACAATCACTTAAAGTTTCTCCTCCAAATCCTCCACGAAATTCTTCTCTAATTGTCTACTGTAACAACCCTCGCTTTTGAGGTCTTAGTTTATATTTAGTTTGCTAGATATAGTGATTATATATAAAGATGTTGGTATGTGGAGTAGGTATTAATTTAAGAAAGAAAAGTTAATATCTACTATGAGGTTGCATATTTAACGTAAGTATAGGTGAATTTTGCTATGTTATGTTTTGTAATGTCATATGATTTAAAATGACATTTGGCTTAAAATGAAACGGGAACGTAAAATGAATTATAAAATTTCCAAATGATAATTTGGAGGGTACCAATAGTTTCGGGAGGTTCGAGATAGTCAATTTATATGCCATATTATATTTCGAGGTTCCGGGCACTTTTGACTGGTTGTAGCTTATATGAGTAGTTGCGTATTATTTTACCGTGTATTAATCACTTAAAGCTGGAATTTAGACAAAAGCCACGATTTATGTCTTGAATTAAATCACTATTCCCCTAATTGAATTGGTAAACCTAGAGAAAGAAAGAGAAGAAGAAACCTTGGGAGAAAGGGAGAGATTGAAGCTTGGGTGATTGTTCTTGCATACAACTTCATCAAAATCTGAACTTGCAAGCTTGAGGCAAGTTATCTACTTGCTATTTTATTATTTAAGTAGAGTAATTAGCATTGACGGTTATGGTTATGTATGGTTTGAGAAACTTAGGGCTTTTAATTGTTTTATGGGCTTGGAATGTTGGAGATTGATTTGAATGGTTATTGATGGTGAAATTATGGTTGTTGGGTGCATTTATACTCTATTGGTAACAAGAAATGATAAGGGTTTGTGTTGGTTGAGTTTGGAGGAGATTAGGAGTCCAAGCCTCCATAACCAAATTGGCAAAATTCGCAGGACCGAATCGATTCGGCTCCTGGCCGAATCGATTCGCATAGAGGCAGTGTCCAGGTCTGGTGAACCGAATCGATTCGGTCATCCCCCAAATCGATTCGGCTGTTATGCAGAATGTTGGTTTTCCTGACCGAATCGATTCGCTTGTCTGGCCGAATCGATTCGCCCTAGTCCGAATCCTGCATTTTCTTTTTGTTTTTTTTCTTCTCTAATTTTAACCCTTTCCCTTAGGATTAGAACCTATGATCCTTCTTGAATGAAGTAAACATAGGATCCTAGAGTTTTAGTTGAGTTTGGTCGTTACCCTATAGTTGAATGGGATCACTTGGGGTTAATTCAGGGGTATTTAAAGTGATGTTTAGGCATCACTTGTCATTTGGTAGATAAATTGGAAAATAGAATTCTAAGCCCATATGTGGAGATTTTAGAGGCCTTTTTGAGGTATATAAAACCTTGAGACTTATCAGATTTAGGGAAATTGTTTAGAGAATACTTCGGGACCTAAAAATAAGATGAAATTGAATAAGAAATATTCAAAGATGATTGTTTCAAGTAAAATGGAACACATGTGATTAATGGTAATAAAAATGTGACTTAAATTGGTAATTATTAAATTACTTAAACACACCTCTCTAAATGCTATCATAAGGGAAGCTCGCGCATGAGGTGATGTCCCCTGACTATTGAATGCAGGCTGACTATAGTCCTCGGCCATATACGGGGTGTGTATATGTTTTTCTGCGCTAGTGAGGTAATTCCGGGTGTGGTTATGACTCACTCGCAGGCATATGGCCACTTCCCGACGTGCGTTAGGTGCCCAGGTTGTCTTGTATAGATAGGCCCTGGAAGATGATAGTCATTTAGGGGCGCGCCCAGTGGGGAAACTCGGAGGGACGGTCTTAGAAACGTTATATGTAGAAGAATATAACCTTTCTAACTCAAGTGGGACTTGAGGTATGTGAATTGCCATAAGATATGAGATGGTAATTATATTCTTGCTAAGGAATGGAAAACGGAAAGATATGATGGAAATTATATTCCTATTAAGGAATGGAAAATGTTAAGATATGGGAAGAAAATGAGATTTAATTTTATTTCTCTTGCTTAGCTTAATAACTGTTAGAAACCCATATAATTGCATCATCCCACTTTATGATTTGGTTGTTAGATTCTCATTCACATTGTTCATGATTCATTGTCCATATCTATCATGCTTCTTAATCTTCTGGGAATCATATATAAATCGGGCCCTGACCCGTTCATTTTCCATGTTGTGCATGTTGTTGTATCCGCTCAGGTGCTCCTCCGCAAGGGCGCCCGTTATGATTTTCCTACTCTTATGCTTTTGACGAGCTGTATGACCTTGCGGATTATTACAGGATGTTTGTTAGACGCCTTCATTTTTGGAATCTAGTTATGATCGGGTCTTTTATTCGGGCTAGTGGCCCATCTTTTGTACTTGTTAATGAATGTGGTATGTAAAATATTAAATTGTTGAAACATTTTGAATGTAACTGTAGATCGACAGATTATTCGGTCCTTTTACTGTATGTTGTTTTGGGTATTTATCTATATGTTCCTTTGAAATTCCACTTTCATCATATTTGGGTTGTTTAATTTATTTCTTAACTCTTTATCAAACCAAAACTTTGACAACCTGCTTTCTGATTTATGGAGTGGTTTTCCCATATACCTATTTTATTGTTATGATGCTGAGGATGATATCCATCCATGATTCTGTTATGTCGAGGTATCGGGTTGGCCACCCCTTATTTCAGAATGCGGGTTATCACAGATGGTATCAGAGCATCTGGTTCTAGAGTCTTTTGGATCTTTGTGGACTTGTCACGTTCTACCGTAGCGTTCTTTGATATAGAGCCTAATGTTAGGTTTGCTTTGTTGCTTATGTTTACGATCTTCTGCAAAATAGATTATTTTAAGTGAAATTCTAACTCTATTGTTTCTCCATCTCAGATGCTGCCTAAAAGAGGTCGCCCGGCTAGACGCAATAGGGTCTTAGATGAGGATGTTGGTCCTCCCCCTTCGCCACAAGGAACATTCAATGCCGCGGATGTGGCGAATATAGTGGTTCAAGCAGTTAATGCGGCCATGACAGCAGTGGCCCAACAAGCGCCACAGGCTCAACGAAGAGCGCAAGATGCCCAAGTTCCTACCGGACCTTCTCCGTGGGAAAGAGCTAGGGAATCTTTTCTAAAGGGTCAGCCCTCGGAATTTGATGGGAGCTCGGATGTTATAAAGGCAAATCAATGGAAGAAATATATACAATGCCATCTACGTATGGTGGAGTGTGGTGAGGACAGGTAGCAAGTTCTTGCAACTTTTAAACTGGTTGGGGCCGCAATACTGGTGGGAATCCGTGACTACACCAGAACAGAGGGATACAATGTCAATCTCTGAATTCTGGGATTTGTTCGATCATAAGTACTTTCCTCCCGCAATTCAAGGGGAGATGATAAGGAGGTTGCAAGACCTTGTGTAAGGGGAGAGGTCAGTAGCGGAATATGAGGAGGAATTCACCCGGTTGGCAAGTTTTGTACCGGATGAAGTGACTCCCTAAGAAAAGAAAGTTTTGAAGTTTATGAGAGGGTTGAACTGGAGAATCCGACAACACTTGCTGGGTAATCCGGCTTTACAAACTTTTGTGGAAGTGATGAATTAAGCTCTACTACATTGCTAAGAGCATAGACTATTTTTGCAAAGTGGTAAGAAGGCCTCCGTGGTGGGGCAAGCGGGAAGGCCGGGAGTAGTGGGATTAGAGGAGGAGTCTTTCCCTTATCCCAACCTTCGGGCAGTAAACAGATTGAAAGGGATCCCCAACAGGGTGACTTGTCAAAGAGGCAGCGTTCTGGTGGGTTTAATTCGGGGAACCATAATAATAGGAACGGTCAGGGCACCCCACAACAACAAGCAGGCCGTGGTGGTCAGGGAGGTAGAGGCCAGCAGGGCCAAGGTGTGAATCAGTTTAGAAATAATCATGGTAGAAATGCTGAAAATATGATAGGTCGGTGTTTCCAATGCGGGGAAGCAGGTCACTATAAGAAGGAATGTCCTCAGTTGATAGGGGGACAGTTTCCTTGAGCTCCACAGTAGTCGTACCTTCAGTTCCTTCCACAGGTGCCTAACCCAGTTGCTCCTCCACAAAAGGGTCAGTTACAGTATGGTAGGGTTTATCATATTCAGGATGCTATGCTTCCTCCAGCTCCGTCGGCACCGCCAGCCATTGAGCGTAAGTTCCTTATTCAAGGACATATGGGTCATATTTTATTTGATATTGGTGCAACGCATTCATTCATTTCTAGGAGCTTTGCTCAGACTACCGAGTTGATTAAATCTGCTGAAAGAACTTTTACTAGTGTGGAGTCCTCTATGGGTGATGGTTCACTCATCTTCTTTGTTTGTAAAAATATAGAAATCTTTCTCGGTAATTTATTCTTTGACTCCGATTTACTCATCCTGGATATGGTCGGGTATGACGTGATTTTGGGCATGGATTGGCTTATGAAGTATCATGCTATAGTAAATTATTACGGGAAGAGTATAGTCTTCGCCGTTCTGGGACAAGAAATGTTCCTGGTAGTTTTACCTCGTTTAGAGGGGGGTACTAGTACTTATTTGTATTGCATTGCTGAGGAAACTTCTAGGTATGTAGTTGTTCCCTTGGATTCTATTCCGGTTGTGAAAGATTTTGAGGATGTTTTCCGGGAAATACCGGGTTTGCCTCCTAGCCGTGAGATTGAGTTTGTGATTGATTTAGCACCGGGAACGACGCCTATTTCAAGGGCTCCATATCGAATGACTCCCATTGAAATGAAGGAGCTAAGAGATCAAATTCAAAAGTTGTTGGAGTAGGGATTTATTCGGCGTAGCACATCGCCGTGGGGTGCTCCAGTGTTGTTTGTTAAGAAGAGATATGGTTCTCTCCGGTTATGTGTGGACTATAGAGAATTGAATAAGGTCACCATCCGGAATAAATACCCTTTACCTCGTATCGATGACTTGTTTGATCAACTTCGAGGAGCGATGTACTTCTCCAAAATCGATTTGAGGATGGGGTATCACCAATTGAGGATACGGGAGGAGGATGTATCCAAGACTTCTTTCCTAACAAGGTACGAGTCCTATGAATTTTTGGTTATGCCCTTTGGACTAACCAATGCCCCCACTGTATTTATGGATCTCATGAATAGGGTGTTTCGAGATTTCCTGGACCAATTTGTTATTGTGTTCATCGATGAAATTTTAGTCTATTCTCGAACGGAATTTGATCATGCTATGCATTTAAGGTTGGTTCTATAGAGATTATGGGACCATTAATTGTATGCCAAGTTCGAGAAGTGTGGCTTTCGATTACATGAGGTATAGTTTTTGGGTCATGTGGTGACACCCCAGGGTGTATCAGTGGAACCGGGTAAGGTGGCTACAGTGAGGGAGTGGGGTCAGCCCACGACACCTACCGAGGTTAGAAGTTTTCTGGGTTTAGCGGGTTATTACCGTCGGTTCATCAAGGGTTTCTCTAAAATTGCTAGCCCTTTGACAAATTTGATCCGGAAAGGGGTGCACTTTATTTGGGATGATTCTTGCCAAGCTGCATTTGATGAGCTTAAAGAATGATTAACTTCGGCTCCGGTCCTTGCATTTCCAAAATTGGGATTAGAATATTTAGTCTTCACCGAGGTATCTCTTCAAGGATTAGGAGGTGTACTTCAGCAAGAGAGACGGGCTATCGCTTATGCTTCCCGCAAGTTAAAGCCTCATGAAAGAAGCAATCCGTTGCATGACTTAGAACTAGACACAGTTGTCTTTGCCTTGAAGATATGGAGGCATTATCTCTTGGGAGAGAAGTTTATTCTTTTCACGGACCACAAATTGCTGCAATATTTATTTTCACAGAAGGACTTGAATATGCGACAGCGCCGGTGGTTAGTGTTCATGAAAGATTATCAATTTGATATTCGTTATCATCCGGGTAAGATGAATGTTGTAGCGAATGCCTTGAGTAGGAAACCCGATGGAGAATTAGCTGAAGTTTGGAAAGCTAAGTGGAAGGAACTCAGTCAGGGGGATGCAGTGGTGAGAGCATTCATGTCGGTAATGACCGTTACTCCTACCATTGTGGCAAGGGTGGTAGAAGCCCAAGGAAGGGATAAGGGGTGTCAAGTCCATATTCGCCGATTGCTGTTCGAGGGAGCGGAGTCCTACTCAATTGGTTCTGAGGGTGGATTACGCTTCCATGGAAGACTCATTGTTCCGGAGGAAGGAGATTTGAGACGGGAAGTGATGGCCGAAGCTCACGGGTCTAGGTTCACGGTTCATCCTGGCGGGGACAAAATGTATCTAGACATGCGTCATCAATATTGGTGGCCAGGTATGAAAAGGGATATTTTGGAATTTGTGTCCCAATGCACTACTTGTCAACTGGTCAAGATCGATCATCAGAAACCGACAGGTTTGTTGCAACCGTTAGAGATCCCGGTGTGGAAATGGGAAAGAATATCGATGGATTTTATCATGGGCTTGCCAAGATCACAAAGTGGATTTGATTCTATTTGGGTGATTATCGACCGCTTGACAAAGTCGGCACACTTCCTACCTGTGCGGACAAATTATGACACTGCTCGCTATGCCCGCTTATTCATCGAGGAGGTGGTGAGACTCCATGGGGTGACTTTGAATATAGTTTTCGACCGAGACAAAATTTTTGTTTCCCACTTTTGGTGGAGTTTCCAAGAAGCTATGGGGACCGAATTGAGGTTAAGCACTTCGTATCATCCTCAAACAGATGGACAAACTGAAAGGGTAAACCAAATGTTGGAGGATATGCTTCGCATGTGTATGCTTGACTTCAAGGGTGGTTGGGAACAATATCTCCCATTGGTTGAATTTGCTTATAACAACTCTTACCAATTCACAATTGGAATGGCACCTTATGAAGCTTTGTATGGAAGACCGTGTAGATCTCCCGCTTATTGGTTGGAAGTGGGTGATAATAAATTTCTTGGACCTGAAATGATCCAAGATACTTCCGCAAAGATTGAATTGATTCGGAATCGCATTCGGATAGCGCAAGACCGTCATAAGAGCTATGCCGATGCGGGTCGACGACACATGGAATTGGAGATCGGGGACCAAGTCTTGGTTCGAGTGTCGCCTATGAAAGGCATAAAGCATTTCGGTAAGAAGGGGAAGCTTGCGCCGCGCTTTGTTGGACCTTTTCTAGTTATTGCAAAGGTGGGTCCAGTGGCATACCAACTTGCTTTACCAAAACCATCGCAACAAATTCATGATATATTACATGTTTCCTCCCTAAAGAAGTATAAGAGGTGCGAAGGTGCGCTTTGGCACATCCCTTTCGAGGATATTGATTTGCAACCCGATGATTCATATGAAGAAATCGGTTGCTATTTTAGAGCATGGGGAGCGTAGATTAAGGTCTCGTGTGTTTCCCTTGGTGCGGGTTCAATGGAGTCACCATAACGCCAAGGAGTCGACATGGGAACGCGAGGATGACATGCGGGAAAAGTATCCACATCTCTTTATACAAGGTACGCTTGAATTTTGGGGACAAAATTCCCTCATAAGGGGGGGAGAATGTAACAACCCTCGCTTTTGAGGTCTTATTTTATATTTAATTTGCTAGATATAGTGATTAGATATAAAGATGTTGGTATGTGGAGTAGGTATTAATTTAAGAAAGAAAAGTTAATATCTACTATGAGGTTGCATATTTACCATAAGTATAGGTGAATTTTGCTATGTTATGTTTTGTAATGTCATATGATTTAAAATGACATTTGGCTTAAAATGAAACCGGAACCTAAAATGAATTATAAAATTTCCAAATGATAATTTGGAGGGTACCAATAGTTCCGAGAGGTTCGAGATAGTCAATTTATGTGCCATATTGTATTTCGAGGTTCCGGGAACTTTTGACTGGTTGTAGCTTATATGAGTAGTTGCGTATTATTTTACAGCGTATTAATCACTTCAAGCTAGAATTTGGACATAAGCCACAATTTATGTCTTGAATTAAATCAATATTCCCCTAATTTAATTGGTAAACCTAGAGAAAGAAAGAGAAGAAGAAATCTTGGGAGAAAGGGAGAGATTGAAGCTTGGGTGATTGTTCTTGCATACAACTTCATCAAAATCTGAACTTGCAAGCTTGAGGCAAGTTATCTACTTGCTATTTTATGATTTAAGTAGAGTAATTAGCATTGATAGTTATGGTTATGTATGGTTTGATAAACTTAGGGCTTTTAATTGATTTATGGGCTTGGAATGTTGGAGATTGATTTGAATGGTTATTGATGGTGAAATTATGGTTGTTGGTGCATTTATACTCAATTGGTAACAAGAAATTATAAGGGTTTGCGTTGGTTGAGTTTGGAGGAGATTAGGAGTCCAAGAATCCATAACCAAATTGGCAAAAATTCGCAGGACCGAATCGATTAGGTTCCTGGCCGAATCGATTCGCATAGAGGCAGTGTCCAGGTCTGGTGAACCGAATCGATTCGATCATCCCCCGAATCAATTCGGCTATTATGCAGAATGTTGGTTTTCCTTACTAAATTGATTCGTCTAGGCCGAATCGATTCGCTTATCTGGCCGAATCGATTCGCCCTAGTCCGAATCGATTCAGAAATCCTGCATTTTCTTTTTCTTTTTTTTCTTTTCTAATTTTGACCCTTTCCCCTAGGATTAGAACCTATGAACCTTCTTGAATGAAGTAAACATAGGATCCTAGAGTTTTAGTTGAGTTTGGTCGTTACCCTATAGTTGAATGGGTTCAATTGGGGTTAATTCAGGGGTATTTAAAGTGATGTTTAGGCATCACTTCTCATTTGGTAGATAAATTGGAAAATAGAATTCTAAACCCATATGTGGAGATTTTAGAGGCCTTTTTGAGGTATATAAAACCTTGAGACTTATGAGATTTTGGGAAATTGTTTAGAGAATACTCCGGGACCTAAAAATATGATGAAATTGAATAAGAAATATTCAAAGATGATAGTTTCAAGTAAAATGGAACACATGTAATTAATGGTAATGAAAATGTGACAAAAATTGGTAATTGTTAAATTACTTAAACAGGCCTCTCTAAATGCTATCATAAGTGAAGCTCCCGCATGAGGTGATGTCCCCTGACTATTGAATTCAGGCTGACTATAGTTCTCGGCCATATACGGGGTTTGTATATGTTTTTCTGCGCTAGTGAGGTAATTCCGGGTGTGGTTATGACTCACTCGCAGGCATATGGCCACTTCCCGACGTTCGTTAGGTGCCCAGGTTGTCTTGTATAGATAGGCCCTGGAAGATGATAGTCATTTAGGGGCGCGCCCAGTGGGGAAACTCGGAGGGGCTGTCTTAGAAACGTTATATGTAGAAGAATATAACCTTTCTAACTCAAGTGGGACTTGAGGTATGTGAATTGCCATAAGGTATGAGATGGTAATTATATTCCTGCTAAGGAATGGAAAACGGAAAGATATGATGGAAATTATATTCCTATTAAGGAATGGAAAATGTTAAGATATGGGAAGAAAATGAGATTTAATTTTATTTCTCTTGCTTAGCTTAATAACTGTTAGAAACCCATATAATTGCATCATCACATTTTATGATTTGGTTATTAGATTCTCATTCACATTGTTCATGATTCATTGTCCATATCTATCATGTTTCTTACTCTTCTGGGAATGATATATAAATCGGGCCCTGACCCGTTCATTTTCCATGTTGTGCATGTTGTTGTATCCGCTCAGGTGCTCCTCCGTAAGGGCGCCCGTTATGATTTTCCTACTCTTATGCTTTTGACGAGCTGTATGACCTTACGGATTATTACAGGATGTTTGTTAGACGCCTTCATTTTTGGAATCTAGTTATGATCAGGTCTTTTATTCGGGCTAGTGGCCCATCTTTTGTACTTGTTAATGACTGTAGTATGTAAAATATTAAATTATTGAAACATTTTGAATCTAACTGTGGACCGACAGATTATTCGGTCCTTTTATTGTATATTGTTTTGGGTATTTATCTATATGTTCCTTTGAAATTCCACTTTCATCAGATTTGGGTTGTTTGATTTATTTCTTAACTCTTTATCAAACCAAAACTTTGACAACCTTCTTTCTGATTTATGGAGTGGTTTTCCCGTATACCTATTTTATTGTTATGATGCTAAGGATGATATCCATCCATGATTCTGTTATGTCGAGGTATCGAGCTGGCCACCCCCTATTTCAGAATGCGGGTTGTCACATCTACGAAATTATGAGCCCAAGGGTCTTTTTTATAGGACAGGTGGTGAGGTATTTTAGTTGTGGTGGGACTCTTTCTGATTGGTCTAATGGTGTTTGTAGCTCTCTCCACTTTTTTAATCTTTGGATTGTGATAAGGGACGGAATTTCCCCCCACTCGAAAACTCTTATCTTTTCTTGCTGAACATGCATGCCGAGTTTCGTCCAAATCAAAGAATAAAAATTTCTGACTTTTTTACGATTTCACAAAAACAGCTTTTTTTCGAACGACTGTAAAAATCAGCCTTTTCTCACCTTTTTTGAATTGATCATCAATTTTCACCAAATTACATCATTACCGGCAAAAATTTCACTAGGCAACGTTTTTCTCAAATTAGCACAAGAATATTATAAAATTATCAAAGTGCCCATTTTTTACATAAAATTGACATTTTCAATATGAATTCAATTATTTTCGCATTTTCCCTCTTTTTAATAAAATAGTCCTAAGAACTTATTAAATACACTAAAATGGGACTAACAAAGTACAAATTTGGGTATAAAATATATAAAATAATGCACTCATCATATTTTTCTACCAAATGACTTGGTACTCGATTGGTGCCATATGAAAGGTGCACCAAATTTTTCTTTAGTTTCTATCAAAATAATTTTGTGTGTGTTTCATTGAGTGTTGCATAATATTAAAGGACCACATATTTATTACTACACAGATTTCATGAATTGCTTTCTTTTGGATGAAGGAGGAACACATTCTGAAGAAAATCAAGCACTTTAATCTTTAGGTATTTGTGCTTTGTTATTGTGGCCATCCCGAGCGCGACGTTCAGGGGGGAGGGAGGAGGAGGATCCCTCGAGAAAGAAGTGCGCCGCGGTCTCACACCCACCTTCGAAAGGTGCTTCGGCCATTGTCGGTGTGGGGTGAATGTAAAGAGATAGAGTCGGTAGCCTATTTTGCACAAAACAGTCAAAAGAACATGTTTCCACTTCGAGAGAGCGACATCAAGGACGAACTAATGCATACGAAACCAATAGATCGGAGGTCCGGGGACTAATTTACGGAATGGGAATGTGTTAGGAACCCATCCCACCCTTTCAGTCTCTCATGGGAAAATGTTAATATTTTCTTTTATCCCCTTGAAAAGTGTGTATGTGTTTATATAATGGAGATTGGAATTGTTCGACCCATACCATGGAAAAGATAGGGTGAGGTCATCCACATGAATATTCCCAAAATAAAAATAAATGTAGAAGATAGAATATGAGCATTCATCGCGTTATTGATCGTTATTAGGAAACGATAATATGTGTGGGATGAAATGCGAACAAGCATATTATATGTATATGTATGATGATTATGAAAATGAGGGATTTCGAGAAATTTGGAACATAAGAGAAATTCGAAAATTTGGAAAATGGGACTCGAGTCTCAGATTTTAATTTGCAATGCCTACTTAGCCTATAAAGGCATCAAAGTCCACGTAGTTCAAATCTAGAATAGGGGTAGGGTTTATCCTATAGATTCGAACGGAATTTTATTATGTGTGTACGTGTAGAAAATGCGTTTTTGGTCTGGAAAAAGTGTGATGGATAATTACGTTCGGAATTTACGAGTGTAACCCTCTTTTATTTGTTTTTGGGTTATTTATGGAAAATGAAGTATGTGCAATATACTAATAAAAGGGTAGATGTTAATATATATGAACTAAAGTGAAACTAGATTATGAATCTAACTTATGCAAAAAATAAGAGATTAAAAGAGAGGGAGAAGGAATTGGACCTTCCTTGGAGCTTACGCTTGGATCTTGGATGAACTCCTTTGAATATTGATGAATGTTAATGAAAGAGAAGGATATATTCCAAATTGGGTGTGAAAAAGATGGGCATTTAGGCTTGAATGGAACTTCGCTCATTTTGAGAGAATGTTGCTGGCATCACTGATGTTGTTGGGTTTGTTCTCGTTTGGGAGTGAGATCACGACCTATATTTATAGGTAAAAGGGGGATGAAGATCGTCCTAACCCAGGGGGTGCCTATCGGAAGTTAAACCCTGACACTATGCCGATAGGCAGGGTTCAGGAATCACGACCAGCTAATTGGCAGTCTCGTACGGACTTTTAGGGAAAAATGATCATAGCGCACAAACCGTTGATCCGAATCGCGCACAGGACATATCGTTAGAAAGGTACTTTAAAGACCTTTGAGAGTACTTTAGATCTCTCCCTAGTTCAGGAGTTTACTTTGGGTCAAATGTGGCTCGAAAGCGCACGTCGGTCTTTTGGACGAGAGATCGTCGGATGAAAATGAATCGTTCGCCCGTATGGTAAGTCAGAATCGCATACGGGGCAGACCATTGGAAAGTTTAGGAGATGTACTTTGACATTCCAAAGATTTTCGATCGGTTCAGAAATTTGACCGTGGTCAATCGTGGTCCGAAAGTTCCCGGTGGCCTCTCAGAGTAAAACGGATCTTTCTTCCATATTGTAGGTCAGAATCGCATACTAGGCGGATCGTTAGAAAGGGTATTCAGTGCCCTTAGGAGATTTATTCAGTCTTGTTTGAGCTGAAGAATTGACTTTTGCCAAACATAGTTCGAGAGCGCTCGATGGCCTCCAGATCGATTTTTGAGGGAAAACTGATCGTTCGTCCGAATAATTATGTTGTTTTGCGCATGGGGTGGACTGTTGGAACGGGTTTTTAGTGCCCTTTGAAGATTCAAAATTTTTTCTCCCTGATGGTGAAGTTGATTGGGGTCAACTCGGGGCTCGGGAGCACCCGATGGCCTATGAATCAATTTTTAGTAGTGAATTGGTCCGTTCTTCTGAACTGTTATGCCGATTCATGCACAGGGTGGACCATTGGAAAGGGTTTTCAGAGCCCTTCAAAGATTCGTAGTGCTTTTGCTCTGACTATAGAGTTCATAGGAGTCAAATCGAGCCCGGGGGTGCCCCATGGACTCTAGATCGGTACTTAGAGTGCGACCTAGGTTTGCGGTGGAAAAAGGAAGTTCTAGGGGTCTAAGGAGAGACTTAGGGGGTCCTATAATGTGGTGTCTATAGATCCCCTCGATGGGTGAGCTTGGAACAAGTTATGGCCATCGAATAGCCACCACATGATGGAGGGAGGTCAGTTCTGTGGACCTAAGGGATGTGCATAACTGATTTAGAGGGTCGGGTTAATTCTGATCTAAAAGAGGTGACGATCGAGGACCGAGGTCAATTCTAATCTAACTGAGGTGACGGTCTAGGACTGAAATCAATTCTGACCTAAAAGAGGACATAATCGAGGACCGAGGTCAATTCTGACCTAAAGGAGATGACGACCTAGGACTGAGGTCAATTCTGACCTAAATGAGGTGACGATCCAAGATCGAGATCAAATCTGGCCTAAAAGAGGTGACAATCGAGGATCGAGGTCAATTCTGACCTAACTGGGTGACGATCCAAGACTGAGGTCAATTGTGACCTAAAAGAGGTGACGGTCGAGGACCGAGGTCAATTCTGACCTAACTGGGGTGATGATCCAAGACTGAGGTCAATTCAGACCTAAAAGAGGTGATGAGCAGGGACCAAGATCAATTCTGACCTAACTGAAGTGACAATCCAAGCCCGAGGTCAATTCTGTTCTAAAAGAGGTGAGGACTGAGGTCAATTCTGAACTAACTAAGGTGACGATCCAAGACCGAGGTCAATTCTGACGTAAAAGAGGTGACAACCGAGGACCGAGGTCAATTCTGACCTAAAAGAGGTGAAAATCGAGGACCGAGGTCAATTCTTACCTAACTAAGGTGACGATCCAAGATCGAGGTCAATTTTGGCCTAAAAGAGGTGACGACCGAGGACTGAGGTCAACACATACAGCAACCCAATAGAAAAACCAAACCCAATTTATGAGATTTTATGGGGTAAAAATTGAGCAACATAGAAATGGATAATCTGAAAAATATAAGAAATTTAATGTTCTAACAAAATTACAATAACCATCACATGGGTTTCATTCTAGCATAGTAACAATTATTATGTTAAAATAGTAATTGGGATGTTTTCGAATTTAAGAAATTTAAACTTTCTAACAAAATAAACAACAATCATTAAATGGGAAATATAGAATCCATGATTGCAGGAGTACCAACTTCATACAAAAATGTTATTGTTACAACGCCAAAATCGTAACATGCATTTATCTACGAAATTAATAATTTATAAACAAGAAAATTCAAAGTAAATCTTTAAATCCTTTAAATAACTCCAAGTGAAATGAGATTGAGTTATAAAGAGAAAACTTACCGTGTGGATTTTGGTAAAGGAATTGGATGTTGAATGGTGGTGTGGGATGATGGAAATACGAAGAAAATGGGTTTAGGTAGATTTGTGAGTATCTAGGGTTTGGGGTTATACGGATTAGGGAATGGTATTGGACAGGGGCTTAGAACTTGGGGATGGGAAATAGAGGTACATGACAGGGGGTTTGGGTTTGGGATTATACGACTAAATTCTAACTTGATTCAACTATGGGCTTGGCATGAAAGGAAGAGAAAGAGGGTAAGACCTCTTGGAAGAGAATTAGAGGGTAAGGCCAAGATGCCGAACTTGGAGAAGGAAAACCAACAGTATCCCCATAACCTGGTGACATCTTTAGAGGCAAACTACGCTACCTTTTATAAATGTTGGGACAAAGATTTTGACAATACTAAAAAACAATTAAGCTTTTCCCATAATACCTTTTTTAAGAAAGGATTAGGGTTGGTAATTTGTCTTATAGATTCGTGTTTTTTCCTAACACGACATGACACGACAATGAAACATTAAACCCAAACACAACACGAAGTCGTGTTTTTTTAAGCACCACGAACCACGTAAAAATACGATTAACACGATTTGCACGAAACCAAATTTTTGTTCGAAATACGACAATTAACACAAAACCAATTTGAACGATTAATACGATTAAAACGAATCCAATTATTGTTATCATCCAATTTTGTTATCATCCAATTCATTCATACTTTTTCATCTGTTATCATTTGTTATCCTCCATAACATCCATGACTGATTTTTCATCCAGATTCTTGTCTGGATTTTTCATTCAACTATGTCATTTGTTATCATTTACTCCTACTCTTTCATTCATAAAACAAAGATAACATGAGAGTAAAAAATAATATAGCATCAAATAAACCAAAAAGAATCTACTGAAAAATTATTTTTTGTTTATTAAACCAAAAATAAAAGCAAAAAAATTTCAATATAAACCCAAACAATTGCGAACAATCACAGTAAAAATGGTTCATTTATAATCCATCACAACAAAAATGGTTGATTTAAACAAAAAAACGTAGCAAAAATCACAACAAAAATGGTTGATTGAAACAAAAAACGTATCAAACAATCACAACATACATCAACAGTAGAAAACACGGATGGTGATGGATTATAAACCAACACAACACGGCAGCAAAAATGATTACAAACCAATCACAACAGCAAACCCGGATGGAAATAGAAAAAAAATGAAATAAAAATGAATTAAAATCAAAAATTTCAAACTAAACACATCATTTTCATCAATATTTGGTTCAAACTCAAATGAATTCTTTAAGGTATCAAAAATAACTTTCAATTTCTTCTTTGTAGGCATTTTTGAGTGGAGATAGCGATGGTGGAGATAGCGTGTTGATGGGGCAGATGTGATGATCGGTTGTTGAGAGAGAGAGAGAGAGAGATGTTAGGTTAGATGTTTTAACTTTTAAGAGATTAGAGGTGGTTAGATATTAGGGTCCGTTTGTTGGCATTATTTGCCATGGCAAATGCCAAAAAGTTGGCAAATTTAAAAATTTGTTAACTTTTGGGCTCTTTGGTTGCACAATTTGTCGTGGCATTATTTTCCAGTGTACAACACACATTCGTTATGCATAAGGTGTTGACAAACTTTGCTTACCTATTTGAGTGAGAAATATTTGTCAACAAATTTGCTAACTTCTTAAATGGTTATAATATTAAAAAAAATTATTTAAATTGTTATGAATATTTAAAAATTGTTTTTAATATTATAATCCATTTCCAGGAGTCAGTTTAATATATCTTAGGATGAAATATACGACATCCATATGCTCTTTAGTCAGATTGTTAATGAATTGGCTAACAATGTTGACTTAGAAATCAATGTCTGGTCTTATGTATAAGAGAGAGAGAATTTTCTTATGCCCCATTCTTTTCTAAAACATGAATCTCTTCATCAATGGTTGTTTTCCATTCAGGTACTTGTAAGGCTTCCTGGATATTATTGGGAATCCGAATACCAGTGATACTGGTAACAAATGACCAATACCCTAATGACAAACTCTTAGAAAAGATGAAGTTATAAATCAAATGATTTGTGCAGGATCTCACTCCTTTTCTTTTGGCAATTGGCAAATCGTATCTGACTCATTATGATTGGACGTTATGTTATCCGAGGGCGTCTCTTTTGGACTTGAATTCAGTTCAGCTTCATGAACTAGCCCAGGATATGTTCATTGTTTTTTTCATGAATAGATAATGAAATCATTGTTATCGACTGTCTGATATTGGATTGGTCGAGGAGTACTCAACTCAGCATAAGGGTTCAATGGTGGTTTCGATTGGGAGAGGAAGACTTGAAGAAAGAGAGAAAGGGTTTGAGTTGAGGGACTCAAGTGTTTGAGGTTCGGTCATGATTTATATTTCCCTTTCTGTTTCCAAAAACTGGTATTCTTAGATTCTATTCTCCCCCTGAATATGGGTTTTGGAGTGATAGGCCCGATTTTCAAAGAATGTCACATCCATGGAATTGGAGAAATTTTTTTGTGACAGAATAGTAACACTTATATCCCTTTTAGTTTGTAGAGTATCCTAGGAAAATACACTTAGTAGCCCTTGGATCAAGCTTACTTTGGTACTGTTGAGGATTGTGAACAAAGGCTAAACAACAAAAAACTTTGGGTGGTATGGAGGAGATGATCAGAGTCCTAGGTTATGATTTGAGAAAGATTCTACACGATGCTTGAAAATTAAAGACGTGGGAAGGCATTATATTGATACGATAGGTTGCAGTAAGAATAACTTCCCCCCCCCCCCCCCCCCCAAAAAAAAAAAAAAAAAAAACTTCGAAACATTGGTGGAAAACAGAAGGGCACATGAAACTTCTCACACATGTCTATTATTCATCTCAGTTATCCCATTTTGTTGAGGGGTATCAATGCAATAACTTTGATGAACTATACCCTCTCTTAATAAGAATTCCCTTGGGAGAGAAAACGAAATAAGGTTTAGCATTGCAAATTTTCAGCATTTATATTTTGGCATGGAATTGGGTCTGGATTTTGTTATTAAAATTTTTGAAAATTTGACCCACTTATGATTTCTCTTTCATCAAGAATATCCACAAAATTATAGTATGATCATCAACAAAAGACACAAACCATTTAGTTCTTGTCATGTTCTTTATTTTAGATAGTTCTTAAACATCACTATATATATCATGGAGAAGGGGTGAGATGATTTGTGTGGTTGAATTGGATATGAATTATAACCATGCTTGAATAATTGACAAATTTCACACTGAAAAACATCAAGATTTTTATTCAATAATGATGGAAAGAGTTTTTGAGATACAAGAAACTAGGATGGCCTCGACGACAGTGCCACAACATAACATCACTATCTTTATTATAAAGAAAAATAAACAGAAACCTGTTTCCACAAACTATTGGTTGAGGTTATCTTTCGAGATAATCAGTAACTTTGAAGATATAGAGTCCCGATCACATCTCAGTGTTGCCAATCATCTTCCTCGAATCCAAATCCTATAAAACACAATGGTTGGGGAAAAATTTAGTAACACAATTCTTTCCATGAGTGAGTTTCCTAATAGGTAATAAATTGCAGTCCAAGTTTGGAACAAAAAGGACATACTCAATGGTTAGGTCTTTAGAAATAAAAACAAAACCTGTACCAGCCATCCTTGGTAGATAACCATCAGCTATACAAACAATAAAATTCTTAAAACAAGTCTTATAATTTTGAAAAATTATGGCATCACGAGTCATGTGATTAGAAGATCCAGAGTCAATAACTACGGACTTAAATTTTATTTCTTTACTTTTAGTGCAGTAAGAAAATTACATGTTTGAGCTAAGGATTCAAACCCAATGATATTATTGGAGGAATTAAAACTTTGTTGGGACTGGTTGATTTTTATAAGATCTCCATTTTCTATTTGTTGAACGGGCTCGAATCAGATGGTACTGGGTTGTCTTCTACATTGACATGATATCCTCAGCTTTATCAATTAGTTTGGGGCTAGTTTTCCATGGATTTTTCATCATGTGTCCTTTGCGTGACCCAATTTTCAGCAGTGATCACACTAAGTTCTCCCTTTCCTTGGCTTGTTATCATTAGAAGGAAAGGGTGATCCTCAAGCTGATTGGGCTAAACTCTCACTGACAGGTTGGCTGGTTTGTGACCCCAGCATGGCTTTCATCCTTCTCTCTTCTCAGCGCACTTCTGAGATAACTTCTTATCTATTGGATAAAGGCTTAGTTCCCAATATTTTTCCTTGAATTTCATCCATATTTTTATTTAAACGCAATAAAAAATTGTACATCCATTTATTCTCAACGATCTTCTTGTATTTGATGGCATCCGTTAGGAAATCCCATTTGGTGGTTTCAAACATTTTCAACTATTTCCAATAGCAAGTTAGGATAATTAAATATTAATTGACATGAATATCACCTTGATGTAAATCATGAACGGTCCCTTCTATCTCAAATGCCTCTGTTGTGTTTTTTATATCGAAAAAATTCCCTTGTATCTTCCCAGATTTCTTGCCAAATCCATAAAGCATAAAATTCTCCTCTATGTTGTTGTTCATTGAATTAATTAACTAAGACATAAACACGCCATTCTCAGCCTTACATCCTTTGAATTTGAATCATGACTTGCTTGTTCAGGCTCTGCATCAGTAAGGTAGTCATCCTTCCCTTTACCACATATGAACATCATGACCGAGGGCACTCCCATTCTGTTTGTGCCCTGTAATGATAAGAGCAAAATTATCTGATTCTTCATTGCTGTTCGGAATATGAGCTTCTCGAGAGGAGGTGACTTCGGTGGGACTGGACTCATTTATTCTAGATGTGACTGTGTCGTTCCTTGCAATGAGAACAAACTTATACATGAAAAACAAAAACCTGAAGAAGGACTGATGGAAAATTGGTTATTTAGAAGATTTTGCCAACCTCTAAAGTGCACCAGCGAAGGTTTTTGCCTTAGGTAGAGAAGCGGACCAGGTTCAGAACATGGTGCTCTGATACCATGGAGAATTTATGAGAAAAACTCATTTTCTTCTTATTATCAAATCATCTGTAGTACATGAATTTATAATACTATATTATAGAAAAGTCTATCATCCTTAGCAAACAAAAACTAATCACTGATTTTTAAGAGAGAATAACTCTCATAAAATAAGAGAATAAAAACGGAAAACAGGGATCAGGTAACAATTTACCCAAATCCCATTAAAATAGGAAATAAATAAAACTAATAACAAGAATATCTCACAATCGTAATTAACATTAAATTTCCACATTTATCAAATGAGAAAATTTCATGTATGGAAGAGGCTGAGGATTCTAGTGGGCCCAAGTTTGAATGTGGGGCTGACTAAATAGGGTTGGGTCATTTCATTTCACTTCGAAAGACAATCCTCCTTTAGCCTTTCTAGTATAGCGAGACATGGAAGAAGCTCGAGGGAAAAAGATATTAAATATTATAATATTCCCAAGGAAAAAGATAAATGTGGGGAGATTAGGTTGTTTATGATAGAGCTTGACGGCCTTTTTAAGGAAAAATGAATAATTTGTGAGTTTAATAAGAAAATATAAAAAAAGGTTTTTGAAAGTTTATCAATTGGATCTTAGGAAAGAAATGATGTGGGATGATTATCCAATTTGGAGACTATTGGTGGAAAAATCCCTTACATCCTTAAAATTTGAAATGGTGATTGTAACTGAAAACAATCACAAGGGTGGGCTTCATGTTACTCACAATCTCTCTCTTAGTCTTTAGGATTTTTGAAGAACCTCAATAATATCGTTGTGTTGGGAGTTTAGATCAAAGGATTCAATGTCATGATTTGATAATATTTTCTTTATTAGAGGATAAGGGCTTTTTCGTCCTCATCTAACATACAATGGGTATTTTCTCCTTCTGAGCGCTCTCTTAACACGGTGCAAAGTATTTTTGTTTCGTGGTCTGTGACTGTAAAATTATTTGGACGAAGGTGGAGGATTTTGGGTTTATGCCACTAGTGAAGTAATAACCCATGTCATAGGATCATTTGTTGACAACGAAATTTCATTAAGGAACTCTATAGTTTGAGTTCCTCGAAAATGTCTGATTAGTCAATAACATTCAAATTATTGTTCACACTCGAATCACCAATAAATTCATGCAAAAACTAAAGGTCGTGGATAGATTTTGCCTCTAGTATGATCTTAGTTTTTGTAAGGTGACCTCGATGTGGACCGTGCCAATAAATTGGATAATTTTTCCAATATTACTACATTCGGTCTATGCTACCTTACATGCCCAAGAATCCCCATTGCTCCTCTTTTGAGAGCATTCGTCAGAAATCTTGTATCATTGGTGCCTCAGATACCGAGTCAAATACACGATGTAGACTGCGTTATTAAACCTCTTCCGTGTCTCAAATAAAGTGCTCTTTACTATTTAAATATGTGCATCAATTGAACCTGTCGTGCATCCATAAGCGAGCATTCAGAGTGCCACGACTAATTTCTAGAAACTAAAAAACTTTATTTCCATAGGAGTCTCTCTTCCTTACGAAATAATCATAGTAAGAATATTACCCACCAAGAATGTAGAGGACTAATAAGTGCAACATGCGAAAATGATGTTTGGAGATACAGGGGGTATAATTTGGGGCGTCATCAAAATAATATTTTATTAAGTTATAGAGAGATAAGGTGGACAAACTTCTAAAAAAAATTATAAAATTATTTTTCTTTACTTTACATATGTTGCTGATATTTATGTTATATTTAGATTAAGGGAAAAAATAAATTTTAAAATCAGCTTGTTCTCGTTTTATTCAGCATAAAAAATAAGATCTTTCGTTTTAAGAGACCCATTGCAATAAGTTAGGGAAACCAATGATTTTAAAATGATAATTAGCTTTAAGACAAAAAAGTTTTTTCTACTATTTTTGTAGTAGCAACAAAAGTAGACTATATGATTTACCCCATTTAGAGTCCATTTGGGTCAAATCATTTCAAGACCAATTGACCTAGAGGTTTGCTTACAATCCTTTTTAAGTAAAATTAAAATATGGTTTAATTCAATTAAAGGTAAAATTATTATTTTTTCACCCAAGGAAACAAATATTCTTAGTTAAATAGAAAATAAATCTTCAAGTTTAGCGTGGTTTCCAATGTGATCTTTAAAGTTTTAATTGTTTTAATCTTATCCCTGGATTTAAATAAGTCATGCAACGTCAACCTTAATGCGAAATTCATCCAACAAAATTAACTAAATTGTATTGTATCACCATAAGTAACAAATGGTGTAGCTTTTTTTTTTAACAAATGATGTAGCTAACTCTTCCAAAGTACCGAACTATTTTATGTGGTGTATATTTTTCCCCTTCTAAAAGACGCATCTAACATTTTAATTTCTTATAATAATTGTATGAAAATTTTAAAAACTAAAACTTTAACTTTGAGGCCAATCTCAATTCAACTCCTGATGTTTCAATTCGAAAACATTCTATTAGTGTTTTAATATTAACCATAAGTATAACTCCGTTTGAAGAACCAAAAAGAATGAGTGGTTTAAATTCCCCGTGTCCAACCATACATAATGGCGGAGTCACAGTGTCACCGCGGTGGGCTAATGCTCAATCTGGGAATTGAAAAATAAATCGTATATATACTAACTCAATCCAAACTCTATCTAGGTGTACAAAATCAGGAGAACTTCAATGTTATTTAGTATTTGAGAAGGGATCGTTTTGATACAATAGTAGATTTTTTTTATCTCTACTAACCGTGTTACTTTCTATATCTCAATCATTTCAACTAGCATTGTTAGATTACAAGTGAGTAATAAACAACAATTGAGCCAAAACAATGTGTACCTTAGAGTTCCTTATTCATTTTTAAAATTTAAAGATTTATAGTATATTTGTAACTAACTTGAGGGGAAAAATATAGGTACCATAATTTGTTTACACTTTGACTCAATTAAAATTTGATTGTGATATTAATTCAGTTAATAATATTTGATTGAATACTTTTGAAAATGTAAAAATAAATCTAAAAAGATCATATGAGGGGCTCCCGTCCCTGAACCCCCATCAATTTAAAAAAAAAATCATTTTCAAGTTTGTCGAGTGACCCACCCAATGACATTTCTTGGCTCCGCCACTGCCCATACATGAGTCAACCGTCGTGCCATTTTTCCATCAACAAATCCCAATTATGTCGTACAAAATTTTATTTCAAAATGTTACACGTATAAGTTCAAATCAAAAGCTAGGATTTAATTCATAATATCGTTTTGCAAGAAATGGACATAAATCTATTTGTGAAGAGATGGCAGTGGTTAGATGACTAAGTAATAATCTAGCAAGGAGTTTAGAGGTACCAAAAATTTGGGTATTTATCCAATTCATCTCATTTTTCTCCTTTTTGTAATCGTCATGCGACATGTCTAATTTGCATAAAAACAGACAACACATTAAAATAAACCATAATATGGTCTTTTGGGTGGTTTTAGGATATTAGAAGACAAAGAGAATTCGTATTCAATTATTGAAATATCAAATTGTAGAAAACTAACAAACAAGACGGATTATATTAAGTCTAGAGTTGGATTTTCTTTTCACGAGAGAGAATTTGACATTACAAGAAATTTGGGTTAGAGTGAAAAAAGAAAGTTGTCATCAAATCTTTAAAATTTACCACTAAATAGATTTAGTGATGACTTTCGTTCTTCCCATGCAGTAATCGGTGTAGGTTAGTTGCGAAATTTAGATAGTGACGGGAAGTAAAAATCGTCGCTAATAAAAATCCCTATTAGTGACAAACATCAAGTTATCACTACATTTTTGGTATTACTCACGAAGAATGTCGACACCAAATGACCTTTTGTCACTAAAAGTAGTAAAATTGTCCAAAAAAACATACTTAAATACATGTTATTGTCGCCGCACTCATATATTAGTGACAACATTAAATCATCACTAACAATCAGGTATTAGTCACAAGATTTATATTTTCACTATATTAGTGACAATGTTAAAATAAATTTCGGTGACTTCTTCTATTGTTTCGCTAGTTTTTTGTGATACTTCAAGATTGTGACTAATGTGACAGGTTTTATCTTATCACTAATTACAAAATTCATTTTTAAAAGTTTTAATTACACAATGAAATTTGAAAATATTATATTATACAAAGAGAATCTAGTACATTATTTTCCAATCCCAACAAAAAAATAATAGATTAATGGCCACTATTTCGAACAAAAACTAATACATTAGTTTTTCACTATGTTCCCAACGAAAACTACTGCAAAAAATTTTCACATAAATACTAAACTAATTTTCTACATTACTTATATATATATTTGTAAATGTGGCATTCAAGCTCTTATTGTTGAAATGATATTCCACACACGAAAAAAGCACTGTATATGTGTAGCCATGAATAAATAATAATCAATACTCTCTATGACTCGAATGGGTGGTTTATTTATCAAATAATAAGCACACTTTTTACATAAACACAACCATTCCAGAAAGAAAAGACATTTCTGTGACACCCCGCCTAATAAAATACCGGGCGATCACTCCTATATCAAATTATAACATGAGTCTTATATGGATCATTCTTAGCATCACTGTCGAAAATCAATTTAATTACTAATAACCTATTAGGCTGGCATCAAAATTTTATGTAACTACTCTTTTAAACCACTACAATTTAAAACATCCACACAGTTTATACGAATGAAACTGAAATGAAATAAAATAACCGAACACTCGGCTCAAATATGATACAACCATATCGAATGCCGCACTAAAAGGCGATAAAATAATAAATAAAGGCAATTAGGCCATTGGCCCGATTATTTATACAGTACCTCCTATCTAGAGTACAAGGATAGAAGTGTGTATCGAGAACCTGCATGCATCCACAGTTGCTGCAGCAGATGTCTAACTCGAAAGAAGTGTCATCCAGGCGTCCCTATGTCTGGACACCTATATATATATATATATATATATATATATATATATATATATATATATAGCAAGAGAGGAAAAAGTAGATAAACGGGTCAGAGCCCGAGTTTTGAAAATATTTAGCAAGTGCATAAATCCTTTATTTACAAAAAAGGTTTTATCTCATATTTAAATTTGGTATCGCACTCCCATGAGATACCCCTCACCTCTCTTCTAATAGTGCACTCCTAGCGCATCCCTCTAAACATCCTAGTCAGACCACACCGACTAACTAAACCGTCACCCATCTTCTAACAACCCTAGTTAATCCAAGTATTAAGGGCTAAACTTCTCCCCAGTCTCAACACTATGCCATATTCGTGTGTGGAGTGTCTCTCAAAGTGAAATCCAAACAAGGAACCCCCCGATACACTACTACGCGGCAAGGTCGATCGTCGAGATCCATTAGACCCTCAGTACACGAAAGATATATATACATATACACCATATAAGAAATGCTAATATTAGAGCACTAAGGGTTAAACTTCTCCCCAGTCTCAACACTAAGCCATGTTCGTGCGTGGGGTGTCTCGCAGAGAGAAATCCAAACAAGGAACCCCCCCCCCGATACACTACTACATGGCAAGGTCGATCGTCGAGATCCATTAGACCCTAAGTACTCAATTTATACATACTCATCTTTTTTATACTTATCATGTTACAAGTCCGGATATATCTCCCAGAATGAGAATTCATTTACAACAAGTTTACCAATTTCATTTTCATTTTCTTTTTATCTCAAAACTTTCCATTTCCTTTCATCTATCCAGGAAATGTATTTAAAAGTCAATTTTATTATCATACAAATGCTTTTTTCATCTCATATATTCCCATTTCCCTTCTTCCATCCAGGAAATGTATTTAAAGCCATTTTATTATCATAAATTGCTTTAACCTCAATAATGTCCCACTTTATCGAAAATAGTTATATTACATATCATATAACGTTTCTAAGACCGCCTGTCCGGGTTTTCCCACTGTGCGCGCTCTTAAATGGCTATCATCTTCGAGGGCCTATCAATAAGACAACCTAGGATCCTACACCGTAAGACGTCGGGAAGCAGCCATATGCCTGCGGAAGAGTCATAACCACACCCAGAATTACCTTACCATCGCAGAAAAACATTCAATAATCGCTCATATGGCCTAGGACTATATCCACCCTGCGTTCATTAGCCAGGGGACTTCACCTCACGCGCGCAACTTCCCTTATGATAGCGATTTAGAGATGTGTGTATACATAAATTATCATTTATGAAAATCATTTCTTTTTCCAATTTGAAAATATTCATATTTTTCATTCTCAAAATCATTTGTTTTTAATGATTAAATACTAATCTTAGAATATGCATTTCTTATTCTCTTAGTCATATTTTATTAATGACCTAGGACCCGAAATATAATTGTCCTCACACTAGTCTCCCAATAATCCAAAACATCACCATTCTACCTTCTATTAATTCTAGATTAATTTCCTATATCATATGGAACTTTAACCTCTATAAAACATCCTTAGAATAAACCCAATTAACCCCATGCTAGTCTAGGATATTTGACTTCCTAACATAAGCCCACAATACCCTACAATTAAATAGGTTGTGGATTTCCTTCCCACAAACCCAAGGACTACATCTCGTCCAAACAATCATTTAGAGGTCCCCACCCTATTTTAGGAACCCCAACCTCCTAATTTATCAATTATTCTATTTTCCTCGAAAATATAGTTATAGTTTCATACACATAAAACACTCACTTGGTTCCCATAGATTCCCTCCATTTGATGTTTATTTACTCTTAAAAGTTTACTTAATTCCTTACATAAATAACCTCGAATCAATTTGAATTGGAATTCATCCTATCCAATTCATCCTAAGAAATGTTCTCAACCTTCCTGAAGGGTTGATCGATCGACCCCTGGTCGTCGATCGATCGATGGTTCGATCGATCGATCCTCTACCCTCGATCGATCGATCACGACGGACATCTTCTTCTCCGAGAAGCTGTTTCGGCCATTAAAGCTTCTCCCAAGCTTTTATCTCCGTATCTAACGTCCTACAACCTCAACCAACAACATCTACGCATGCAATAAGGGTTCTAAACATCCTACAACCCGAAACCAACAATTAATTTTGATTAAATCCTAAGTTCCTCGAATTGAAATATTATTGGGGTTTATTCGTTTTAACTCCCAAAAACCCATTTTATCCACGAAAACCCAACCCAAAATCTTTAGGGTTTATGGTTACCAAACTATGATATGATATTTATGCTCAAAAATAAATAAAGCAAGTAAACATTTGCCTCGTGGATAAAATCCGACGATCCCGAGTCCAGTCCGGTGGAGTTTGGCCTGAAATCTTCATTTTCTCCTCTTTTTCTTCCTTCCTCTCTCTCTTCCCTCTTTTCTTTCTCTTTTCTTCCTCTCTCTCTTAAAATCCAAAAATGACTCGTTTACTCAATTACGAGCCCTTTTTAACTCTAAAATTTCTCGGAACTCAATTTGGACAATCGGACACTCTTTTTCGACTATCTCGGCCATTCTGAGACTCACGGCACAGTCAAAATTCCCATCTGAGGTACTTGACCGCAACCCCTATTTTAACCCATACATTTCAATGTGGGTTTTCCAATTAAAATCTTACCTTTTGTCGCTTGACTCAACTGCGACATATAATTAAAATACTTCAAAATGTTTACTTAATCTCAAAAGTAAATACAACACCCATCGAAAATCATCTAATCGTTGAAAATCCCAAAAATCACTATTTTATGAATTTCCCCAAATCTCCAATTCATACCCAATTATGGAATTTAACTATCTCCAAAAGGACGGGTTGTTACAATTTCATGACTCAACTATTCCCGATATCCATTTTCTTTTCACAATGAATATAAAAATACTTAAATATTTTATCTCCCAATTAAATTATTATATTACATTATTTATTTAACGCCAACACAACTACCAACTGTACTCATCATCGCTTACTACATCCATCACTACTACTCTTTGGCTAGCCATTAGCTTTCGATGCCACCACTGACAACCACCAACTTAACCGCCATTCGAGTGTCACCAACAACCGTCGATTCCAGCAATTGGTTATATATATATATATATATATATATATATATATATATATATATATATATATATATAGAGAGAGAGAGAGAGAGAGAGAGAGAGACTTGAGGGAGGAATAAATATGTGAAATGTTGGCTAAGAATTCTCCAACCCATGAATTTCACTGCAACAAGGAGACTTTTACTGCAATGAAGGTTATCACAGAATGGTACAATGCTTTGAGTATTTCTGGATGGGTGCTAATAATTCCACCCAAAAATATCTCCAAAACACCACAAATAAATTAAATATATACTTCACTAATAACACCAAAAAGTGTTGCACCTTTTTATTTAATAAAAATATCTAAAACACCCCTAAATAATAAAAAAAAAAATAACATACTCGGTTAACCAAATCCAAACTCTTCACATTCCAAACTCTTCACATCCCACCGAACCAAACACTTCCATGGTTAAACCTAGCCAATTTTCACCCTCTTTATTTATGCAAAAAGGAAGGTTTTTGTTATTTTTTTCTGTATTATTGTGGGATTTTTTAATACATAAAAAGTGGTTGGAAAAGGATACATTGCCATAGGTGAAGTAAAAAGTTGATATTAAAACTTCTCAAAAGTTGAACATCCATTATTCCTTAGATAAATTGGAGGTATTAAGACACCTTTACATACTTTTTATTGTCTAAAACTACTTAAAAATGAAGGTAAAAAAAAACTACTGGATATAGTTTACCTATGGTCGTCCGTAAAAAAAACTACTGCATATTTCGATGGCATCTGGCCATAAGAGATGACATATTTCGGTGGCATCTGAATATACATTTACGATTCGATGTAATCATGATATGGGGACATACGGTGAGTGTAAACCGTGGGTGTCATGCCACTGTTACATGTGGTCATGTATTTTCATCTCACTGTTACATCAAACCGTGTACACTCAATTACAGTTTACTCTCACCATATACTTGACATTTACAATTTTCTTTAACCGTGGTTATTCATGTTCAATTTCAACCAACCGTACTGAGTGCTAAATCCTTTTTCATTTTTACTCTGACCATTTTTGTCAACTTCTCATACTAAATGCATCCTCAATTGTGATTTTATTTAAGATCAATGATTAGGTCCTAGGTGATTCATTTTGACAACATATACACGATTTTTTTCGTATTGAGTGTATCCATAATGTGCTTCACCCAAGAAATCAAAAATGGGTGAACAAGGCACAAACGAGCAATGGAAGGCATCAACATCCACAAAATCTAACATCAGTGAACAAGGCACGATTGAGGAACTAACAACATCCTTGACACTATCTACAGTGCTAAATAATCATTTCCTTTAATTCCTCTAGGTTTATGACATAATTGGGTGACCCTAACATTTGATTATATACTTTGATAGGATGTGAGAGTAGATGAAGGCTTGGATGTTAATGCAATTAGAGTGGACTAAACTGTCAAATTCTCAATTGACAAGGCAGTGTAATTTCCTCATATGTTACATTCATTTAAGTGTAATTTCAATTAATAATGCATATTATACTTGTACATATATAGTTGTAATTTTCAAATATGCATAATTTTAATTGACAGTGCATGTTATACTAGTAGAGATATTCGATACCAATGACAAAATCATTGATTGGTGCCAATAAATCGGTAGAAAAATTCATATTGTTGTCATCATCTTTTAATCTTTGTTAATCTGTACCGTATAAATCCTACCAATCTAACTGAGTTGAAAGTACATTTTACTAGTTTGTTAATTGGAACTATAATTCATTTCTTTGTGCCTCTATTAGAAACCTAGTGTTTTAGTTGTACACAAAATGGTTATATTTAAATAGGCACCTAACCTCTCCAACTTAATCAGGAAGTGATTTAGAACAAATCTCCCTTGTTGTAATCATTCATTTCATGCAGGGACATACTTGTTATGAGGATACCTCTACGGAGAGTATACGATCAAAATATTCTTTGGTAAGTGTATCACTCTTGGATTAGTCATTTTGAAACCATGATCATCCTTTTGGTTGATTGAATGTAATAGCACTACTCATGGACTTTAGTGAATTATATTCATGAAAGTGTTTGAAAACAAGATGCCAAGCACACAATACACAAACTTTATGTGAAGTTGCCAATGTTGAATTCTAGGAAAGCGCAAAAACCTTAATAGCACGAAAATGTATTAGGAGCAAAAGAGAACAATTTAGAGGTGGCATCTTTTTGTCTGAATGGTGGCGGGTAATCTTGACTACCAGTAACTTACACTTGAAGGCATATTACTCTGCCAAATAATAACTTACACTTGAAGGTATAAATCCCCTTGCTTATCTAGAATCTGTTGGCACTACATGTACTGTCTTCAATTTCGATCAACTAAATGGTCATCTCAATCTGAATTTGATTCTGAATGGCAGTACCAGCAGCATTTTGTGTTTCTCGATTGCTAATGCTAGTATAAATGGCTTGTCTTTTATGTAGGATGATGATGAAGAAGAGGACGATGACGAAGAATCACAGGTGTAATCTACATCATGTACTTATTTTCTCATAGTGCCATCTTTAATTATGCATGGTATTTTAGTATATTAGTCTTGCATTTTCGTTACGTATATAATTTAAGAATGAGGTTATTGCCATGTTGATACATTATAAAACTTTAATGGTCGACGTACTCCAATAGACGATGAGTCACTTTAGATTACAGATTTATGATTACATGTGTGTCAATGGCATGAGAATGTACTAGTCGTTGTGTTATTTACTCATTTATGATTACACATTTACAAAGGTTGATTTTGTTCAACAGGTTCTTATTGGAAAATATGAAGATTAATTTTGGGAGAATGAAGTCTACTTTTGCAAGGAATATAATGAAGACTACTTTTGAGAGAATAATATGTGTAGAACATTATTGATGTTAGACTTCGTTCCAATTTTGTGGTTAAAAGCTAGATGGTTTATCTTTTACTACATTTTATTTTGAAATTTTTAATGGTTATGAATGAAATATAATTTTAAATTGGTTTAATATCATCGAAATGTAGTGTCATTCATTTTGTCATGTGTGTTTTTGAATTATGTTTTGAGTGAAATTTGTGGGCATTGGTTCTGTATTGCAGTTGGTTTAGCACACGAGTTATTACTAGTGTATTCATATCTATTTGTTTAATGAGAAACTAATATATTTAAAAAAAAATATAATGATATTAATTACGTACTTTAACCATTACAAACAAAAACATTTGTTACAAATATATGACACTCCAATCCGTTACAATGTAATTTGTAACGGTTTTATCTGTTACAAATTCTATATTTGTAACGGGTCATAACCATTACAATTTAGTAAATCCGTTACTAATACATGTGATGTGTAATGATGCCAAATCCATTAAACAATAAATTGCAACGGTTCTAATCCGTTACAAGTATTAAATTTGTAACGAATTTTATCTGTTACAAATTTCATTAGTAATATAAATAACGCCAATTTTCTAACGGATTTAATCCATTCCCAATATTTTTTGTAATGGTTTTTGCCTATTACAATTGGCCTATTTTGGTGTAGTGTTTGTGGAATATTCTTTTTCCATATATGTTTCCACTCATTATGCCAGGGGAGGTTCAGGTCCCTCCCTACTAGCTCTGTATAGCAGGTGATTCTTATTAAAAATAGTTTTTTATAAAAAAAATGTTTTTTTTTACTAAAAATATAATTTTTTTTTATTTTTCAAATAAACTTATTTTAATTGAAGGTAAAAAAGTGAAAATTTAAATTTTATAAATGTAAAGGTAAGATTGGTATTTAAAATAAAAATAGAGTGAGAGTAAATGTAAGGGTATAATTGGTATTGAAATTAATAAATGAGTGTTAGAAGATTATGGGGAGTGCCAATAAATGAGTGTTAGAACATCAGTAAAATAGTTGTTTTAAACAACAGTGTTTGTATAATTAATTCTAACATCCATTGTACCTTCCAATATAAAATACTCTTTTATAATGTCACTGAACAAATTATCAAAAGAAATTAAAAAGTCAAAGGATTAAAAAAATTAAAATACTCTTTTATAATGTCATTAAAGATTAAAATACTCTTTTATGATGCCATTAAAAGGTTAAAAAAATTATCACTATAGATGTGAAGAAAAGTCAAAAACAAAAGTAGTATACCCAAAGTAAAAAAAAGAAAAAAAACAATGAATTCCCTGTGTAATCAGTTAACAGCTATCTCAAGCTCCTTGTGCAATGGTTTTTTTTACCCACATAAAGTTTTTTCAAAATCAAGAGGAAACTATAAGAAAAATGAACCGGATCTCTGCTTGGAATTGAATCTGAACCGGATCTCTGCAGAAAAATGAAAAATAGATGATGAAACGAAAGAAAAAACACAAATTTTTGACATGGGAGAGGCTTGAGGTTCTTGACATGGTAACAATAATCGCCAAAAAAACCTTTATTCCACATTATTAAATGTAGACTTGTACCTCAAAGCTTCATGTCCACTCTATCACACGGATAGTCACAAAGTACTTTTTTCATCAAAAGCAAAGACTTTTTTTTCCTCTGAACGAAAAGAAGACGATACATTCACCTTATCTACCTTGGCCCGGCAAGGGAGTTACTGCCGCCTTCTACGATGGACCATTAAAAAACCCATAAAGTCCGCCATTTTCGGTACAAACGTTCAAAGACCTCCGTTTCTGATCAAAACATTTTTTCAATGAAACCCCCATTTTCGGTCGAAAAGCTGACGGGTCTCGCACCATGAGGCTAGAGTTTGACCTCCGACATACCAAAGCCACAAAATCATGTCATTATGAGGTCTAAATATATGGTTGAAACCAAAAAAATTTGCAACCAATCAACCCAACTTAAAAACCCACACCTATTGCAAAAATTCATCATGGACTGATATGGGTCACATAGAGCTTTTTTTTCTTCCTCATTGTCAGCCAAAACCATCTCCTATTGAACCTGTTGAAAAATCATATAAAAACGAATATGAGAGGAAATAATGGAACAAAACTATAAACACAGTTAATAACTTAAAAGACTAATATAACATACACAGATAAAGATTACCTTAGAAGATATAAATCGTTGGGAGCTATAGCAGATCGTTGCGTGTGAGAAATAAGAGAGAGAAAAAGATAAATGGGTTGTGTGTGAAAGTGTGTACCAATTTATTAAAGGGGCTTCGGTAGAGTTGAAAAGAGGGCTAATAGTAAAGGGTTACCAAAATACCCAAAAATTTGAATTAAAGTGATGTTTCATACAGAGAAAAAGGAGGAAAACTAAATAATAGATGGGTATATTTGTAAAAATAGAAAGATAACACTTTAGATTTTGCCACGTCACAATGTTTGAATGGTGACATGGCACAATCTGAGACCCTTAGATTGCACCTAAAAATTTAATCTCAACTGCTGATATTTTGGAACAGTAAAACACCCTCCTCTCATATTATATATATATATATATATATATATATAGAGAGAGAGAGAGAGAGAGAGTGGATCAAGTGAGGTCCCCCAATTTGAGGTCCCTGAATGAGGTCAATTTTTTGAAAATAGAAAAAAAATTATTTTGGTTCTAATTTTTTTTTAATGGTTTTTAAACATTTCAGGAGGATTGTAAAAAAAATAATCAACTCAAAATGAATTTTTTTACTATTTTAAAAAAATCGGTCGAACTTTGTCAGTTTTTAACAACTTAAAAACTAACAGAGTTTAACCGATTTTTTTAAAAAGGGAAAAAAACTTATTTTGAGCTAATTATTTTTTTATGGTCTTATTGAAATGTTTAAAAACTAATTTAAAAAATTAGCTCAAAAATATTTTTTTTACTATTTTAAAAAAATGGACTTCATTCAGTGTCCTCAAATTTGGACCTCACTTGATACATGAATGTATACATATATATATATATATAACTTTCATACATACATGATACATGAATGTATACATATATACATACATACGTACATAAAACATACATACAAACATGCATCATAAATTATATATATGTACATTTAATTTCATGTATTTTTATGTATATTTAATGAGGTGTGTTGGGAGTTTAAGTGTGTGTATATATATATAAAATATGATATTACATGTATAAATTATAATAAAATTATATAGATACCTGAATTGATAATATTTGTTAATACATATGTGTTATATGTATATTTTACATTATTCAATATATTAATAATACATGTAGAAAACATACATAAGTATCATGCATCTATTGATAATATTTTTTAACATATGCCTTAGTATATTTTATGATTTAATAATATAAATATAAGTAACTTTGAGTATATATATATATATATATTATTTATAAGAATTACACACATATTAATGTATTATGTATTTATATTATATATTAAAGTATAAATGCATTAAAATATTAGGAATGAATAATTATGAGTTAAAAAATAAAAAATAGAAGTTATATAACAACATTTTATTATTTTCTGAAAAACTCGATTATAACACAGAAATATTATAATTCGGAGTTTCAAAACAGATTGTCAAACACAATTTTTTATTAGACTTGTACTTAAACACATAAAACAGAATTGTAATTACAAACCAAATACGCCCTAAAGGAATTTTGACAAATTTTAAACACTAAATGAATTTTGATATATTTTCAACACTTAGATCCACTATTTATCTTCTTGTAGAAGTTCCTGCTGGTGGTATAATAAGTGGACCTAATAGTATATTGTCTTTAAATGTTTGAAAATGATTACCAAGGGACCTAATTATAAATTTTTCAAAACTATATGTGTTTATTCAAAAAATTGTTACCATTACATATTCAAAGGGGCATGCTATTAAATTATAACAATTTCATAACAATTTTTTTATATACACACTTTCACCACATGTGGGTTATTAAAAAAAATCATTGGAAATAAACACAATATAATGATGAAAATGCATTTACTCATTGACAACAATTAAAAAAACTCATGACATTTACAAATTTAAAGTCTTAATTATATACCCCTAAGAGTTATTAATTTACATTAAATGTGCAAAATGTTTTAATATGAAATATAATTTCGTTAAGAAGTGAAGAAATAGATTATATAATATAAAAATTTATTAAAAATGTGTTCCATTGAGACATTTTTAATTCGAAAAATGCATAACAATAGAGGCGGTAAACCCACTCCAATCGTGCACTCCTTTGGGTTTTGTCGTTTTTCGAAATCCCAAAAAACACAAACAAATAACAATCCAATTTTCCAATCCGACTATTTTATATTTTCAAGTTTGAATTTCCCTGTCAGTATCACTTTTACGTTCTTTCTGATTCTTTTGTCGCTCCCATTTTTCTCTCACTTCCTCTCTTTTTCACTACATAGATTGTAATAAATCAACCACCACAAAAACCTTTATTGTGCAAACACTTGGAGATCTAAATTTCAATGTTAAATCTTTTATTTAAACCACCACAAACCCTTTTAAATTCCAATATTTTAAAGATTTTATATTTAAACCTTTCCAGTGTAAAATCTTTATCTATACGAACATTAATAAAATAGAGTTTAAATCTCATATACTTTATTCAGTATCGTTTTTGCTTACAAATCCTTTCAATTAAGTTTTTGATTTAGAGTGAACTACAAAAAGAAACCCCTAAAATCACAAAACTGCTTTAAAACAAAACAAAAACAACAAAAACAGTGCAAAGTTGTAGCTTTCCATATGGAGAGACCAACTTCAACAAAACCCACAATTTTCTAGTCGAGGCAAGTCAAGATTCAATGATGTATTTTCAAAAGGTATTCCCAAACCCATTTCTTTGTGATATTTTATCATCATTTTTAAACCACGTGTAAAAAACGCCACTAATGATAATTCCACAAACCTTTTTGTTCTAGGCATGATATAAATCTGATGTGAGTAGGCAACTCGGTGAAACAAAGAATGGATGTCATGCACAACACACACAAAAACGAGTCGACGTGTCATCACCGACAATAGTAGTTACATAACAGAACCTTATGATTACCTTCAACTTGTTGATTTAGGTTTGTATAGGATCATCAAAATCATTCACTCAAGGTAAGATACTTCATCGGTGTGAAACCCCGCCTAATTAAATATCGGGTGATCAGGCCTTTATTAAATTAAAACAGGATTTACAAACGGTTCATTCTTAACATCACTGTCAAAAACCTTTTTTTAAAACTTTACTAACCACCTAGTATTCTAAAAGTCGGTGCAAAATTTTATCTTTCATTAGACAAAAAACTAACCAAGTAGAAAACTAAATAAATCTTTCATCACATGAAATATCTAAACCAACGCAAAAAAATGAATGAATTAAAAATCTTATCGAATAAACCATCGACAACAAATATCCCAATTAAATAGTAATCCAATAATAAAACCAAATCCAATACAAACCTAAACTGAGATAATAAATCTGAAAGGGGAAACTGTAACCGAAATAGATTCCTACCCTAGGAATGAAGAATAGATGCGTCTAATCCCAAATTGTGCAAGCATCCACCTGTGTTGCAGTTGCGTATTCCTGAACTAGAATATCAAGTCTGGCATCCCTGTGGCTGGACGCCTTAAAGGTTTTGAAAATATTTTTATAACAAGAGTTAGTACTAAATTTTTTTTAAAAATATATAGCAAGAGTTTATCACAGTTCAAAATCGGTTATTGATTACACATGTTACTTACAGTCTCTTGAGTATCCTCACCCCTCAACTATTGTGCATGCCTAAAGTTCTCTACTTAACCCACCCAACTATACTAACCAAGCTAACTAAACATAAGTATCAACTTGAACTATCAACATCTATAAGTCCCCATACCGCCCATACAGTATGTTAATCGAATTAGCATTTCTCGTATGTTAAGCATTGAAATTATCATTTCATTTATCTTCTCTTTTATTCAATTAATTAAGTTTCACAACTTAATTCATTTTTTTAGATATACACTATCTAACTGTCTACTATCACACATAAGTAGAATATTCACACACACACACACACACACACACACACACAGATATATATATATATATATATATATATATATATATATATATATATATATATATATATATATATATATATATATATATATGTATGTATGTATATATGTATGTATGTATGTATATTCTTCTTATTGATATACATATAGTAATAGTGTCTCTCCAATGACCATCATGAACGTAAGGGAATTAAACTTCCTACATGTTTTCACTTTCTCAATTAATTACGTTTCTCTACTTAATTTACTTTTAGGATACCACATCTACTTTCACGCACAAGTAGTACATTCTCATTTGAACATATTTTACACACTAATATATTCCATTACGGCATCTCTTATAATGACCACCATTAATAAAAGGCATACTCTGTTATCATGGCCATGTATCACTCACTACATTAAGACCATTGGTTCAGAATACTACCTCAAACCAAAAATCAAATCACAAATAACGGAGGCGAACATAGTTATAAGCCCTTGGGCTACGAGCATACCAAATGTACCCAAATGAACTGTCAGTCTCACTAATACACAACACATAGTGAGCCGCCCAAAGTTTTATGTCCTGGAGCGCAAATCCTGGCCTCCTGGGAATCGACAAGGTGGGATCGCCCACTGCGCGAGAACCTCCGTGATAGCAATCAACGTAGGTTTTCTAACTCATAATCATCAATCATATAAGTACACACACAACCTATACATATATAATCAGTAAGTATACACACAACTTAATCATCAACATTTGTACGTAGTATATATCAGTCGAATACTCACTGTAGTTTCATTTTACAATTATTCTCACTATCGCATTTAATTGACTATTATTCTCTACTCTAAGGGCCCTAGTTATCCTTTTATGAATTTAGTAGATAAGTCTTCTCTCACTCTTTTTCTTAATTACATTCTCATTCTTGAGAATTAATTACTTTGTCGTTAAATCTCATTTAATCACCGTCTTAATTCTCTCAATGCGACTAAACTCCCACAACTCTATCATGACCTAGTTCCATATAAAAGATCCCTCGTTACATTATAACAATATCCCAAAAGTTTTCTCGACAATAATTTAGGAGTTCTTGGAAAAAAGGGAGAATTCATATTTTTTAGCGAATCGAACCCATTCGCCTAACTGAACCTCGGCTTCTTCATTTTAAAGGTGTGTTTTTCACGATTAATACACCTATACCCTCCATGTTTCTCCACCAAACTCCAAACAAATTGTCCCAAATCCTTCTCACATGTATTAGGACAGTTTCTAACGTAATTTTTGCATCAAAACAATACGAATAACATTCAAGAATAGATTTAACTTCTAATCCTCAAGAACCCTAGGTTTTCATATTTTTCCTATATCATTCATCAAAACCCATATTTAATTCGTGGAAAATAACACATAATCTCTAATTTATTGTCATCTACAGATATCAAATCTTTATACATGCAATTCCTACCCAAACATGCATTTAAATCAATCTTTTCTTCTAGGAATCATTAAAATAATCAATATAATTAAAACCCTAGTCACATGGGTATTATAACTTCATATTGATTTTCAATAAACACTTGCCTTAATAGGTGCGATATAATTTTGTGGTGGTGATGATGGATTGTTGTTGTTCTCTTCCAATCTTGACTCCTTAGATGAATTGAATGCAAGAACAAGGTCCAATTCTTCAAGAACGCCTCCTTAAACTTTGAGAATGGTATTTCCTCCTTCTTTAATGGCCACCCTTAGGTTTTTGTATTTCTAACCTTAGCTTATGCCTCTTGACATCTGATATAGGGTTGTAAATTTCGTAGGTCTCTAAACCTCCTTTTGCCAAATGACCAAAATTCCCTCAATAGGTGCCGATTTGGTGTAAAATTAACAGAGGACCAAAACTATACCCCCAAGTATAGTATTTTGTCCCTTTTGGAACCATTCGTGACCTCGAAATCATCATCCAAGTCAATCCAAATATATTTCCTATCTCAACCCCAATTTAGTCTCCATGCGACTCCCAGATGAGATAAAATCAAATACACCCATATCACTAGATATGACGTAAATCCATAATCATCAATTATTTACTATTTACACTTAGTAAATTTCATTTCAAAATATTAATTAGTATCCATCTCTTGATTAATATATAATAATCACATTTATTATTTCATCACATTAAATTACGCCACTCGTATAATGTAATTAAAATGTTTTTCTCCTAATTAATTTTTGAATTGATTAAATTTCAAATATGCAGAAATAAGGGGTATTACATACTTCCCTCTATAAGGGAATTTCGTCCCCGGAATTAAAACATACCTGCAGTGAATAACTCTAGATACTGCTCTTTCATGTCATCCTCCTACTCCCACATTAACTCATCAATATTGTGGTGTCCCCACTGAACTCGTACTAGTGGCACCACCTTGGACCGCAACTTACGCTCACTACGTTCCAGAATAGCCACGGTTCTCTACTCATACGAGAAGTCTGGCTGCATATTAATCTCCTCAAGTGGAGCATGCTGGAAGGCTCTTTCGTTCCTATGTTACTCCTTCTGTGATGTCACATCTCGACGCTAGCTTCCCTTATTGTCGAACCTCATGACCCCCTTCATGGGAGATACCCAAACCATCACTTGGTCACAAATCTCTAACTTGCTGGTCTCCGACCATATAGTATCCCACAAGACGGTTTATACCATATCAGTTCCATTATCTCTATGTTAAGAAAGTCCCCACCTTTAGGGTGTCAATTTCCATGCCGTCGGACATGTGACTCTCCTTAGCGCAAATAGTCATAACAATTTCTTGACCACCCATGTCAAACTTCCAACCTTTAACCCACGGTGACGCATCTCTCATTATGTATCTGGCCTTGTAATAAAAGGCACGGTTTTTTCAATTTTTGCTGATGGACCATAAATCACTTTGGGTCCTATAAATTTGTTATCCCCCCCCCCCCCCTTTATCTACCAAAGGGTGACCCGTAGATAATTAACCTATACTAGTTACTTACGTAACTCCACTAGGCTAATTAATACTTTTAATTACTCAGAAATCTAGAATACACATATCTCGATCTCGATTTCTCCTAGGACTTAATCGTTTTCCATTTACCCATCGACTTTTGGTTGACACGTCAAGCACGATATGCAGCTCTGTTCTAATTTCCTCTTGACACGTTCTATCAGAGGTGGAACTGAAGGGTTCATCCTAATTCACAATAATCTTGGAAAAAACTTGGTTCCGTTTCATTTATTTTCTTCCAATTGAAAGTTGGATATCCTAAATGTTAATTTTTATCACTCATGTTTACCAATCCCATAATTGGGACCATCAAATTTACAATCCTGGTTGATAACTTCGGATCAACCCTTTTTCCTTCACTAAATGGTGTATTTAGAGCCAACTCCACTATGTTCCACTCAAGATCTTGATTATGCATAGACCACTCTAGGCATTTGAGTAAGTGATACTCTTCTCACTGTCTTTCAACTGCCTAGTTTGATAGTCCTCCATGCTATACACATATTCGAACTGTCCCCTTTATCAATTGAATTCAGTCCATCCTTCCTATCCACTTATTATTCTAATTGTCCCACATGCAAATATTCAACACACTTATCTTCACATTCCTTTGTACCGGACGATTTAAAATCTCTTAACCAGGGCGCCTATACACCCTATAACCTGTGCATATAAATGTTACAAACCTCACATAAGCAACATATTACCTGAAACTCCCCCCCGCACTCTTGGCATGGCTATATCATACTAGTATTCCCGATTACTTCACAAATCACTATTTATTTCATCCCAATATTGCCCCACTCATCAATTAGTGGTGCAAAAGTTTTCTCAGTGCTTCTTTTGCAACATTACCTAGCTCCACTAGGCCTATTTCGTAATAACTCTCAGCACAAAGTCCTTTCCCCACTCGTTAAATAGTTCTCATTTAAACCGATGCCTTATAATCCAACGACATCTCTCCACTCCCAACGTTTATTAAGGATTATGCGTATAACATCTCACAACAAAGCCCAAAAGAACTTTTCTCAATGCACAATTCTCTGGCCTTGTCGATCATCATAATCCATGATTCCACATAACATAATTAGGTATCATAAATCTTAAGATTTATGAAGCCGATGCTTTGGAAAGACCCGAGAGTCCGTTATCCGAATTCGTGAATTCGTCCCGCCGAAGGAGCTGATCTCATTGGCATAATGGCAAAAGTTCATTGACAATGAGATCGGGGAGAGACAATTGGCATCTTGCTAATCGGGGAGGGAAAATTGGGCAAAAAAGATGAACGTGCACTATTCCGATCGGACGTCTTACGCCGAGGTGGAGCATAGGATGATGATAAGATTTAATTTTTCTATAACTACAAAAATATATTATTTTGCATTATTTTATTTTACGAGGCCGATACTAATTTTGCTTTATTTTATTTCAGGGGACAGGGAGTGGCCCTGAGGTAGGACACTTAGGCTCGATACTTATGTGGCTATTTGGACGAAGAAGGGGAAGAATAAGGAGGTGTCCCCGAGCGCCACGACCACGATTATAAGTAATCCGATAGTTTACTTTTGTTAATTAGGTTATAATTTTTTTATTTACTTATTTTACTAATCATGTGCTTTTTGTCGTTTCAGGCAAACCTTAAGGAAGTGCATGAGTCGTAGTCTGATGCTGACAAGGTATATTTGTCCATAGACACACTCAGCCAAGTGCTCGGCGCTGATTGCAACGGGAGGAAAAGGGTGTGAGCTCATGGGTGGACAAATCTAGGATCATCGAATTGGAGATGAGCGACACCGGGTTGGCTCGAACGGTGGGTTTGCATAACGCGAAGTTGTCCCACTTGGAGGTAATGATCCAAGATATGTTCTCATTTATGAAGCATTCGTTGGGCAGAAACCATAAGGATAAAGGGAAGGTGAAGGTGGTGATGGAGAAGGTGCAGGAGGACGAGGTGCAGGATGACGAGAATGTGGACCTCGCTGCTTCATCGCAGATACATGCGAACTTTGATGATCCACTTCACTATTTAGTTCCCTTCAACCGATCGATGTCGACATTTGATTGGCCGAGAGTGTTTTAATTGGACATTTTTTATGGCCAGCAGATAGGGCGGGGGTTGAGGGACCCGAATACCGTCCAGGGTATGCCAGTTCATGGACGTTCACTTCAAGACATCGAGTCCAAGGTGCTCGTTACGCATGTGATACCCGGGAAGGAGAAGTCCCCCTTGTGGTTGCGTGAAAAATACGGCACGATGTATATTACTGGGTGTGTCAATTCGTATATCGTGTGACCTACTCACCTCCTCAGAGAAAACCTTACCCCAGACATGTAGTGACATTATTTGAATTGAATTATTTTAAGTTGTTACATTTGAATTATATTTTGATTATATCGTGATACATATTGTTTTGAATGTATATTTGCATTATCTCTATTTTATTTGGATATATGATGTTTGAATATATACAACGTTGCTATAATAGGTACAAATATACTACTGGGCAGTGGCAGTGGCCATACTGTCCAGCAGCTTTTTTTTCATTCTTGGCCAGAATTATCACGATCATTGACCGTGATAGTTTTTTATTAAATATCACGGGTTTGTCACGGTTTATGATCATGACAAAACTTATCACAATCATAGACCGTGACATGACCGTGACAATTCTAATGAACTTTTCACGATCATTGACTGTGACACGTCCATGACAACAAAAGTTGTCACCCCCAGAATTGTCACGATCATTGACCTTGACAAGTCCAACTTGTCATGGTCAATGACCGTGAAAATTCGACAGATTTGGTGTAGTTCTTGTCTCTCGATACATAAATCAGTTAATCTCTGCTCATGACTCTCAAGGCATCACTTGATGCGACGCTCTCATAATCACTAAGTTCGCAGTGCACAAATAACAATGAGTTAAATCCCTTCACTCAATGATAACCAAACTTACCCTGAGTTACATTAGTAAAAAACCCCACACACTGGAATTAAATGTAACGAGACAACTATACTCACAAAAGTCTACGATACAATACAATATATATGCAGGCTCAACCATCTTTCATGTGATGCCTCAAAAAATGAAATATTTCTCTTTGTTATAGAGCGCGCGATAGTCATACATGCAGTTTATTACCGTTTAAACCCTCGGTATCCAGTCACTACACAAAACCATAGTATACTCTCCTCCCATAACCATCATAAGGAGAAAACTTACCACATAATGTAAACAACCACATAATATAAACATTCTCTTTGTTCCCACATCTGCTCCCCTGCATATGGAGCTAAAGAGAGCCCCATTACCCAATGGTAACTATGTACAACTATAGTACTATTAACGATACTTTCGCTAAACTCGTTTCACATGCGAATTTAGTGCTAACAAACCACTATGAATAATGTTCATATCCTCAATTGTCAATTACTCTCGTAGTTCAATCGGTTCTTAGACATAACACTCTCGTCCCAACGGAAAGCTAAAACTTTTCTTATGATTGTTGCCCTTACTGGGCGTCTTGCTCATGTCCCCTAACTCACTATGGACAAGATTCACAAATGTGTTCTCACTCCTTACACATGAGACACCTCACTATTCCATTCCACTCTCACTGGACTCACTGGACATGTAGGGGTTGTCCTTTTAGAAGACCTAGTAGCCTTAACCCTGATTTCTACCTCATTTGTCCCTTTAGCGCCGCTGGTCCTATGGGACTCGTTGCTGGCATTAACGACCCTTACTAACTTCACCATCTCCTCGTAGGAATTATATTACTCTTATTTATTGGAATGGCCCCTATTAGGTATACCCTTCTATGATGCCTTACAATCATCATTTAATTTAGTTTACTCACTTGGATCCCTACTTCGAGAATCGTTGATGTAAATATATAAATGTATGACCTTAGTGACATCAGCACTAGTCATCCTATTAGGACTTAACATCCACATTTGTGTATCTACACACGAACCCATTATTATCTGACAAACCCTTTTCATCACTCTTCGTACCCCCTTCGTCGGTTACGAAGTTTGCTAAGCAAGTCATTATCTCTCTTAAGATTGATCTTTTTCTACCTCCCTTGTGATGAATATCGAAACTCTAATCATATCGTTGTCAAAACATCAGATGTAAGACCTTACAATCCCTTCTCCCAAGTTGTTCAATTCATCCTATATCCACTTCCTCGTATGGGGCGATTCACTCCTATCACCACCATGCTACTCATATAAGCAAGAATTTAGCCATAAATTTAGTCATGGGTGTTGTTGCACTCTACCCTTCACTTTTTTCTTTGGATTAATTCTATCGATCGGTTCATCACACTTCTTTTCTTCCCCTAAATCTTATAAGTGACTCTTCGAAGGAGTCCCCCCGACTCTCCCTTTGGTTACAACGATGGGTGAGCCTGAACTTATGTCACCATTTTTTATGATGGTGTTTGGGGAATTACTATCCCCGCATGATTATCTTATCATCACTTGTTTGAATAATAATCTTGGTGACTTCTATCGCAATCACCGTTATTAGGATACTCTATATCTTTTGCCTCTCCTCTCCTCCTGCAATGCTTTTAACGGCCCTCGCTGGTCGTCCCATATTGCTTTGTGTACGGAGCTCAACCGAACTCGTATATGAATCACATCAACTATTCTTAATAGAAGGAGAACGTAAGTCGCAAATTTATAGGAATACAACAATCCTATCATAAGAATCTACATCAAAGAACATTAAACTGAAATGTGAAAAGCCACAAATATCCTAAGGACTCTAGAACCTTATGCTATGATACCATCTGTGACACCTCGCCTAATTAATACCCAGTGATCAGGTCTTTATTAAATTAAAAGTGGATTTACATATAGTTCATTCTTAGCATCATTATCGAAAACCTTTTTTTTAAAACTTAACTAACGACCTAGTATTCCAAAAGTCGGTGCCAAATTTAATCTTTCATTAGACAAATAAACAACCAAGAAAAAAACTAAATAAATCATTCACCACATGAAATATCTAAACCCACGCACAAAAAATGAATGAATTAAAAATGTTGCCGAATAAACCATCAGCTACAAATATCCCAACTAAATAGTAATCCAATAATAAAACCAAATAAAATACAAGCCTGGACTGAGATAATAAATCTGAAAGGGCAACACGCCCAACCGAAACTATAACCAAAAAAGATTCCTACCCTAGGGATGAAGAATATATGCATCCAATCCAAAAATCTACACGCATCCACCTGTGCCGCAGCTCCGTATCCCTGAAGTAGAATATCAAGTCTGGCGTCCCTGTGACTGGACACCTAAAGGGTTTTGAAAATATTTTTATAGCAATATTTAGTACTCAAAACATTTTGAAAATATTTAGCAAGAGTTTATATCAATTCAAAATCAGTTATTGATTACACATTTTATGTACACTCTCTTAAGTATACTCACCCCTCAACGATTATGCACGCCTAATGTTCTCTACTTAACCCACCCAATTGTACTACCCAAGCTAACTAGACATAAGTATCAACCTGGACTATTAACAGCTATAAGTCTCTGTACCGCTCATACAGTACGCTAATCGAATTAACATTTCTCGTATGTTAAGCATTGAAATTATCATTTCAATTATCTTCTATTTTATTCAATTAATTAAGTTAACAACTTAATTCATTATTTTAGATATACACTATCTAACTTTCTACTGTCACGCATAAGTAGAATATTCACACACACACACACACACACACACACACACACACACATATATATATATATATATATATATATATATAGTAATAGTGTCTCTCGAATGACCATCACGAACATAAGGGAACTAACCTTCCTATATGTTTTCCTTTCTCAATTAATTAAGTTTTTCAACTTAATTTACTTTTAGGATACCATGTATACTTTGACGCACATGTAGTATATTCTCATTTGTATATATTTTACAAACTAATATATACCACTACGACATCTCTTATAATGAACATCGTTAATAAAAGGCATATTCTTCTATCAAGGTCATGTATCACTCACTAGATTAAGACCATTGGTTCAGAATACTACCTCGAACCCAAAATCAAATCATAAACAATGGAGGCGAACGTAGTTCTCAGTCTTTGGGCTACACACATACCTAACGTACCCAAATGACATGCCAGTCTCACTAATACACAACACATAGTGATTCGCCCAAAATTCTATGTCCTGCGACACAAATCCTGGCCTCCCTGGAATCGGCAAAGTGGGATCGCCCACTGCGCAAGAACCTCCTTGATAGCAAGCAGCGTAGGTATGCTGACCATAATAATCAATCATATAGGTACCCACACAACATATATATATATATATATATATATATATATATATATATATATATATATATATATATATATATATATATATATATATATATATATATATATATATATATATATATAATCAGTAGCTGGACACACAACCTAATCATCAACATTAGGACGTAGTATATATCACTCGAATACTCACCGTACCTTCATTTTATGATTATTCTCATTATCGCATTTAATAGAGTATTGTTCTTGATTCGTAATGAATCATGCATTTAATTACCCTCGAACTTATGCATTTTAGTCCCCTTGGGTACTTCAATGTCTTTATTTATGCTCGTTAATCATACAACCTCCGTTTTTATATGCTAACATGTTATTTGAGGTATTATTGAGTGTTTATAGGTGTGAAAGTGCTATGTGTGGAGTTTGGATGCGTTCCGGTAAAGTTTCATAAAAGTTCGCACATTTAGGGGCATTTCGGTAATTTCACACTTAAGAATTTTTGCCCGAAGTATCCACGAAAGTTATAGCTCTCGGGTCAAGCTTCACGTGACTTCAACCGGTGCCCGAATCCGAGTTCGAACGAAGAAAACACAGATCTTTAATCGGAGAAGAATTATAAGTTATTTAATTTAATATTCTATTAATATATTAATAATTTGTTTAATTCCCTCCATATCCTTTTTCTCTTTCACTTTTGCAGCAAACTTCATTCACCAAATGGCGATTTTGGATTTTGGTTGGGGTATTGGCCACACTCAAAGTGAGGACTTGGATCCGAAATTGGAGCATGATTTTTTACCACACACGCATATGGGTCGTTGTCCTTTGGTCAATTTCACGAAATAGGTCTTGACTTTACACCATGGAAGGTCATCAATGGTGGGTGTTTTACCATCTCCATTTATGGACTTTGGTCCATTATTGGAGGTCTCAATTTTGTCTTCCAATAATCATTTGGGTCTCGGCTTATATACAATCGTTGGTCTCAAAATATTCGTAGCTGATCCAAATCACAGGGCCATAGAAGATCACGATTTTGAGAAGTGGTGCGCAAGTTGCATCAAGACCGATACTTTTCGCCCTCAGTCAAAATGGCACAGTTTCTGGGGACTTGTTGTTTTAGAATTCATTTGATTTAGTATTTCATAGTATTTCATAGTATTTTTTTATCAATTTGTATTTTTTGTTAAGAATTTTTGCAGGGCTTCTACATTTGAGGGCCAAGAAATGCTAGAATTTTTTTCGGCCGCACATTATTTTGTGGAATTTCCTATCTTGAGCTATTGTTGGGGTAAGCGTGTCTTATTCCAATTATTTCGGTAATCGTAGTGATAATTCTCAAAATCCCCCTACCCCTATGACTTTTGTTCAATATTTAGAGGCCCAAAAAATTGCAAATTCTAAAATGACTTTGGGTGAGTATTACGAAAGTCAAACTATGGGTTATGGAAATTTTGGGAATAATTATTCTGATGTTGGACCTCAAGATCCTTATGATAAGAAATTTGAAACAAATTGCAATAGCTTTCAAAATTCTTATAATAAAGACTTTGATAGTTGTTCTAAGGAAAATTTCCTAACTTTTCAGTATTAAAAATCCGCTCCTGACCTATGACTTTCGGCGAGGGCTTGCGTATGCTTGAAAATGAAAAACTTGAAAATCGTTATCTAGAAGAAAAGGTTGTTGGGATCATGAGTTAGATTTATTATTTGAATTCGACGACGATTTTTCTTTCGAGACCTTTGAAGTCGAGGAATGTTTTGAACCAAATGAGGACTTTTTGCCTAGTTTGGAACAAACCATTCTTGGCTTGGCCCATAGTATACTAGAGAATGACAGTGAGTATGAAATGGATATAGTATACATTTGCAATGAAATGATTTCTTCTTTGCCCCCCAAAGAAGAAAGTTTCATTGAAAATGATCCTTTGTCCTTTGAAATTCAATCTTTTAGCGATGACAACTCATCTCCTGAGATTGAATTTCTTTCCTCCCCATTTTTATTCTATTTTGTCACACCGATGCTAGTACTTGATGAATCGGTTCCAAACTTTATAGTTTCAAACCTTTTCACCGATGAGGAGTACTCTCTCGAGTCACCTTCCATGAAGGCATCTTTACCCTCATGTGCGCCACCTCCCATTCCAACTTCAAAATATTTGGAAGATAATTCTATTTTTCTTGGCCCCCATGTGTATTCGTCACCCGTTTTATCCAAATCTACCATCCTCCCTCCAAAAATGTTAATTGGGGATGGTTCATTTATTTCGCCTTACACATGCCTTCTGTTGTTCAAATGAAATTCCTATTTTTCGGGAGGCATGCTTTCAAGTGAGGGTACACCGATTATCCTCCAAAGTCAAATCGTTTTTCGGGTGGTCCCTCAAAAATTTCAACTTCTACTGTATATTTAGGTAGAAGTTAAAACGGTAGGTTGTAAATAGTTAGTTTTGTTTTATTTTCTTATTTTCCTTTTTACTTATAGTCTACTGTAATTAGTTAAAGTTTATTTCTTTCTTTTGTTATTCTTGGTACTGACATGCTTTGTAGAATTATTGGACTTGTACTTTCTCGAGATCGCTCCATTTTGGGTAATATCGCTATTTTCCTCTTTTTAACATGGTTCTTAATTTACATTGGGGACAATGTCAGTTAGGGTGCGTGGGATATTTCAACCATTCATTGGTAGTTTCTTTGATTTGATTATATGTTATTTCCAAGCATGATTTTCTTGTGAAAATTCAAAATTTTCAAAAAGATTTTCTTTCTTTATTTCTCCTTTTTGGGCATTTTGACTTTATTTACGATGATAAATTTTAATAATTGCCCGTTCCAATAGACAACTCAATGATGCATGTTCTCGATTTAGAAGTTATTAGACTTTAGTCCTCAATCATTGATATTATGAATAAATTAATGAATTGAATGTTATCCCATGAGCACATGCATTTTTCTTATTCTATTGATTTGGTTTAAGATTTTTATAACTCGATAATCTTTTATTGCATTGTATATACTTACACTGAGTAAGCTTTGTACCTTTCATCATTTATGAGTGTATAAACTATTCTTTCTTCTTTGAAAATGTTGAATTCGTCGGTAATCTCTCTATTCTTTCATTTGATCGTTCATTAATTAAGTTCATTCTTGAAATGTATTACTTGAGCATAATTTTCAAAGGTTGTTTTGACTCGATAATTGTGTAAACTTTAGGAAATGACTGTAGGCCATCTTTATTATTTCACCCATATTAACCTTGACCTCACCTTATATGTTTTCCCTCGTTAACCCCTTTGAGCCTAAATATAGCCTTTTCGTTTCATAACCCCAAAATCCCATAACCAACTCAAAATTGGAGTTTTATACCATATATATCACCTTACATGCCTTTATTTGGAATCTTACTTGGGATTGAATGATTTTAGCATTTTGTGGTTGCAAGTTAGGCATGTGAGAGTGAGATAAGTAAAGAAAAGAAAGAAGTGAAAAAGAGAAGAAAATGAGAAAGAAGAAAACAAAAGAAAAAAATGAGAAAAAGAAGAAAAGAAAAGAAAGAGAAGTTTGTATATGTTGTGTATAGTGTTCAATAAACTTTGATTACTCTCACGATAGTCATATTTAAAGCTTGTATGGAAATCATTTTCCAATTTTGAAATTGCCTGTAATTTTCCAATATCCCGAGTTTTTATCTCCAAACACTTTGAATCTGTACTTACATTCTTTCGTTTCATACCCTTAACCCCAAACCTACATTACAACCCTATAAAGTCCTATGTGAACCTAGGGTGAATTTAATTTATAAATTGAAAGAGTTTTGATAATTTGTGAAAATAAATTTTGCCTCCTTTAATGAGCGGTATTTTTTTTATTGAGATTACAAATTTTTATTTTCTATATAGCGTTCTTCATTTGTGACATGTGTGTGACCTAGTTTCCATTTATATTTACTCTTTATTCTCGCATGTCCCGTGTATTACCTCCTCATTCATAGTAATTTCATTTGTTGAGTGTAATGCTTGGTGAGGATTGACATATATGCATGCTTTAATGTTTATTATCCAATTTCTTTAAGTTTTTTCCAAATCATACTTTTCATGTGATCGCTCCCTTGCCACATTTTGAGATTTCAATTCAACGAAGTTCATTTTATAATGTTAATATTACAGACTGTTGTGTGAATTAGTTCACTTTGTTAATAATGTGTATGAAATCTTTTTCGCTATTGTTAAGGAAGTCGCATGTGATTGGGCATTATTTTGAAGAAACCATATGATGTATTTGGGTTTCATCCCTAATAATTCTCACGAGACGACATCCGTCCACTAGGATAACCTAGGGATTTAACGCTTATTGCATACGCTAAATGCAATTGTTCGCCCACGAAAGTGGCCTTATCCCTTTTATCGATTTTGTATATATCTTTGGCTTTGTGATTTTCTTATTTTTATTCTTGCGTTTAATTTCATTACTAGGGACTAGTAATGTGTAAGTTAGGGGTATTATTCGTATCGAATCATGTATTTAATTACCCTCGAACTTATGCATTTTAGCCCCCTCGGGTACTTTAATGTCTATACTTATACACACTAATCAGAAAACCTCTGTTTTATATGCTAACATATTCTTTGAGGTATTATTGAGTGTTTATAGGTATTAAATTGCTAAGTGTGTAGTTTGGATGCGTTTTGGTATAGTTTTGTCAAAGTTCGCACGTTCAGGGGCATTTTGGTAATTTCAAACTTCGGAATTTTCCCTCGAAGAATCCATTCAAGTTGTAGCTCTCGAGTCAAGCTTCCCGTGGCTGCAAACGGTGCTCGAATCGGAGTTCAAACGAAGAAAATACGGATCTTTAATCGGAGAAGAATTATAAGTTATTTAATTTAATATTCTATTAATATATTAACAATTTGTTTAATTTCCTCCATGTCCTTTTCTCTTTCACTTTTGCAGCAAACTTCATTCTACAAATGGCGATTTTGGATTTTGTCTCGGGTTTTGGCCACACTCAAATTGAGGACTTGGATTCGAAATTGGAGCATGATTTCTGACCACACACGCATATAGGTCATTAGCCTTTGGTCAATTTCACAAAATGGGTCTTGACTTTTCACCATGGAAGGTCATCAATAGTGGGTGTTTTACCATCTCCATTAATGGACTTTAGTCCATTGTTGGAGTTTGCGATTTTGGCTTCCAAGAGTCATTTGGATGTCGTTTTATACACAATTTTTGGTCCGAGAATATTTGTTGCTGATCCAAATCACAAGGCCATGGCATATCTCGATTTTGAGAAGTGGTGTGCGAATTGCATCAGAACCGATCAATCGGTAAATCCCATTTTTCCTTTGAGCCTTGGCAGGGTGCCCTTCCCCTGTTCACGCGGTCGACTGGCCCAAGCCACAGTCAACCGATCCCCTGTAATTGTGTGTGTGTGTTTCTACTGCTCTCCCCCATTCCCTTTTATATTTTATTTTTCTTTTGTTCCTCAAAAAGAGAACTTAACCCCATTTCTTTTCTTTTCCTTTTTCTTTTAGTTCTCTTTGCCCACTTAGTGTAAATAGCCCATTTGGCTTATTTCGTTGGGACGACATAATATCTCTAGTTTTCCTCTCTCTCTCTCTCTCTCTCTCTTAGTTTAGGTTCGGATTAGAGTAATATTTAGGGGTTTTGTTATGGAGATGACCCTCCTCCATTTTTCTTCTTGGTTTTGTTCCACCATTAATGTAAGTTTTCTTGTTACTATTCATCATCTTCCTTCTTTACTTTAAGCGTTGTAATATAGTTTTTCATGATTTCTTTATTAGTTCAAGCCTAGTTTAATTTGTAGTATTAATCTAATTTGTGTTGCTTAATTAATTAGTTATATTAATTTATGTTGTTTACCATGTTTAATGGATAGTTTAATCTAGGTTGTGTTGGATTGAACTCAAATACGGTTGTTTGGTTGGTTTGCTATGGTGATGGAGTTAAACGTGTTTATTTCGATTGGGTCTTCCTAGTTATTACGCCTAGGAGATTTAACGAGGTATATCATGTATGATCCATATTTACGACCTTGCGTGCATAATTTTTGGGGTATTTGTTGACGTCAAAATCTTATTAAACTTTTATGTGAATTTAGGGGCATGACAGCTCTTGATTTAATTAAATATCCAAACGAGACGCAATCTTAATAACTCGTGATCCTATGTAACCATTTATACCAATTAACTTGAGGTGAGGGATATCCAACGCAACCTATAGTTTTTATTCACTTTGTTAATGATAGTTTAAATACACTCGCCTAGAATAATCTTATCTCTTTATTATCATTTACTTTTTGTTAGGATTACCCTTTTACACCGTTTATTTTAGAAGTATTAAATCAATTAATATTCTGGCAACTCGTCTCTGTGGATTTTCGATACCCAGGCGTGGTCACTATACTCCATTTTTCAGTTTAGTCATAAGTTTATGTTTTTGTATTAAGGTGGTGAACAGAAAACAACGATTGGCATGCTAAGTACACACTACTTTTCGCCCTAAATCAATTCTTTATTCTAAGGGATCTAGTTACCCTTTTATGAATTCAGTATCTAAGTCTTCCTTACCGTACTGGTTTATGCCATAAGTTCACTCACGCTTTCCCGTAATTACATTCTCATTCTCGCGAATTAATTACTTTGTCGTTGTTGATGTAAAAAAACTAGATTGCTCTAATTATTCAATCACAGATAAATAAATAAGACAAAGATTTTTAAAGTGGTTCGGCTAGGAATAAAGCCTACGTCCACTGTTATGTTATTGCTGAGTGTTTGTGGAATTCTTGATTATAAGTTCTTTCAAGAAATTCCGGTCCCCTTTGAATGAGGATGATACAAGGTATTTATAGCCTTGAGGCTGTACATGAAAGGTTCGATACATTAAATGATATACATATGAAAGGGTAATACATTTAATGCAGAGTGCATGCCAAGAATATAAGCATTCAATGAATATCTGAACTGTTGATTATCTGGAAATTAATGATACGACCGAGGTGCAGCTCGGACCGCCATAGCTGTTCGCTGATTAGGAGTTCCTCGGAACATTAGAGTACCTCGGTGCGTTAGAGTTCCTCGGTGCGATAGAGTTCCTCGGTGTATTCTCGTTGCTCGGAAAGAAGCATGGTTGGTCGGGAAATGATCTTCCTCGCTGCTATTGTGCCACGTAGATTGACACGTGTCTTCGTATTATTCGTCCACATCAGTATATTAATTTTGGTATCAACAGAAGCCCCCAATGTTTCATATTTCGAATTTTGAGGAGTATGTAACATTATTTCTCGGTATATGGCAATATTAAATGACCTTCCTGGGTTTCAGGAACATTGTATTCAAATTTCCTTCTTATTTCGCTGTTTTCCGCCTTTTTTATAAGCGCTTCGATCTTCGTGTAATTTTTGTCCTTTTAGCCGCCGGAAGTTCAGTAGTTTCTTTTTGGTAATCATTTCTTTCGCCGCTTCCCAATGCAAAGTATTTAAACTTCTTTGGTAACCATACCGTCGTCTACGTTTTCCATTTTCTGCATTCAAGCTTTCTATTCTCTTCTTCTCTCTTGTGCGTTCATCCTTGTTTCCGTTCGTTGCCAACATACCTCCTTTCTTTCTGTAAGATATTCTTCCTTTCTTCTGTATCTCTTTTATTCAGTATGGTTTATATTGTGGAGTCTGTTGAGAAATTCCGTTCTGATTTTTCCATTCCTTCGTGGGTAACTCTAGAGGTTCTTTCTGAGCCTTTAGATTACTTTCGATTGGCTGAGGGACATTGGTTCCCCAGTCTTTTTGTTGCTGAATGTGGTTTTTCCTTTCCACCAAACCCATTATGTCTTGAGTTTTGTCAATATTTTGATCTTGTTCCTGCAAAAATAGCCCCCAATTCATGGAGAATAATTCATGGGGTGCACAAATTAAACCTAACTCATGGGACTCGTATTGGGATCCCTGAAATTATGTTTTGTTATAAATGGGCTATTCTAGATAATATTTATTATTTAAAAACTAGGTATCTGAATAGGGCTCTTGTAGTTAATCTCCCTGACTCAAATAGAGATTATTTTTAGCATGGGTTGATCATAAAAAATTGGCAACATGCGCCTTTAGCTGGGGATGAAGCGTACAACGGTCCCAGATGCCCCCCATATGGCAATGGGATAGGTTTATTTTTCATTTTATTTTACTTATAAAATTATGCTTTCATCATGTTTGATAAAATGTATGACCGATATTTCATTATATATCTATTTGCAGTTGATAGCAAAAGAAAAACTCCAAAGGAATCAGAAGTGAATATTAAACATCTGAAACTTATCTGGGATCTGCATAAGACGATTACTGACGAGCATATTAGGTTTGCGTCATATTTGCTACAGTATAGGAGTTACACAACCTCTTATACTGCTCGCCCTGTTGAACCAGCTTCAACTCCAGAAGGTTCATCTTCAGATTCTCATATCCCTTTATCTCAAAGAATGGGCAAGAAAAGAGCTCCTCCTGCTCTATTTGATGAAATTTCTTCTGCTGTTGGAGCCAAGAAAGGCAAAACTGATGTCCCAGAAGGGACTAAAAAAGTAGATGCTGGGTCCTCCAAAGCTGCCGAGAAGCCCCCAGTGGCCCTGAGCAAGAAAAATGCTCCTGCAGATGTAATTACAATCTCCCCGACCAAGACTTCTTCCTTGGTTGATGCTGCTGACCCTCCTTTAAAGAGATTGAGGAAATCATCCTCAGTTAATCTTGCTGGAACTGCATCTTCTCTACCCGCTGGTGGTAGTAGTGTTTCAAACATCATTCTTCCGAGTTCTTCAATGAGCTCAGTTATACCCGAGGTTCTCGGTGTTGATGAAAAAATTCCTAGGGATACACTGACATCCCTAGCTGCTCGTCATCTTTCTTCAGTAAATTTCTCATACCTTTGGTCTTTCTTTCTTTTTTTTTTTTGAATTCTTATATTTGTGTTGACTTTATTGTTTTTCTTATCTTTCAGCTGGTGAACTGCTTCAATACCATCGTGAAGAAAGATCAAGTTATTAAAGCTTCCAGTTCCTCGTCCGATGTTGACGATGCTTTGTTGGGTTTAGCCCAATCTGTGAAAGAATCTCGCCAACAGTACATCGAGGAGAAAACTGTTTGGGAGAAAAAGCTGGCTGTGGCTGAGGCTGATAAGATGAAGATGGCTGAAACCTCCAAGAATTTGGAGGAGAAAGTTAAAGTTTTGGAGGTTAAACATCAGGACTCTGATGATAAGTTGAAGAAGGCAGAAGAAGAATTATCTACTCTGCGAGATATCAAGGTCAAGAAAGAGGAATTGGAGGTGAAACTCTCCTCGGAGAGATTGAGGAGAAAGGTCGCAATCAAGAAACATTTCAGTGCTGGTTGGGAGAAAGGATGGGAGAGAGGGATAGCTGCAATGACATCCCAAGTCCAATATGGGAAGTCGAAATACTTCCATGAAGGCTGGGTAGCTGCTCTGCAAGAGCTAAAGGTCCAAGACGATTCTGATCTATTCCAACAACATCTCCCTGGTCCTCCTCCACCAATTGTGGAAGAAGAAGAAGATGAGCCTGCCTCAGATGAGTCTTCTATGGCTATGGGTGATCAAGTTTCTGCCTCTCAACCCTCTGCCACCGAGGACGTTTCTTCCATGCCTCCTCCTCCCGAGAAGATTCCTACCGATCAAGCTGTTGTTACCACCGAGCAACCGAGCTCCTCGTCCCAGCCTCCCGAGAAAGTCTTGGGGGACAAGGAAAAGGTGTGAAGTTGTTCGGTATCATTTCTATATTTCCTTGTAATCGAACAATGTAACTTTTTGATGATCTAATAAAATATATCTTTGCTCATCTCTGTTGTTGATGATTTATATTTGTTGATTGTTGTCTTTTTCTCGTCTTTAGTTTGTTTCTAGAATGGAATTGATCTCTTCACATGATACCGAGCTGATGCAGCAATGTCACCAATACTATAAGGCTGGTCATACAATCCTTAGTACATCAGAAATTGTCGACATCCTTGGTCACGGTGCCTCAGAACAAGCAGTTGAGGCTTACCGGTATCTGAAGGATTTGCTTGATAGATCTGTGGCCAATAATGTGGCGTATTACGAACTGATCGAGGAACTTCATGGTTCCATAGAGGATCTCCAAGGTCAGCACAATGAATCAATGGCTTTGTTACACAAAGATTATGAAAATAGATACTAACAACTTTCTTCTGAAACAGGCCATAAGAAGATCATTGCTGGATATGATATTAGGGAAAGGACCCTAAAAGGTGAAGTTGAAGCTTGCAGGCAGATTGCCGAGATCCTGGAACAAGAAAATAATAATTTACAGAAAAAATTGGCTCAATATGAATCTGCTGCTTCATCTTCTACTGCATTAATACCAGTTACTGATGAAGGCTTCTCGTTCTTAGAGGTAGAAAACGCCAAACTAAGGCAAGAGCTGGAGGACTTAAGAAGATCTGCCATTTCTGGAACTGCTCGGGGACGAGGAAGAGGTTCTCGGGGGTGAGGAAGAGTCCTCAGCCAAAATGTTGAAGAGGCTCGCACTCAGTCTACTCTGGAAACTCAAGCATTCCAGTTGAACATCAAAGATCGGGCCCTATCAGAAATGTCCAAGAAGAATTTATCGTTGGAGGATCAACTTACAGCGACGAAATCTGCTTTGCATAATAAGGATCTTTTTGCCAAAAGCCTTCATGAACAATTGGATAGATTAACCATCCAATTCCATAAACAGCCAAGGGAATTCTGGATGGCAGGATACAATGAAGCCCTTGTTCACCTGGATGCTCGTATTGAACATGCCAACAACGAAGGTTACAAGCAAGGATGGTTGAATGCACTGGGTGTGTTAAAATTGGAGCAAGGGCATTTTTTATGGGACTATCATGCTCCATCATTATTAGACCTGCCTGTACCACCTTTCAAATTGGACATGGCATGGATCCCAGCTCGTTCCATTCCTCGCAGCCTAATTTCAAAATACCTTGGTGATTATAGCCTTCATTCCCAAGTTGAATTATCTCGTCCTGAGCATCTCTTGGATACACCTTCTGTTATGAACGTCAGAATGCTCAGAGATGTTAATTTCATCAATTCTCCCCTTTGCCTAGAAGACCCTCCTGCCGGCGAGGAACCTGTTTCTAAAGCACAGGGCAAGAAACCAATAGAATAGTAATATCCATGTAACAATTTAGTACATTCTTGTATCCTGTAATCTTAAATTTAATGAAAGAATTTCATTTTCTATTTGCCAATTTTGCTATTGTCTTGTGTTTATCACACACCTTTATATTTGTGCATATGTATCTATGTATTTAAAAGGATGGCAATATCGTGCTATTTATCAACCAACTTAAAAATTTACAAGTATCAAGGTTGATCAATAAAGTAATGAATGTAAATTGTTCAAACTGTTTCCAACCAACCAAGGTAGTTGAATAATGTTTGTCGACCAATTACAGTTGATGGGTTTTTATCCCCGACCAGCTATACTTGGTTCAATTATAAAAATGCGTCCGACCAACTAAGATCAATAATTTGTCCTCGCCGACCAACTACAGTTATTGGGTTTTTATCCCCGACCAACTATACTTGGTGTATTTTTTGAATATTTTGTTCTTCAAAGAACTCTTTGTAATAATATTACCTCCCGACCAACATAAGTTGTAATATGAGAGTATATTTTTATCTTACCAACCGTAATTGATCACGCTGGTGTAGCTGGTGTACACCTTTTAACCAAAGGAATATTTTTGGCTCCTTAGAGCTGTCCTCCTAACCAAAGGAGGTTGGCTACTTATAGCACTTTTGCTCCGTAGAGCTGTCCTCCTAACCAAAGGAGGTTGGCTACTTATAGCACTTTTGCTCCGTAGAGCTGTCCTCCTAACCAAAGGAGGTTGGCTACTTATAGCACTTTTGCTCCGTAGAGCTGTCCTCCTAACCAAAGGAGGTTGGCTACTTATAGCACTTTTGCTCCGTAAGAGCTGTCTTCCTAAACAAAGGAGGTTGGCTACTTATAGCACTTTTGCTCCGTAGAGCTGTCCTCCTAACCAAAGGAGGTTGGCTCCTTAGAGCACTTTTGTTGTGTAGTGTATTACACTAGTATTCCCCGAAAAACTTTCAACCAGAAAGAAAATGGCGAAACATCCTCGTTTTATTCATAATGAAAGAAATGCTATACATTTGACATCACTGATAATACTTGCGCAGGTGTTCAGCATTCCATGCGTTCTTAAATTCCTCTCCTTCTAGAGTTGCTATTCTGTAAGTTCCTGGTCGAATAACCTCTGTAACTCGGTAAGGTCCATGCCAGTTTGCTTCCAGTTTATTCTGCTTCTGAATGACCTTCTTTAGCACATAATCCCCCTCTTTTAGATCACATTTCTTTACCCTTTTGTTGTAAAACAGGACTGTTCGTTGTTGATAAGCAGCATTCCTAATGGCTGCCTCTTCTCTGACTTCTTCGAGCATATCCAAATCCAGTCTTCTCATCAAATCACTGATCGGAGAATTGAAATTTAACACCCTGTGTGTTGGTAGGCCCAACTCGGCAGGTATCACAGTCTCACTTCCAAATGCTAGCATATATGGTGATTCTCCTGTTGCTGCTCGGGGAGTTGTTCGGTAAGCCCACAAAACTGACTGTAGCTCATTAATCCAATTTGCTTTAGCCTCACTTAACCTCTTCTTCAACCCATTTAGTAATGTTCTGTTCGTCACCTCAGTCTGTCCATTGCTTTGGGGATGGCCTGGTGCTGAATGAAAATTCAAGACGTTCGACTGATGACAATAGGCAGCAAATTCTTCATTATCAAATTGCGTTCCATGGTCTGTGATGAAAGCGTGGGGGAGACCATATCGACAAATGATACTCTTCCATATGAACTGATACACCTTCTCGTACGTCATATCAATCAGTGGTTCAGCTTCCACCCACTTAGTAAAATAGTCTACTGCCACGACGAGATACTTGAACCTTCCTCGGGTCGTCGGCAGCGGTCCAACCAGATCAATTCCCCACATGGCAAATGGCCAAGGTGATGTTATGGGTGTCAACAATGCCTGTGGAGTTCTTCGGATGGAGGAAAAACGTTGGCATTTGTCACACTTCTTAGCATAGGCTATACAATCAGCCCTCATCGTCGGCCAGTAGTATCCCTGTGTCATTACCCTTTGCAAAAGTGTCCGACCTGCTACATGAGCTCCACAAGATCCTTCATGAATTTCTTCAATCAATTCTTTGACTTCTGATGGATGCACACATCTCTGCAAACCTGCCATAATTCCTCGTCTATACAAAACACCATTAGTTAACACATACCGAGCAACTTTATACTTCAATTTCTTGGCAGCTAGTTTGTCCTCCGGTAATTCTCCTTCTTCAATGTATGCTCTGATAGGATCCATCCAAGATGGTCCTAAATCAAGGGTAATAATCTTCACCGTCAAATCTTCTTCTATGCTCCGACTTTCTAATACTTCAATTGGTATTGTTCTTCGCATCTCGGTACGCGTAGCTGACGCTAGTCGGGCCAATGCGTCTGCTCTAGCATTCTCCATTCTCGGTATCCTCACCAATTGAATAGCATCAAATTCTGTCAATAACTCCATCACTTTTGCATGGTACTTCACCATTAACTCTCCCTTCACTACATATATTCCCATCATTTGATTCACAATTAATTGAGAATCACTGAAAACAATTACTTGTCGTGCCTCCATAACTTTTGCCAAATGAAAACCTGTTATCATAGCCTCATATTCAGCCTCATTATTGGAAGCTTTGAATTGGAATCTCAAGGCATACTCCATGTCAATATCATCTGGAGAGTTTAAAACAATCCCTGCTCCACAACCAGCCGTGCAAGATGATCCATCTACATATAATCTCCATGTATGTAACTCGTCTTCAAATTTCTTATCTGTTAGAGTTCCTCGGTGAAATATCATCTGTTTTCTTTCATCATCCCCGGGTATCCTTCGTTCCTCGTTGGTCATTTGTTCGCGCCCTTCTACCAACCGGAGTTGGTCGGGGTTTGAATATGATGATTTTTCTACATCCACAAGTCCTTTTACCAACCTTGGTTGGTCTGGATCTGTGTCTGTTGATCCTGTATCGTCCACAGGTAGGTCAGCAAGCAGCTTTTGCTCCTCGGGGGTATCAGGGTATGTGAACTCTGCTATAAAATCTGCCACGGCTTGCCCCTTCAACGATGATCTGGGTTCATACACAATATCATATTCACCGAGCTCTATTGCCCAGTACATCAATCTTCCTGATTTTTCTGGCTTGTGAAGGGCTTGTCTTAACGGCATGTCGGTATACACAATGATGGTATGGGCCTGGAAGTATGGCCTCATTCTTCTACTTGCTTCAATTAATGCCAGTGCCAATTTTTCCAGCTTTGGGTATCTGATTTTCGCACCTCGGAAAGCCTTGCTTGTGTAATAAATTGGCTTTTGGACTCCATTCTCCAATCTGATCAACGCCGAGCTAACTGCATTTTCTGATACTGCCAAATACAAGTACAGCTTCTCTCCAGTTATTGGCCTAGACAACAATGGTGGGGCTCCCAAATACTTCTTCAAATCTTGAAAGGCTTTCTCACATTCATCAGTCCACTCAAAACTTTTTCGCAGTGTTTTGAAGAATGGGAGGCATTTATCAGTTGCTCTGGATACAAATCTGTTGAGGGCTGCAACTCGTCCGGTAAGACTCTGTACTTCTTTCCTCGTCGTTGGGGATCGCAGCCCTAAAAGAGCTTTGATCTTTTCTGGATTTGCCTCAATACCTCGTTGGTTGACGATGTATCCGAGGAACATTCCTTCTCGTACTCCAAAGGTACACTTCGTCGGGTTAAGCTTCATCTGGTATTTATCCAGTTGATCAAAAGTTTGACTCAAGTCAACCAAATGATCTGCAGCTCTCTTACTTTTGGTGAGCATGTCGTCGACATAGACCTCCATATTGTGGCTGATTTGTTCGGTAAAAACCTTGTTCATCAACCGCTGATATGTTGCACCTGCATTTTTTAAACCAAAAGTCATAACATTATAACAATAAGTTCCCCTTGGGGTAATAAAAGAAGTACTTTCCCTGTCTTCAGGTTTCATTTTGATCTGGTTGTAGCCAGAATAAGCATCCATGAAGCTGAGTAGCTCGTGTCCCGAGGTAGCATCCACTAGTTGATCAATTCTGGGCAATGGAAAATGATCTTTTGGACATGCCTTGTTGAGATCAGTAAAGTCAACACACATTCTCCATTTGTTGTTCTTCTTCTTTACCATCACCACATTTGCCAACCAATCTGGATATTTCACATCTTCAATGAATTGGGCTTTCTGGAGTTTCTCGACCTCCTCTTGTATGGCCTGGTTCTTCTCGGGACTAAACACTCTTCTTCTTTGCTTCACATGCTTGATCTCCTTATTCACGTTGAGCTCATGACATAAAAAGTTTGGATCTATACCTGGCATGTCTTCATGACTCCAAGCAAAAGTATTCTTCCTGCTTCTCAAGAAAGTTATCAACTCTTGTTTTATTGAAACATCCAACGACGATCCTATCTGAGTTACTCGTTCAGGATGCTCGTCGTCCAGGATAACAGTTTCTGTAGATTCCATCACCTGTCCTTTTACAAGTTGAGATTCATCCCTAGGGTCAAGAGTTTCAATTTATGTGCCTTCCTCCACTTGGTAAGTAGTAGTCTTTTTCTTTGACTCTTCAAGTTCCTCTTGCTCGGCAGACGAATAATAGCATTCCCGAGCTACTTTTTGATCACCTTTCATAATTCCTACTCCAAAATTCGTTGGGAATTTCAAACACTGATGTACTGTAGATGGAACTGCTTCGAACTTCTTCAATCCAACTCTTCCCATGATGATGTTGTAGGCGGACTGCACATTCTTATCCATCACAAAAAAGCGTATTCTTTCTGTTCGACAAGCAGGCCAAGTTCCAATGAGTATATCCAACTTGATCGTCCCAAGTGGAAAAACTTTCTAGCCAGCAAAACCCAGAAGGGGTCTGTGATAAGGTTCCAATTGAGATAATTTTAAATTCAAGCTATCAAAGCATGAATAGTACATGATGTCTGCCGAACTACCATTGTCTACTAACACCCTTGAAATGACCACATCCTTCATTCTCATTTTGATCACCAAAGGATCATCATGAGGGTAAAGAACACCTGCCAGGTCATTTTTTGAAAAACCAATCACTAGCTTCTCTTTGTTTACCTTCCTCGGACGATCATCCTCGGCCAGGTTTATTCGCTGAATGTACGAACAAGCTTGAGCTTCTCCGAGGTAAGCTTTTCTTTCTGCAGTAAGGTCTCCTCCTCCTGCATCTCCTCCTGTAATAACATTACAATCAAATGACCCAAAACGTATGGAAAATACCTCTCGTTCAGGTTTCCTTGGCTTCTTGGGAAGATCGGGGTCATCATCTGTATCCTCTTCATGGTCCCTCCTCTTTTTCTCCTCTGCACGACGAGGAGATCTAGATCTCTCTCTAGTTCTATCATCATTTTTCCTTTCGCCTCTGCGATCTACATACTTTGATAATTTTCCTCTTCGGATGAGTGTTTCAATCTCGTTCTGAAGGGCTATACAATTTTTGGTCATATGGCCATGATCTTTGTGAAACTCGCAATATTTGGCCTTATTCCTCAGGTCGGGATTTGTCTTCAGTTTCTCTGGCCACTTGATTTCCTCGTTATTCCTGATTTCTTCCAAAACATGATTAATACCCATTTTCAATGGAGTATAATTATCATACTTCTTTAGGACTTCCAACTTCATCTTGTTATTCCTGGAATGTTTGTCACCACCATTACCTTTCTGATCTTTCTTCTTAGAGTTGTCGACCTCCACTTTAACTTCTTTATCCATATTCTTCTTCGCAGCCATAGCCTCCTCGGCATTCATGATTTTGGCCGCCTTTGCCATCAATTCCGACATATTTTTAGGTGGATCTTTGGCCAAAGTGTAGTACAGCTTGTTAGGCAGCAAACCACTCATCAGAGCAGTGATTGTTGTCTTTTCTTCATAATCTATGACTTCCAACTTCTCGTTATTGAAACGAGTTATGTAATCTCTAGTACTTTCACCTGATTTTTGTCTAACACTTAGCAAGTGTGCTACTCGCTTTACCGGCTTTGCTCCAAAACAAAAATTACCAATAAACAACTCGGCTAACTGAATAAAAGTTGAAATCTTACCCCGAGGAAGATTATTGTACCATATCTGTGCAGATCCGGTAAGAGTTCCCGAGAATGCTCTACACCTCATCTCGTCGGGGACAGCGTAGATATCTGCAGCAGCTTGGTATTGTTCTATATGAAGTACGGGATCTGTCTTTCCATCGTACTTGGGGGTCACTACAGGTGCTTTGAATTTTGATGGTGTAGGGAAATCCACAATGGCTTGCACAAAAGGTGTTCCTTGAACAAAAGTTCTCTGTAAGGGGTTCCTCGCCTTAGACATTTCTCCCAGTCTATCCTCCAATCGTTGGATGGAACCCTTCCATGCTTCATTCCCTTCCTCGGGCCACTTAGTCCGAGCAACTGATTGCTCTGACGTAGCTTCCTGAGATTTATCTCGACGAGTAGTTGGTCGTGATTGTGCTGATCCTTCTCTCAAACGTGATGGTGGTCGAACACTTCTCGATGGAGCTCTAGGTGGACTCATGTTTCTCCTTGGTCCTAACCGACTGAAAGGAGACTCCCTGCTTAATCTTTTCAAAGCGCTGGTTCTCTCCGGAGAAAGTGTGACACGTTGATCTGTATCCGTAGCCCGTATCGATGATGTTCGCCCAGGTTGATACGTAGAATCAGTAGACTCCCCATTGTGATATGACCCAGTACGTCTGGATTGTGACTGCCCACGATCACTCCTATACCCTGAATAGGTAGGTGCACCGCCTTGAAGAGTTTGAATGAGTTGCCTCACAGATTCTTGCATGGCGGTTTGTTCTTGAGCCAGATTCGTCATAATTCCAGCCAGATCTGGGGATGCAGATGGATTTGGAAGATTTCCAGTATTTCCAACATTTCGATTACTGGATTCTGGATTATCTGCCATTGGTGATAAATGATTTTTATGAGAAACGATAATAACAGTCGTTTCCCACAGACGGCGCCAATCTGTTGATGTAAAAAAACTAGATTGCTCTAATTATTCAATCACAGATAAATAAATAAGACAAAGATTTTTAAAGTGGTTCGGCTAGGAATAAAGCCTACGTCCACTGTTATGTTATTGCTGAGTGTTTGTGGAATTCTTGATTATAAGTTCTTTCAAGAAATTCCGGTCCCCTTTGAATGAGGATGATACAAGGTATTTATAGCCTTGAGGCTGTACATGAAAGGTTCGATACATTAAATGATATATATATGAAAGGGTAATACATTTAATGCAGAGTGCGTGCCAAGAATATAAGCATTCAATGAATATCTGAACTGTTGATTATCTGGCAATTAATGATACGACCGAGGTGCAGCTCGGACCGCCATAGCTGTTCGCTGATTAGGAGTTCCTCGGAACATTAGAGTACCTCGGTGCGTTAGAGTTCCTCGGTGCGATAGAGTTCCTCGGTGTATTCTCGTTGCTCGGAAAGAAGCATGGTTGGTCGGGAAATGATCTTCCTCGCTGCTATTGTGCCACGTAGATTGACACGTGTCTTCGTATTATTCGTCCACATCAGCATATTAATTTTGGTATCAACAGTCGTTAAATCCCGTTTAATCATCGTCTTAATTCTCCTAATGTGACTAAACTCCCATAACTCAATCATGGCCTACTACAATATAAAGATCCCTCATTATATTCTAAAAATCTCCCAAAAGTTTCCCAGACAAAAATTTAGGAGTTCTAGGAAAAAAGGGAGAATTTACATTTTTTAGGGAACCAAACCGATTTGCCCTTCTGAACCGAACCGGTTGGCACCTCTGAACCTCGTGTTCTTCATTTCGCAGATGCATTTTTCACCATTAATACACCTCTAACTTCCATGTTTCTCCACCAAACTCCAAACCAATTGTCCCAAATCCTTCTCACATGTATTAGGACAGTTTCTGACGTAATTTTTGCCTCAAAACGTTATGAATAATATTCAAGAATGGATTTAATCTCTAATCCTCAAGAATCCTAGCTTTTCATATTTTTCATATATCATTCATCAGAACCCAAATTTAGTTCCTGGACAATAACACATAATCTATAATTTATTATCCTCTATAATCAATATAATTAAACCCTAGTCACATCACTATACCGGAAACTGTAATCTGGTACGGTTTAAAACTGTGCCAGATCAAATTTGGCCCGATTTTGAACTATGTCAGAATCACGTGTTCCAAAATAGCCAGTTTTTTCTGGCACAACTCAAAAGTGTGTCATATTTAACTAAACATGAACACTTCTGGCACACTTTAAAACTGTGCCAGATTTTTTATTTCTGGCACACTTTTGGAACACTTTATAATTGTGCCAGATCAAGTACATTTTTATTCTCTTTTGGCAAAGTTAAAATCGTGCCAAAAATTAATACAATTTTGGCACGGTTTTGAACACTGCCAAAATTTTTGGATAAAAAAAATTAATTATTTGAAAAGAAGAAAATTCAAAAATTGTGAATCTCGAAAGTTGTTAATAAACTAATGTATATACAAACTTCAAAATATTACAAGTAATAATAGTTCATGGATAAAAAAAATTGGGAAAAGTTTCCTTTATTTTCTGGACATTCTAAAACCTGCTAATATAATACCGACATAATGTAAAGCCCGCACGACCATAAAATACAACAATAAAATTACAAAAGCCCGCACAACCATAAAAGCAAACAATAAAACTACAAAAGCCTGGATGGCCATAACACAAAAAAATAGAATCCTGAATATTAACGACATTAAGTAAATAATCCCGTTGTTGTAGACCATTGACTTCATGTGTTCCACGTGGATAAAATCTATTGACAAAATATTATTCGGCAAAAAAAATAAGATACAAAAGGAGATGATATTAGTAACCAAGTAATTTTAAAAACAAAACTTATTCAAGATTAAAATTTGCATATACGAATTAAAATTATTATTCTATTCACAAATCGAAATTCTTATGACTACGCGTTCAGTTCCTACAAGTTACATTCGTCCCGAGCGAGGTGTTCGTGCCTCTTATGGAGCCGTTTGGGGGTTGATTTGGGTTTTCACCCTTAAACGGCTTGTTTTAAAGACTAATCTAGATATTTTTGAAAATTATCGTCATATTCTCAAACCGGGAGACCCACGACTACGTGATCTATTCCTACAAGTTACATTGACCACGTGTGAGGTGTTCGTGCCTCTTATGATGCCGTTTGTGGGACTGGTTTGGGTTTTTATCCGCAAACGGTTTATTTTTAAGCTTAATCTAGATATTTTAAAATTATCATCATATTGTCAAATCGAGAGACCCGTGACTACTCGCTCACTTTCTACAAGTTACATTGGTCCCGTGCAAGGTGTTCGTGCCTCTTACGGAACCGTTTGGGGGCTGGTTTTGGTTTTCACCCTCAAACAACTTTTTTTTAAGCCCAATCTAGATATTTTCAAATTATCATCTTATTCTCAAATCGGGATACCCGCGATTACGTGGTCAGTTCCTATAAGTTACATCGGTCCTGTGCGAGGAGTTCGTGCCACTTACGGGGTCGTTTGGGGGCTGGTTTGGCTTTTCACTATTTAACGGCTTGTTTTTAATCCTAATATAAATATTGTCAAATTATCATCATATTCTCAAATCGGGAGACCCGCGACTACGCGTTCAGTTCTTACAAGTTACATTGGTCCCATGTGAGGTGTTCGTGCCTCTTACGGGGCCGTTTGGGGGTTGCTTTGGCTTTTCGCCCTTTAACGACTTGTTTTTAAGCCTAATCTAAATATTTTCAAATTATGGCCATATTCTCAAACTGGGAGACCCGCGACTACGCGATCCGTTCCTACGAGTTACATTGGTTCCGTGCGAGGTGTTTGTGCCTCTTACGAGGTTGTTTAGGGGCTGGTTTGAGTTTTCATCCTCAAACGACTTGTTTTTAAGCCTAGTCTAGATATTTTTAAATTATCATCATATTCTCAAACCGGGAGACCCGTTACTACGTGGTTAGTTCCTAAAAGTTACATTAGTCCCGTGTGAGGTCTTCGTGCCTTTTACGACACCGTTTGTGGGATGGTTTGGATTTTCACCCTCAAACAGCTTGTTTTTAAGGCTAATCTAGATATTTTCATATTATCATTATATTCTCTAACCCGGAGACCCATGACTATGCGGTCAATTGAATGTCAACAATAGAGCTTTGTAAACCTTGAGGGTAAATTTAAAATTTTCCTACATAAAATTTGACCTTCAAATAATTGATCAGAATAATATAGGATAGATTAATAATTTCCTACATAAACTTTCTAAGCCAAAGTAGAATCAAATGGTAATAAATTAATAGTTTAACCATCTTACTGATTTCTTAAACAGTTCCTTGGTTTTGGCGATACCAAAACCGTTAAATACGCTCGCTATTTTTTTTGTTCTGAATGTGGTAAAAAGGTAAATAGTTATAAGAGTTGGAGATTAATTCGAGACATAAGTGCAATATATCTAGTCCTCAATATAAGTATAAAATCCTAGTTATGAAGATAATACCTTCAAGTGTCAAGTAGTTGGCTTTGTTCTGATCAAGCAGGAACAAACTAAAAATTGCATAGACCTCCCAACCGAGTGCGAGTGAGTTTATCTCCGCTATAGCCAAGTAGACAGAAATGTGTTCTCTACCATTTTTATTCTTTCTTCCATTTGGATGGAGTACTAACTTCCTACAATCACATATATAGTAAATATTAAACTAAGATTGAAATAACAGTAATACGTGTATATATATATATATCACAAGGTGGCCGTTAACTACCAACACTACACAAAGCATAAGCAGCATTTACTTTTCATGTTATGGTGAACACTTTTATTGATTTGGAAATGAGAAGGGGGAGAGTTATTCTCGAAATCGACCTTAAGACAGAGTTGTGCAGATAAGTCCTGATCAAATACTCCAAGGAAAATTACAAGAAATAATGTGAAGAAGACAATATAAAGTGTTGAATACCAATCGTTGTATGCAGGTTGTCTATAAAATGTTAAAGAAGACGGTATAAAGTGCTAAAGAAGATAACTCAAAATGTACATATAAATATACGTTTAACTCGAGGTAATGAGCAATAAAAGAGGGTAAATTTTGCACAAAGATTGTCATACATACACACACACGCACAGAGATTAAAACCATATATGTATATATCTATACACATTCACACATTTAAATGAAGATTTTACACATAAACAATATAAATTAAAGCAAATAACTCAAAATGTACACACACACATATATATATACATTTTTGTGGATATTTAAAATTTTTGAAATGAGTTGTGTATATTTAGTATTTTGTGGAACAAATGGGCAAGTCCTTTGGGCATTAGATGTTTTGTGTGTATGGGTGGGGGACTTATTGGGCCAAGTCAGACGCGCGCGCGCGCCGCCGTCGCCGTTCCGCCCGGCCCGTTCCCGTGTCCGGTACTTGGGTCTTGGTCTTGGGCTCGGGCTCATTAAGAAATAATTTTTTGGACAAATAAATTGACGATTTTTTGGGTTAAAATTAATTATTAACGGTAATTTTTTTCTGGAATAAAAACGTGGTTATTAACAGTTGAAAAATTCCTCCAACTCAAAAACGTTTTTCAAAATTTTTTCTTCCAATTGACCCACGTTTTTTCCCATTAACGTTAATAATTTTTCGCAATAAAAGGAGGTTAACACCTCCGTTTTTTACAACAGTTCTCAGAAAACAAAAATCCTCCTGCTATCCAAAAAAAATTTCTCTCCACACACAGAAACGGAAATAATTATTCTTCCATTGAATAATTATCACATCACAGAAATGATTAATCATACCCCAAATTAAAGAGATTATTATTGGTGTTTTCTTTGGAAAAGATAAGAACACAAATTGGGTTTCTAGGGCTTGTGCTTTGTCATCTGATGAGTGCGTCGAGGAGATTTTTTTTTTAAGTTAAGAAGAAAAAGGAAATTTGATGGGAACGATTGGGGTATTTTGGTCTATGAATTATTTAGGGGTTATGTTTAATTACAATATATGATTTTTTTTAATGGTTGATAATTTGATGAGAATCTTGGTTAGTTCCCTTAGGTTTGAATTTGGAAAATATTTTAGAAGCGTGAGAAAATTGAGTTATTGAAAAATTTAGGAGGAGAAAAAACTCATTTATAATACTATGGCAGAGGCTATCAAACTTAGAAACAAAAACTAATCCTTGATTTTTATAGGAGAATAACCCTAATAAAATTAGAGAATAAAAAATAAAATAAGGATTAGGTAACAACCTACCCAAATTATATGTCACAGCTATAAATCAATTGTAATCTCCTAATTAAGACTAAATTTCCACTTTCCCCTTCAAGTTGGGTTGTAAATGTTTATCATACCCACCTTTGATCTCAAAATCTTCAAAGCTGGTTCTTGAAAAAGTCTTAGTCAAGATGTCTGTTGGCTGGAGTGTTGTTGGAGTATGCACCAATGAAGTTGCCCATTCATTTATCTTTTCCTTAATAAAATGACGATATATTTCCACATGGTTCGTCCGATCACGATGATTCGAGTTCGTTGCAATACTTATGGAAGCTTAGTTGTCACAAAACATCTTCATAAAATCTTCTACCGGAATTTTTATCGCGTTTAGAAGTCTCCATATTCCTTCAAAGATTCCATGTTCCATATCTCTAAATTCTGCTTTTGCACTGTTTCGAGCCACAACGGACTGTTTCTTGCTTCGCCAATTAACCAATATCGCCTAAACATACCTGCAATATCCTGAGGTTGACCTTCGATCAGTAATAGAGCCGGCCTAGTTTGCATCTGAAAAAATCTCAATGTTTCTCTTCTGTATTCTTTTGAAGTAGAGTCCATTTCCAGGAGTCATTTTAATATATCTTAGGATGCGATATACGACTTCCATATGCTCTTTAGTCGGATTGTTCATGAATTGGCTAACAACGTTGACTGAGAAATCAATGTCTGGTCTTATGTATGAGAGAGAGAGAATTTTCCCGTGCCCCATTCTTTTCTAAAACATGAATCTCTTCATCAATGGTTGCCTTCCATTCAGGTACTTGTAAGGCTTCCTGGATATTATTGGGAATCCGAATACCAGTGAGACTGGTAACAAATGCCCAATAACCCGATGACAAACTCTTAGAGGAGATGAAGTTATAAATCAAATGATTTGTGCAGGATCTCACTCCTTTCCTTTTGGCAATTGGCAAATCATATCTGACTCATTAATATTGGACATTAAGTTATCTGGGGGCGTCTCTTTTGGACTTGAATTCAGTTCAGCTTCATGAACTAGCTCAAGATGTGTTCGTTGTTTTTTTCATGAATAGACAATGAACTCATTGTTATCGACTGTCTGATATTGGATTGGTCGAGGAGTACTCAACTCAGCAAAAGGGTTCAGTGGTGGTTTCGATTGGGAGAGGAAGACTTGAAGCAAGAGAGAAAGGGTTTGAGTGGAGGGACTCAAGTGTTTGAGGTTCGGTCATGATTTCTATTTCACTTTCTGTTTCCAAAAATTGCAGTCAATGGTTACGTCTTTAGAAATAAAAACAAAACCTGTACCAGCCACCCTTGATAGAGAACCATCAGCTATACAAACTATAAAATTCTTAGAACAAGGCTTATAATTTTGAAAAATTATGGCATCACCAGTCATGTGATTAGAAGATCCAGAGTCAACAATCTACGGACTTAAATTTTATTTTTTTACTTTTAGCGCAGTAAGAAAATTATATTTTTGAGCTAAGGATTCAGACCCAATGATATTATTGGAGGAATTAAAACTTTGTTGGGACTGGCTGATTTTTTTGTAAGAGCTCCATTTTCTCTTTGTTGAATGGGCTCGAATCAGATGGTACTGGGTTGTCTTCTACATTGATATGATCTGCTCAGCTTTATCTATTAGTTTGTGGCTGCTTTTCCATGGATTTTTCATCATGTGTCTTTGCGTGACCCGATTTTCAGCAGTGATCACACTAAGTTCTCCCTTTCCATGGCTTGTTGTCATTAGAAGGAAAGGGTGATCCTCAAGCTGATAGGGCTAAACTCTCAGTGACAGGTTGGCTGGTTTGTGACCCCAGCATGGCTTTCTTCCTTCTCTCTTCTCGGCGCACTTCTGAGATAACTTCTCAGCTATTGAGTAAAGGTTTAGTTCCCAATATTTTGCCTCGAACTTCATCCATATTTTTATTTAGACCCAATAAAAAATTGTACATCCATTTATTCTCAACGATCTTCTTGTATTTGATGGCATCCGTTGGGCAATCCCATTTGGTGGTTTCAAACATGTCCAACTATTTCCAATAGCGAGTTAGGAGAATGAAATATTAATTGACATGAATATCACCTTGTTGTAAATCATGAAGGGTCCCTTCTATCTCAAATGCCTCTTGTGTTTTTTGTATCGGAAAAATTCCCTTGTATCTTCCCAGATTTCTTGCGATGTTTCATAAAGCATAAAATTCTCCTCTATGTTGTTGTTCATTGAATTAATTAACTAAGACATAAACACGCTATTCTCAGCCTTACATCCTTTGAATTCGAATCATGTTTTGTTGGTTCAGGCTCTGCATCAGTGAGGTCATCCTTCCTTTACCACATATGAACATCATGACCGAGGGCACTCCCATTCTGTTTGTGCCCTGTAATGATAAGAGCAAAATTATTTGATTCTTCATTGCTGTTCGGAATAGGAGCTTCTCGAGAGGAGGTGACTTCGGTGGGACTGGACTCATTTATTCTAGATGTGACTGTGTCGTTCCTTGCCATGAGAACAGACTTATACATGAAAAACAAAAACCCGAAGAAGGGCTGATGGAAAATTGGTTATTTAGAAGAAGATTTTGCCAACCTCTAAAGTGCGCACCAGCGAAGGTTTTTGCCTTAGGTAGAGAAGCGGACCAGGTTCAGAACATGGTGCTCTGATACCATGGAGATTTTATGAGGAGAAAAAACTCATTTTCTTCTTATTATCAAATCATCTGTAGTACATAAATTTATAATACTATATTATAGAAAAGTCTATCATCCTTAGAAACAAAAACTAATCACTGATTTTTAAGAGAGAATAACTCTCATAAAATTAGAGAATAAAAACAGAAAACAGGGATCAGGTAACAATTTACCCAAATCCCATTAAAATAGGAAATAAATAAAACTAATAACAAGAATATCTCACAATCGTAATTAACATTAAATTTCCACATTTATCAAATGAGAAAACTTCATGAGAACATTCGTCAGAAATCTTGTATCATTGGTGTCCTCAGATACCGCGTCAAATACACGATGTAGACTGCGTTATAAAACCTCTTCCGTGTCTCAAAATAAAGTGCTCCTTACAATTTAAATATGCTCATCAATTGAACCTGTCGTGCATCCATAAGCGAGCATTCAGAGTTCCACGACTAATTTTTAGAAACTACAAAACTCTATTTCCATGGGAGTCTCTCTTCCTTACGAAATAATCGTAGTAAGAATATTACCCACCAAGAATGTAGAGGACTAATAAGCGCAACATGCGAAAATGATGCCTGGAGACACAGGGGGTGTAATTTGGGGCGTCATCAAAATAATCTTTTATTAATCGCTGATGCCCTACCTCCCTATATTTATTGATGAAGATGCGACGATGAGGTAATTGCACTGCCCATCAAGTAGAGATTTCATTCATCACAATCATTTTCACCAAATGAATAATCAAGAAACTTGTAGAGGGATTCACTAGATAATGATAGAATTATCTTGAAAGAATTTGATGGCAACTGGTGTTATACTTTATAGAAAATTTGGAAAACTAGCCATTGGACAAATAAATTAGTCTTTGAACACATAAGTAATCGGTGAACACAAAAATTAATCGGTAGACACCAAAACATAAACAATGGATGCAAAAACAAGCTGGTAAACATAGTAATAATTTTGGGTACTTTTCTGATTCTGTTTGGAGCCCTCGATCCTATTTTCCCCCACACTTTGGGTTGAGACCCATTTAACAACCCCAAGTACCCACCTAACGAGATTTGAATGTCAAAAAAAAATTGCCATCATTCTAACCAAGTTTCAAACAACATGCAACAAAATTTCCAATAAATGCCTTATTTTTCATCATCTTTCTTATCATTAATCAGAAAGTCTCTTACATATCAAAATTTCCAATAAATTTTCATTTCTTAAATTTATATATATATCTGTTACATATCAAAATTTTATGGGTGGTTAATGTCTGGATACATTTGTCATTTAAAATACCAATGTAATTTTCATCCATTGGTGAATTATAAACGAATCACTACTAAAATAACTCTGCCTGCAAAAATAAAATTAAAATTAAAATTAGAAGTTGTTTTTATTAACTTTAGCCTTTTAACTTTCAAAAACCTCGCAACATTCAAAAGCCTCACTGAGATAAATCGACAAGACCACAAAATGCAACATAATTTAGAATTTAAAACATACATAGATATGTAAAACGTAGAGATCAAAGACAATCTCATTTATTCATTAATAAAACTCCAACATTATTCTGTAATTGACATCAAACTATGGGACCAAAGGCTTGGGCATGGTTGAGGCGTGATCACAAAAGCGACGGAGAATATTCCCTTCTTTGGCTGTGAATCCGATGTTGCCGCGCAAAATAGTCTGAATTATGTTGCAACATCCCACCCCAAAATTTATCTCTCCATTCTTGAAAAATTGTACGAGGTCGCTCGAACATGATTGAAACTCAAGCAAATAGTCACGACAATAAGACGAACCTTGTTGGTCAAGCCAAGAATCGAGGGTTGAGGAGGTTGCGCCATTTGGTCGCGCCATGAGAAAGGCTACAAACAAAGTGAGAACAAGCTTCAAAGTGGAAGACATGTTTGAGAGATTGAAATAGAGGGCGATGGTGTGGAGTTTTTACCTACAAATTGTTTCATATATAGAGGGGAAATTTTGGCAGAGGAAGGAGGTTAAGGGACATGTAGCATTTAAGTGAGGAAAACGAAGGGTTTTTCACCTATTAATTGGTTGTGAGGTGAAGAGTTTTCTTTTCTCCCATGCACACGAAATAACTCTTGGATGCCAATATTGTCTTTTGATCAAATTATTTTTATTAAGTTATAGAGAAATAAGGTGGACAAACTTCTAAAAAAAATGATAAAAGTATTTTTCTTTACTTTACACATGTTGCTGATATTTATGTTATATTTAGATTAAGGGAAAAAATGACTTTTAAAATCAGCTTGTTTTCGTTTTATTCAGCGCAAAAAACAAGATGTTTCATTTCAAGAGACCCGTTGCAATAAGTTAGGGAAACCAACAATTTTAAAATGATAATTAGCTTTAAGACAAAAATGTTTTTTCTAGTATTTTTGTAATAGCAAAAAAAAATTGACTATATGATTTATTCCATTTAGGGTCCATCTGGGTCAAATTATTTCAAGACTAATTGAACTAGAGGTTTTGCTTACAATCTTTTTTAAGTAAAATTAAAATATGGTTTAATTCAATTAAAGGTAACATTATTATTTTTTCACCCAAGGAAACAAATATTCTTAGTTAAATAGAAAATAAATCTTCAAGTTTAGCATGGTTTCCAATGTGATCTTTAAAGTTTTAATTGTTTTAATCTTAACCCTAGATTTAAATAAGTCATGCAACGTCAACCTTAATGCGAAATTCATCCAAATAAATTAACTAAATTGTATTGTATCACCATACGTAACAAATGATGTAGCTTTTTTTTTAACAAATGATGTAGCTAACTCTTCCAAAGTACCGAACTATTTTATGTGAGTTATGTTTTCCCCCTTCTAAATGACGCATCTAACATTTTAATTTCTTATAATAATTGTATGAAAATTTTAAAAACTAAAACTTAAAGTTTGAGGCCAATCTCAATTCAACTCATGATGTTTCAATTCGAAAACATTCTATCAGTGTTTTGATGTTAACCATAAGTATAACTCCGTTTGAAGAACCAAATAAGAAGAGTGATTTAAATTCCTTGTGTCTAACCATACATAATGGCGGAGTCATAGTGTCGCCGAGGTGGGCTAGTGCTCAATCTGGGATTTGAAAAATAAATTGTATATATACTAACTCAATCCAAACTCTATCTAGGTGTACAAAATCAGGAGAACTTCAATGTTATTTAGTATTTGAGAAGGGATCTTTTTGATACAATAGTAGATATTTTTTTATCTCTACTAACCGTGTTACTTTCTATATCTCAATCATTTCAACTAGCATTTTTATATTACAAGTGAGTAATAAACAACAATTGAGTAACAACCAAAACAATCTGTACCTTACAGTTCCTTATTCATTTTTAAAATTTAAAGATTTATAGTATATTTGTAACTAACTTGAGGGGAAAAATATAGCGACCATAATTTCTATACACTCTAACTCAATTAAAATTTGATTGTGATATTAATTCAGTTAATATTATTTGATTGAATACTTTTGAAAATGTAAAAATAAATCTAAAAAGCTCATATCAGGGGCTCCCGCCCCCGAATCCCCATCAATTTTAAAAAACTTTGCATTTTCAAGTTCGTCGAGTGACCCACCCAATGACATTTCTTGGCTCCGCCACTGCCCATACATGAGTCAAACGTCGTGCCATTTTTCCATCAACAAATCCCAATTATGTCGTACAAAATTTTATTTCAAAATGTTACACGTATAAGTTCAAATCAAAAGCTAGGATTTAATTCATAATATGGTTTTGTAAGAAATGGACATAAATTTATTTGTGAAGAGATGGCAGTGGTAAGATGACTAAGTAATAATCTAGCAAGGACTTTAGAGGTACCAAAACTTTGGGTATTTATCCAATTCATCTCGTTTTTCTCCTTTTTGTAATCTTCATGCGACATGTCTAATTTGCATAAAAATAGACAACACATTAAAATAAACCATAATATGTTTTTTTGGGTTTTAGGATATCAGAAGACAAAGCGAATTCATATTCAATTATTGAAATATCTAATTGTAGAAAACTAACAAACACGATGGATTATATTAAGTCTAGAGTTGGACGTTCCTTTCACGAGAGAGAATTCGACATTGCAAGAAATTTGGGTTAGAGTGAAAAAAGAAAGTTGTCATCAAATCTTTAAAATTTACCACTAAATGGATTTAGTGATGACTTTCGTTCTTCCCATGCAGTAATGAGTGTAGGTTAGTTGCGAAATTTAGATAGTGATGGGAAGTAAAAATCATCGTTAGTAAAAAGCCCTATTAGTGACAAACATCAAGTTATCACTACAGTTTTGGTATTACTCACGAAGAATGTCGACACCATATGACCTTATGTCACTAAAAGGTGTAAAATTGTCCAAAAAAACATACTTAAATACATGTTATTGTCGTCGCACTCGTATATTAGTGACAACGTTAAATCATCACTGACAATCAAGTATTAGTCACAAGATTTATATTTTCACTATATTAGTTTTATGGTTAAAATAAATTTCGGTGACTTCTTCTATTGTTTCGCTAGTTTTTTATGATACTTCAAGATTGTGACTAGTGTGACAAATTTTTTCTTGTCACTAATTACAAAATTCATTTTTAAAAATTTTAATTACACAATGAAATTTGAAAATATTATATTACATAAAGATAATCTAGTACATTGTTTTCCAATCCCGACAAAAAAATAATAGATTAATCGCCACTATTTCGAACAAAAACTAATGCATTAGTTTTTCACTATGTTCCCAACGAAAACTACTGCCAAGATTTTTCGTATAAATATTAAACTAACTTTCTACATTACTTATATATATATATATATTTGTAAATGTGATATTCAATCTCTTATTGTTGAAATGATATTCGACACACGCAAAAAGCATTGCATATGTGTAGCCACGAATAAATAATAATCAATACTCTCTATGACTCGAATGGGTGGTTTATTTATCAAATAATAAGCACACTTTTTATATAAACACAACCATTCCAAAAAAATGACATTTGTGTGACACCCCGCCTAATAAAGTATCGGACGATCACTCATATATCAAAATAAAACATGAGTCTCATATGGTTCATTCTTAGCATCACTGTCGAAAAACAATTTAATTACTAATATCCTATTAAGCCGGCGTCAAAATTTTAATTAACTAATCTTTTTAACCAAACCATTCAAATAAAACAATTACAATAATTTACATGCAACAACTGAAATGAAATAAAATAAAATAACCGAACACTCGGTACAATAATACAACCAAATCGAATGCCGCACTAAAAGGCGATAAAAGAATAAATGAGTACAGTTGGGCCATAATCCTGAATGTTTCTACAATACCTCCTATCTAGATCTCAATGATAGAAGCGTCTAATATAAACCTGCTTGCATCCAGAGATGCTGCAGCAAATGTCTGACTCGAAAGAATTATCATCCAGGCGTCCTTGTGTCTGGACACCTATATATATATAGCAAGAAAGAGGAAAATAGAGAAACGGGTCAGAGCCCGAGTTTTGAAAATATTTTAGCAAGTACTTAAAATCTATATTATAAAATATGTTATTTCTCATATTTAAACTAGTATCGCTCTCACATGAGATACACCTCACCCCTCTTCTAACAGTGCACAACTATCGCATACCTTTTTAAACAACTGAGTTAAGCTACCCTGCCTAACTAATGTAATTACCCACCTTCTAATAATCCTAATCAATTCGAGTACTAAGGACTAAACTTTTCCCTATTCCCAACATTACGTTACATTCGTGCATGGGGTGTCTCGCGAAGCGAAATCCAAACAAGGAACCCCCCCCCCCCCCCCCCCCCGATACACTACTACGTGACAATGTTGATCATCGGGATGCATTAGGCCATCATTACATACCATATTTATACCATCCCGTATTTATTAATAGTTCTCATTAGAACCTAAGATTCATATTCATATAAATCTGTATATTCATTTACCGAAAGTAATATCACCCTTTATTCATTCTTTTCACTTTATACAAGGTTAGGTTATATGATATCTCGTCTCATATATATAAACTATATACTATACGCAACAAGTATATTAATCATCCACCGAACTATAATATAAGTGGCTTAGTCATTCTCATTTACTAAGCATCCGTGGATTATCTCAAGTACACATATATGTTAATCACAATAAATATATACATATATGGAAACCCTAGGCTCAGTTGCGGTGCACTCATACTCTGCTATCAAATCCCTGTACATCACGCACATAAGGATCACGCGTTCCACATCACTCAGGAACCGTATCAATACAAATCACACATATTGGAGGCGAACATAGTTCACATACCCATGGGTCATGCACATACCTACTCTCCCATAGTCAGCAGACTTATCGACTCACAAATAATCCCTTCACAGTCCTATGTTCTTGAGGTACCAAATCTAAAATCCCCCAGAAGGCAACACAAGATAAGATTGTCCTCACACGAACGCCAACCTCCCGTGATAGCAAGTATGGTAGGTATGTTATACACATAATAAACAATCATATAGGTACACATTCCACCTATATAAATATATTAGGAATTTGGTATTCACACAGCCATATTATAATTATAGGTATTTCTCTCACCTATACATAATTCCCCATAGGTAATTATTTAACCCACGTATATAATAACATTCGGGCATACGCACAATCCGTATAATAAATTTCCTGCATAGTATATTTATCTCTCGAATATCCTATGCATTTATCAATTTTGACTAATCCTCAATATATTATTTCTGAGCTTTTCTCACCGCCCGATGACAATACCAACAACACCGATATATTTATTCGTCCCATAAATAACGATAGGCATCCCTCTCACCTGTAATAATTGTCATAAATAGACGTATTGGATGACTGCTCAATTCTCTTTAGCCCGTATCCTAAATTTCATCCTAGTCACCTCATAGGATTTTACTCAACCAAAATTGTCATATAAGTGTGTTTTCTACGCGCACAATTACTTATATAAAATTTTGCTCACTGAAACATCACCTCGAGTGTTACTCCTTCCAAACACCCCTATTTGGGTAAATCTTGGAGTTTACTTTCATCTAACCCAAGATACGTACCTTACTTAAAAAAATATTTAGAAGTCCCCACACTTTTTTTAGGAACCCCAAATATTTATCTCCAAAGAATTCTAGCTTTTATTTTTCCACAATCCGAGTGCATTTCCGAGTTGGTGATTTCACCCCGAAACTGCCATCTTATAAAAATCATAACAATTCGAAGAAAAATCATAAAAATACGCAATTTGTGCCCACGCGGCCGTATCGAAAATATCTATAACTTTCGTGTTTTGACCGAGAGCTGAATCGGCTGTCTTCCTATCTGAAATAGTCCGGAAGTGACGCTGGTCACTATTCACCTTCTCCAAAAATTCAAACCTCCATTAAAACACTTCCAAGCTTTTTATCTCCTCTCTCATCATCAAACAACCTCAAACAACCGTAAATACACATATAGAAAGGGTTCTAATCATCCTAGAACCCATATTCAACAATTAATTTCAATAAATTTCAAGTTTCTCAAATTGGGTATTAATCGAGTTATATCCGTTTTAATCTTCCGAAAACCCGTTTGATCCACAAAATTTCAACCCAAAAATATTTAGTTTTATACCAACTACAATATGAGAAATTAAATACACTAAATTATAAAGCAAGTTAAACACTTGCCTCGTGGATTAAATCCGACGACCAAGGGTCGAATCTCGCAAATTTTGGCCGAAAATCTCTTCTTTTCTTCTCTTTTCTTTCTTCTTATTTCTTCTCTTCTTTCTCTCTTCTCTCTCTCTCTCTTAGGGCTAATATTTGGGGGAAATGAGGGCTGCCACCTCTTAAAATCCGAAATTGGGTATATACCCAATTATTAAATGACTCGTGTACTCATTTACGAGTCCCTACTAGTCCAATAATGTTCGAAACCCAAATACTACCCCAGGGTACTCTATTTTGACTATCTCGACCATTCCAAACCCAATGGCGCAGTCGAAATCTCCATCCAAGTCACTTAACTAAAATTCACTATTTTGACCCAACACGTTCAATACACGTATTTTTCAATTTAAAATATTTTCTTTGTCGCTTTACCCAACTTGCGACATGTAATTAAAAATAATCCACTGATATACTTAGTCTCTTAAGAAAATATAATCCATCTAAATATTAATCTGACACTCGAAAACTAATATTTACTATTCACTTTATAACATTAAAATTATTTAATTTCACTCATTAATCCCAAAATTACTATTCACAATAATTCCTCAAATTGCCAAATTACATCCACCGTGTAATTTAAATACCTTTAAAAGTACGGGATATTACAATTTGATGACTCAACTATTAGTGATATCCATTTTCTTTTCACAATGAATATGAAATTATTTAAATATTTTATCTCCCAATTAAATTATTATATTACATTATTGATTTAACGCCAACATAACTGCCAACTGTACTCATCATCGCCAACTACATCCACCACTACTACTCTTTGGCTAGCCATTAGCTTTCGATGCCACCATTGACAACCACCAACTTAACCGACATTCGAGTGTCACCAACAACCGTCGATTCTAGTAATAGGTTAGAGAGATAATATATATATATATATATATATATATATATATATATATATATATATATATATATAGAGAGAGAGAGAGAGAGAGAGAGACTTGAGGGAGGAATAAACATGTGAAATGTTGGCTAAGAATTATCCAACCCATGAATTTAACTGCAACAAGGAGACTTTTCCTACAACGAAGCTTATCACAGAATGGTACAATGCTTTGAGGATGTCTGGATGGGTGCTAATAATTCCACCCAAAAATATCTCTAAAACACCATAAATAAATTAAATATATACTTTACTAATAACACCCAAAAGTGTTGTACCTTTTTATTTAATAAAAATATCCAAAACACCCCTAAAAAAGGGCAAACGTAGTGTACGAGGCTCCCACCACTGCGAAGTATGGGGGGATTGGATGTACGCAGCCTTACCCCTGCATATGCAGAGAGGCTATTTCTGTGACTCGAACTCGTGACCTCCAGGTCACAACGGGGAAAACCTTACCGTTGCACCCTGGTTCACCCCTAAAACACCCCTAAATAATAATAAGAAAATTGTCATACACGATTAACCAAATCCAAACTCTTCACATCCCACCGAACCAAACACTTCCATGGTTAAACCTAGCCATTTTTCACCCTCTTTATTTGTACAAAAAGAATGGTTTTTGTTATTTTTTTCTGTGTTATTGTGGGATTTTTTAATATAGAAAAAGTGGTTGGAAAAGGATACATTGACATGGGTGAAGTAAAAAAGTTGATTTTGAAACTTCTCAAAAGTTGAGCATCCATTGTTCCTTAGATAAATTTGAGGTATTAAGACACCTCTACATACTTTTTATTGTCTAAAACTACTTAAAAATGAAGGTAAAAAAAACCTATTGGATATAGTTTACCTATGGTGGTCTGTCGATGTGGCAAAAACTTTAACAACACGAAAATGTATTGGGAGCAAAAAAGAATAATTTAGAGGTGGCATCTTTTCATTTGAATGGTGGCGGGCAATATTGACTACCAGTAACTTACACTTGAAGGGATATTACTCTACCAAATAATAACTTACACTTAAAGGTATAAATCCCCTTGCTTATCTAGAATCTGTTGGCACTACATGTACTGTCTTCAATTTCGATCAACTAAATGGTCATCTCAATCTGAATTTGATTCTGAATGGCAGTACTAGCATCATTTTGTGTTTCTTGATTGCCAATGCTAGTTTAAATGGCTTGTCTTTTATGTAGGAGGATGATGAAGAAGAGGACGATGACGACGAATCACATGTGTAATCTATATCATGTACTTATCTTCTCATAGTGCCATATTTAATTATGCATGGTGTTTTAGTATATTAGTCTTGCATTTTCGTTACGTATATAATTTAGGATTGAGGTTATTGCCATGTTGCTACATTATAAAACTTTAATGGTCGACGTACTCCAATAGACGATGAGTCACTTTATATTACACATTTATGATTACATGTGTGTCAATGGCATGAGAATGTACTAGTCTTTGTGTTATTTACTCATTTATGATTACACATTTACTAAGGTTGATTTTGTTCAACAGGTTGTTATTGGAAAATATGAAGATTAATTTTGGGAGAATGAAGTCTAATTTTACAAGGAATATAATGAAGACTATTTTTGGGAGAATAATATGTGTAGAACTTTATTGATGTTAGACTTTGTTTCAATTTTGTAGTTAAAAGTTGATGGTTTATCTTGTACTACATTTTATTTTGGGAATTTTAATGGTTATGAATGAAATATAATTTTGAATTGGTTTATTATCATCGAAATGTAGTGTCATTCATTTTGTCACGTGTGTTTTTGAATTATGTTTTGGGTGAAATTTGTGGGCATTGGTTGTGCATTGCAATTGGTTCAGCATACGAGTTATTACTAGTGTATTCATATCTATTTGTTTAATGAAAAATTAATATTTTTTTAAAAATATATTGATATCATTAACGTACTTTAACCGTTTCAAACAAAAACATCTGTTACAAATATATGACACTCCAATCCGTTACAATGTATTTTGTAACGATTTTATCTGTTACAAATTCTATATTTGTAACGGGTCATAACCATTACAATTTAGTAAATCCGTTACTAATACATGTGATGTGTACTGATGCCAAATCCGTTACAAAATAAATTGCTACGGTTCAAATCTGTTACAAATATTAAATTTGTAAAGAATTTTATCTGTTACAAATTTCGTTAGTAAAATAAATAACGCCAATTTTCTAACGGATTTAATCTGTTACCAATATTTTTTGTTATGGTTTTTGCCCATTACAATTGGCCTAGGAATATTCTTTTTCCATATATGTTTCCACTCATTATGCCAGGGGAGGTTCAGGTCCCTGCCTACTTGCTCTGTATAGCAGGTGATTCTTATTAAAAATAGTTTTTTTGTAAAAAAATATATTTTTTTGCTAAAAATATAAAAAAATTTAGTTATTTTTCAAATATACTTATTTTAATTGAGGTAAAAAAGTGAAAATTTAAATTTTATAAATTTAAAGGTAAGATTGGTATTTAAAATAAAAATGGAGTGGTGGTAAATTTAAGGGTATAATTGGTATTGAAAATAAAAAAGGAGTGTTAGAAGATTATGGGGAGTGCCAATAGTCGACCCCTATTTTCTAATGTGAATAGGTTCGATTTTGAACAATTGGGATATAGTAGGTCAACATAATTTAAACTACACCTTCATAAGAGATAACCCGTTTTGTTAAGTGCGTATATTGACCCTTTTTTTACAACATCAGTAAAATAGTTGTTTTACACAACAGTGTTTCTATAATTAATTCTAACATCCATTGTACCTTCCAATATAAAATACTCTTTTATAATGTCACTGAACAAATTATCAAAAAAAATTAAAGAGTCAAAAGATTAAAAAAATTAAAATACTCTTTTATAATGTCATTAAAAATTAAAATACTCTTTTATAATGTCATTAAAAAGATTAAAAAAAATTATCACTATAGATCTGAAGAAAAGTAAAAAAAAAAAGTAGTATATCCAATGTAAAAAAAAGGAGAGAAAAAATAATGAGTTCCCTGTGTAATTAGCTAATAGCTATCTCAAGCTCCCTGTGCAATGTTTTTTTTTACCCACATATAGTTTTATCAAAATCAAGAGGAAACTATTAGAAAAATGAACCGAATCTCTTCTTGGAATCGAATCTGAACCGAATCTCTGCAGAAAAATGAAAAATAGATGATGAAACCAAAGAAAAAACACAATTTTTTTGACATGGGAGAGGCTTGAGGTTCTTTACATGGTAACAATAATCGCCAAAAAAACCTTTATTGCACAATAATAAATGTGTAGACTTGTACCTTCAAAGCTTCATGTCCACTCTATCACACGGATAGTCACAAAGTACATTTTTCTTCCAAAGCAAACACTTTTTTTTCCTCTGAATGAAAGAAGACGATACATTCACCTTATCTACCTTGGTCCGGCAAGGGAGTTGTCGCCGCCTTCTTCGATGGACCATTAAAACATCCATAAAGTCTTCCATTTTGGGTACAAACGTTCAAAGACCTCCATTTCTGATCAAAATATTTTTTCAATGAAACCCCCATTTTCGGTCGAAAAGTTGACGGGTCTCGCACCATGAGGCTGGAGTTTGACCTCCGACATACCAAAACCACAAAATCATGTCATTATGAGGTTTAAATATATGGTTGAAACCAAAAACACTTGCAACAAATCAGCCTATCTTAAAAACCCACACCTATTGCAAAAATTCAACATGGACTGATATGGGTCACAGAGAGTTTTTTTTTCTTCCTCATTGTCAGCCAAAACCATCTCCTATGGAACCTGTTGAAAACGCTTATAAAAAACGAACATGAGAGGAAATAATGAAACAAAATTGTAAACACAGTTAATAACTTAAAAGACTAATATAAGCACACATAGACAAAGATTACCTTAGAAAATATAAATCGTTAGGAGCTATAGAAGATCGTTGAGTGTGAGAAATAAGAGAGAGAAAAAGATAGATGGGTTGTGTGTGAAAGTGTGTACAAATTTATTAAAGGGGCTTCGGTAGAGTTGAAAAGAGGGCTAATAGTAAAGGGTTACCCAAATACCCAAAATTTTGAATTAAAGTGATGTTTCATAAAGAGAAAAAAGAGGGAAACTAAATAATAGATGGGTATATTTGTAAAGATATAAATATAACACTTTAGATTTTGCCATGTCACAATGTTTAAATGTTGACATGGCACAATCTGAGACCCTTAGATTGCACCCAAAAATTTAATCTCAACCGTTGATATTTTGGAACAGTAAAACACCCTCCTCTCATTATATATATATATATATATATATATATATATATATATATATATATAGAGAGAGAGAGAGAGAGAGAGAGAGAGAGAGAGAGAGAGAGAGGTCCCTGAATGAGGTCCAATTTTTTAAAATAGTAAAAAAATATTTTAGGGATGATTTTTTTTATGGTTTTTAAACATTTCAGTCGGATCGTAAAAAAATAATCAACTAAAAATGAATTTTTTTACTATTTTAAAAAAATGGTCAAACTTTGTCAGTTTTTAACAACTTAAAAACAACGTAAAAACTAAAATAGCAAAAAAACTTATTTTGAGCTGATTATTTTTTTATGGTCCTATTGAAATGTTTAAAAACTAATTAAAAAAATTAACTCAAAAATATCTTTTTTACTCTTTTAAAAAAATGGACTTTATTCAGGGTCTTCAAACCGGGACCTCACTTGATCCTTTCCCTATACATATATAAACATACATAAAACTTTCATAGATACATGATACATGAATGTATACATATGTACAATCATACGTACATAAAACATACATACGTACATACATCATAAATTATATACATGTACATTCAATTTCATGTATTTTTATGTATATTTAATGAGGTGTGTTTGGGAGTTTAACTATGTGTGTGTGTGTGTCTATATAATGATATTGCATGTATAAATTATAACAAAATTATATAGATACCTGAATTGATAATATTTGTTAATACATATGTGTTATATATATATTTTATATTATTCGATATATTAATAATACATGTAGAAAACATAAATAAGTATCATGCATCTATTGACAATATTTTTTAACATATGTATTAGTATATTATATAATTTAATAATATAAATATACGTAACTTTGAGTGTATATATATATATATATATTATTTATAAGAATTACACCCATATTAATGTATTATGCATTTATATTATATATTAAAGTATAAATGCATTAAAATATTATGAATGATTAATTCTGAGTTAGAAAATAAAAAACAAAAGCTATAAAATAGTATTTTATTATTTTGTGAAAAACTCGATTATAACACAAAAATATTATAATTCGGAGTTTCAAAACAGATTGTCAGAGGCAATTTTTTTATTAGAATTGTATTTAAACACATAAAACAGAATTGTAATTACAAACCAAATATGTCCTAAAGGAATTTTGACAAATTTTAAACACTAAAGAAATTTTGATATATTTTCAACACTTAGATCCACTATTTATCTTCTTGTAGAAGTTCATGCTGGTGGTATAATAAGTGGACCTAATAGTAAATTGTCTTTAAATGTTTAAAAATTATTACCAAGGGACCTAATTATAAATTGTTCAAAAATATATATGTTTATTCAAAAAATTGGTACCATTACATATTCAAAGGGGCATGCTATTAAATTATAACAATTTCATAACAATTTTTTTATATACACTCTTTCACCACGTGTGGGTTATTAAAAAAAAATCATTGGAAATAAACACAATATAATGATGAAAATGCATTTACTCATTGAAAACAATAAAAAACTAATGACATTTATAAATTTAAAGTCTTAATTATATACCCCTAAGAGTTATTAATTTACATTAATTGTCCAAAAAGTTTTAATATGAAATATAATTTCGTTAAGAAGAGAAGAAATAGATTATATAATATAAAAAATTATTTATAAATGTGTTCCATTGAAACATTTTTAATTCGAAAAATGCATAACAATAGAGACGGTAGATCGACTCCACTCGTGCACTCCTTTGGGTTTTGCCATTTTTCGGAATCCCAAAAAACACAAACAAATAACAATCCAATTTTCCAATCCGACCATTTTGTATTTTCAAGATTGAATTTCCCTCTCAGTATCACTTTTACGTTCTTTCTGATTCTTTTGCCGCTCCGCTCTTTCTCTCACTTCCTCTCGTTTTCACTACATAGATTGTAATAAATCAACCACCACAAAACCTCTATTGTGCAAACACTTGGAGATCTAAATTTCAGTGTTAAATCTTTTAATTAAACCACCACAAAAACCTTTTAAATTCCAAGGTTTTAAAGATTTTATATTTAAACCTTTCGAGTGTCAAATATTTATCTATACGAACAGTAATAAAATAGAGTTTAAATATCATATGCTTTATTCAGTAGCGTTTTTGCTTACAAATCCTTTCAATTAAGTCTTATCTTTGGAGTGAACTACAAAAAGAACCCCTTAAAATCACAAAACTGCTTTAAAACAAAACAAAAACAACAAAAATAGTGCAAAGTTGTAGCTTTCCATATGGAGAGACCAACTTCAAAAAAACCCACAATTTTCTAGTCGGGGCAAGTCAAGATTCAATGATGTATTTTCAAAAGGTATTCCCAAACCCATTTCTTTATGATATTTTATCATCATTTTTAAGCCACGTGTACAAAAACACCACTAATGAAAATTCCACAAAGCTTTTTGTTCTAGGCATGATACAAATCTGATGTGAGTAGGCAACTTGGTGAAACAAAGAAAGGATGTCATGTACAACACAAACAAAACGAGTCGACGTGTCATCACCGACAATCGTAGTTGCATAACAGACCCTTATGATTACCTTCAACTTGTTGAATCCAGTATATCATCAAAATCACTCACTCAAGGCAAGATACTTCATTAGTGTGACACCCCACCTAATTAAATATCGGGTGATCAGGCCTTTATTAAATTAAAACAGGATTTACATATGGTTCATTCTTAACATCACTATCAAAACCCTTTTTTTTAAAACTTTACTAACCACCTAGTATTCTAAAAGTCGGTGAAAAATTTTATCTTTCATTAGACAAATAAATAACCAAGCAGAAAACTAAATAAATCATTCATCACATGAAATATCTAAACCAACACAAAAAAATGAATGAATTAAAAATCTTGCCGAATAAACCATCGACAACAAATATCCTAATTAAATACTAATCCAATAATACAACCAAATCCAATACAAACTGGAACTGAGATAATAAATCTGAAAGGGGAAACTGTAACCAAAATAGATTCCTACCCTAGAAATGAAGAATAGATGCGTTTAATCCCAAACTCTGCAAGCATTCACCTGTGCCGCAGTTGCGTATTCCTGAAACAAAATATCAAGATTAGCATTCCTGTGGATGGACACCTAAAAGATTTTGAAAATATTTTTATAGCAAGAGTTAGTACTAAAAATATTTTGAAAATATTTAGCAAGAGTTTGTCACAGTTCAAAATCGGTTATTGATTACACATGTTACATACAGTCTCTTGAGTATCGTCAACACTTAACTATTGTGCATGCCTAAAGTTCTCTACTTAGCCCACCTAGTTGTACTACCCAAGATAACTAGACATAAGTATCAACATGGACTATTAACATCTATACGTCTCTATACCGCCCATACAGTACATTAATAAAATTTACATTTCTCGTATGTTAAGCATTGAAATTATCATTTCATTTATCTTCTCTTTTATTCAATTAATTAAGTTTCACAACTTAATTCTTTCTTTTAGATATACACTATCTAACTGTCTACTGTCACACGTAAGTAGAATATTCACACACACACACACACACACACACACACACACACACACACACACACACACACATATATATATATATATATATATATATATATATATATATATATATATATATATATATATATATATATATATATATATATATATATATATATATATATATATATTCTTATTGATATACATATAGTAATAGTGTCTCTCGAATGACCATCATGAACATAAGGGAATTAACATTCCTACATGTTTTCACTTTCTCAATTAATTACGTTTCTCTACTTAATTTACTTTTAGGATACCACATCTACTTTCACGCACAAGTAGTATATTCTCATTTGTAGATATTTTATACACTAACATATACCATTACGGGGTCTCTTATAATGACCACCGTTAATAAAAGGCATACTCTGCTATCAAGGTCATGTATCACTCACTACATTAAGACCATTGGTTCGGTATACTATCTCAAACCAATAATCAAATCACAAATAACGAAGGAGAACATAGTTCTAAGTCTTTGGTCTACGAACATACCTAATGTACCCAAATGAACTGTCAGTCTCACTAATACACAACACATAGTGAGTCTCCCTAAGTTCTATTTCCTAGAGCGCAAATCCTAGCCTCCCTGGAATCGACAAAGTGGGATCGCCCACGCCGCGAGAACCTCCGTGATTGAAATCAACGTAGGTATGCTAACTCATTATCATAAATAATATAAGTACACACACAACCTATACATATATAATCAGTAAGTATACACACAACTTAATTATCAATATTTGTACGTAGTATATATCACTCGAATACTCACTGTAGTTTCATTTTACGATTATTCTCACTCGAATACTCACTATAGTCTTCTTTCACCCTTTTCCGTAATTACATTCTCATTCTTGCGAATTAATTACTTTGTCGTTAAATCTCGTTTAATCACCACCTTAATTCTCTCAATGCGACTAAACTCACATAACTATATCATGAACTATTGCAATATAAAAGATCCCTCATTATATTCTAACAATATCCCAAAAGTTTTCCTGACAATAAGTTAGGAGTTCTAAGAAAAAAGGGAGAATTCATATTTTTTTAGGGAACCGAACCCATTCGCCTAGCTGAACCTCGGTTTCTTCATTTTACGTGTGCGTTTTTCACGATTAACACTCCTATACCTTCCATGTTTCTCCACCAAACTCCAAACCAATTGTCCCAAATCCTTCTCACATGTATTAGGACAGTTTCTAACATAATTTTTGCATCAAAACATTACGAATAACATTCAAGAATAGATTTAACTTCTAATCCTCAAGAACCCTAGGTTTTCATATTTTTCCTATATCATTCATCCAAACCCAGATTTAATTCGTGGACAATAACACATAATCTCTAATTTATTGTCATCTACAGATATCAAATCTTTCTACATGCAATTCCTACCCAAATATGCATTTAAATCAATCATTTCTTCCAAGAATCATCAAAATAATCAATATAATTAAAACCCTAGTCACATGGGTATTATAACTTCATATTGATTTGCAACAAACACTTGCCTTAACAGGTTCGATATAATTTTGTAGTGGTGATGATGGATTGTTGATCTTCTCTTCCAATCTGCACTCCTTAGATGATTTGAATGCAAGAACAACGTTCAATTCTTCAAGAATGCCTCCTTAAACTTTGATAATGGTCTTACCTCCTTCTCTAATGGCCTCCCTTAGGTTTTTGTATTTCTAACGTTAACTTATGCCTTATGACATCTGATATAGGGTTGTAAATTTCGTAGGTCTCTAAACGGCCTTTTGCCAAATGACCAAAATGCCCTCAGTGCCGACTTGGTGTAAAGTTAACTCGGGACCCAAACTATACACCCAAGTATAGTATTTCGTCCCTTTTGGAACCATTCGTGACCTCGGAATCATCATCCGAGTCAATCTAAATATATTTCCTATCATGACCCCAATTTTGTCTCCATACGACTCTCGGATGAGATAAAATCAAATACACCCATATATCAATAGCTATGACGTAAATCAATAATCATCAATTATTTAATATTTACACTTAGTAAATTTCATTCCATAATATTAATTAGTATCCATCTCTTGATTAATATTTTATAATCACATTAAATTATGCCACTCGTATAATTTAATTAAAATGTTTTTCTCCCAATTAATTTTCGAATTGATTAAATTTCAAATATGCAGAAATAAGGGGTATTAAATACTTCCCTCTATAAGGGAATTTCTTCCCTGAAATTAAAACATACCTGCGGTGAATAACTCTAGATACTGCTCTTTCATGTCATCCTCCTACTCCCATGTCGACTCATCAATATTGTGGTTTCCCCACTGAACTCGCACTAGTGGCACCACCTTAGACCGCAACTTACGCTCACTACATTCCAGAATAGCCACGGTTCTCTACTCATACGAGAAGTTTGGCTGCAAATCAATCTCCTCAAGTGGAACGTGCTAGAAGGCTCTCTCGTTCCTATGTTACTCCTTTTGTGATGTCACATCTCGACGCTAGCCTCCCCTCTTGCCGAACCTCATGACCCCCTTCATGGGAGACACCCGAACCATCACTTGGTCACAAATCTCTAACTTGATGGTCTCCGACCATATAGTATCCCACAAGACAGTTTATGCCATATCGGCCCCACTATCTCTATGTTAGGAAAGCCCCCACCTTTAGGGTGTCAATTTCCATGCCTTCAGACATGTGACTCTCCTTAGCGCAAATACTCATAGTAATTTCCTGACCACCCATGTCAGACTTCCAACCTTTAACCTACGGTGACGTAATTCTCATTATGTATCTGGCCTTGCACTAAAAGGCATGATTTATTCATTTTTTGCTGATGGACCATAAATCACTTTGGGTCCTAGAAATTTGTTATCCCCCCCCCCACCCCCCCGTTTATCTACTAAAGGGTGCCCCATAGATAATTAACCACTACGAGGTACTTACGTAACTCTACTAGACGAATTAATACTCTTAATTACTCATAAATCTAGAATACACATATCTCGATCTCGATTTCTCCTAGGACTTAATTGTTTTCCATTTACCCATCGACTTTTAGTTGACACGTCTAGCACAATATGCAACTCTGTTCCAATTGCCTCCTGACATGTTCTATCAGAGGTGGAACTAAAGGGTTTCATCCTAATTCACAACAATCTTGGACAACACCTGGTTCCATTTCATTTATTTTCTTCCAATTGAAAGTTGGATATCCCAAATGTCAATTTTTATCACTCATGTTTATCAATCCTGTCACTGGGACCATCAAATTTACAATCCTGGTTGATAACTTCGGATCAACCCTTTTTCCTTCACTAAATGGTGTATTTAGAGCCAACTCCACTATGTTCCACTCAAGATCTTAATTATGCATAAACCACTCTAGGCATTTGACTAAGTGAGACTCTGCTCACTGTCTTTCAACTTTCCTAATTTTGATAGTCCTCCTTGCTATACACATATTCGAACTGTCCCCTTTATCAAATGTCAGTCCATCCTTCCTATCCACTTATTATTCTAACTGTCCCACATGCAAACATTCAACACACTTATCTTCACATTCCTTTGTACCGGACGATTTAAAATCGCTGAACCAGGGCGCCCATACACCCTATAACATGTGCATATAAATGTTACAAGCATCGCATACGCAATATTACTTGAAACTCGCCCCCCGCACTCTTGGCATGGCTATATCATACTAGTATTCCCGATTACTTCACAAATCACTATTTATTTCATCCCAATACTGCCCCACTCATCAATTAGTGGTGCAAAAGTTTTCTCAGTGCTTCTTTTGCAACATTACCTAGCTCCACTGGCCCTATTTTGTAATAACTCTCATCCCAAAGTCGTTTCCCCACTCGTTCAATAATTCTCATTTAAGCCGATGGCTTACAATCCAACGACATCTCGCCACTCCCAACGTTTATTAAGGATTATGCATATAACATCTCACAACAAAGCCGAAAAGAACTTTTCTCAATGCACAATTCTCTGGCCTTATCGATCATCGTAATCCATGGTTCTACAGAACATAATTAGGATATCACAAATCTTTAGATTTGCGAACCCGGTACTTTGGGAAGACCCAAAAGTTTGTTATCCGAATGCATGACACTGTCCCGCCGAAGGAGCCAATCTCATTGGCACAATGGCAAAAAGTTCATTGACAATGAGATCGGGGAGAGACAAATGGCATCTCGCCAATTGGGGAGGGAAAATCTGGCAAAAAAGACGGACGTGCACTACTCCGGCCGGACGTCTTATGCCAAGGTGGAGCATAGGATGAGAATAAGATTTAATTTTTCTATAACTACAAAAATATATTATTTTGCATTAATTTACTTTGCGGGGCCGATACTAATTTTTCTTTATTTTATTTTAGGGGAAAGGGAGTGGCCCTGGGGGTAGGACACATAGGCTCGATACTTATGTGGCTGTTCGGATGAAGAAGTGGAAGGATAAGGAGGTGTCCCCGAGCGTCATGGCCACGATTGTAAGTAATTCGATAGTTTACTCTTTGTAATTATGTTATAATTTGTTTATTTACTTGTTTTACTAATCATGTGCTTTTTATCATTTCAGGAAAAGCTTAAGAAAGTGCATGAGTCGCAGTCTGATGCGGACAAGGCATATTTGTCCACAGTCGCACTCAGCCAAGTGCATGGCTCTGATTGTAAGGGGAGGAAAAGGGGGTGAGTTCGTGGGTGGACAAATCTAGGATCATCGGATTAGAGACGAGTGACATCGGGTTATCTCAAATTATGGACTTGCATGACGCGAAGCTGTCCCGTTTGGAGGCGACGGTCCAGGATATGTTCTCATTCATGAAGCGTTCATTGTGCGAAAATCATAAGGAGAAAGGGAAGTAGAAGGTGGTGGAGGAGTAGGTGCAGGATGACGAGGATGTGGACCTCGTTGCTTCATCTCCGACACGTACGGACTTTGATGATCCACTCCCCTAGCTCCCTTCGATAGACCGATATCGACACTTGGTTGGCCGAGCGTATTTTTACTGGACATATTTGATGGCCAACGAATAATATTGGGGTTGAGGGACCCAAATACCGTCCATGGTATACCAGTTCATGGACGTTCTCTTCAAGACATCAAGTCTAATGTGCTCGTCACGCATATGATACCCGAGAAGGAGAACTCCCCCTTGTGGTTACGCGAATAATGCGGCATGATGTATATTGCTGGGCGTGTCAATTCGTATATCGTGTGGCCTACTCACCTCCTCAGAGAAAACATTACCCCAGACATGTAGTGACATTATTTGAATTGAATTGTTTTAAGTTACATTTGAATTATATTTGGATTATATCGTGATGCATATTGTTGTGAATTTATAATTGCATTATCTCTATTTTATTTGGATATATGATGTTTGAATAGATACAACATTGCTATAACACGTACAAATATACTACTGAGTAGTGGCAGTGGCCATACTACCCAATATTTTTTTTTTCATTTCTGCCCAGAATTATCACGATCATTGATCGTGATAATTTTTTTATTAAATGTCACGAGTTTGTCATGGTTTATGATCGTGACAAAACTTGTCACGGTCATAGACCGTGACATGACCATGACAATTATAATGAACTTGTCACGGTCATTGATCGTGACACGTCCGTGACAACAAAAGTTATCACCCTCAGAATTGTCATGGTCATTGACCTTAACAAGACCAACTTGTCATGGTCAATGGTCGTGACAATTTGGCAGATTTGGTGTAGTGCTTGTCTCTCGATACAGAAGTCATTTCATCTCTGCTCATGAATCTCAAGGCGTCACTCGATGCAACGCTCTCATAATCACTAAGTTCTCAGTGCGCAAATAACAATGAGCTAAATCTCTTCACTCAATGATTATGTAAGGACATAATTTTATAAATGTCCGAGGTAGATTCTAGGAATTTTCTGTTTTCTCCTAGATCACAGTTTATATGTCTGATACCGCTACATTCGGCACGTCAACACGATCATCCTCGACGACCCGTATCCGAATTCGATGCATCCACTTTCTTTACGTGCATCATGCTATATGCAACGTGCTGCTCAGCTCATTCCCACTACTCCACTACGCTCTATTAGTAAAATGTTATATTGGAGTTTTAAATATTTGCATAAATATTTGGGAATTATTTTTGAAGAGTGGGTTAATTTTTTATCAAAAAGCAGAATTTTTCTAAGTGTAGAAGCGAATGGCCTCGATCGATGAGATCGCTTGAGCGACTTTGCAAGTCGTTCGCGCGAGATATCATGTCGCGCGGTATCGTTCAAACGACTTATGTCCTTCGTTCGAGCGACATGCTATCTCGTTCGAATGAGCCACCGCCTTGATTTTTGTATAAATATCTGATCCCCTTCTACACATTTTTCAAGTCTTTCTGCAATCTCAATATGCTGCGAAATCTACCCAGAATAAGACTTCACCTTTTAAGGTTTTCTAAACCTTTTTGTTCACAAAATCGATCCCATATATGTGTGTGAATCTTTAAACCTTCAAGAAGATCGTTTACTCATCTGGAGTACTTTGTGAGGAAGCCGCTCTCTTCGTCACTACTGCCCTACTGGAAAGGGATTATTCCAGCCGCTGACAACAGAACCGATACCCGAGGGTATTTCTGTGTCACTGTATTTTCATTGTAATCCGTTCTCTTATAAAAATTATTGTGAAAATAAAAGGTTTTGCCCCGTTGGGTATTTTTCCTCATATTTGTGTTCTTGCATGTTTCACCATCGTATTTAATCACATATAGATGCATGTTTAGGACTTAAGTGGTAAAAACTGTGTTTAATTAAATAACTTCCTTATTTGAACGCAAGCGTACTCCCCTTCAAATTGGTATTAGAGCCAGTTACACAATTTTACCGTGTAATTTTCCGCAATATTTTTCTAAGATATCAATTTTCTGAAAAATTGATTTTTGAAAACTAGTGTGTTCATTATGGAGAAGTTATATAATAAAATGCCAGTTTTTTATGGGACAAACTATGCATATTGGAAAGCTCGCATGAGGTCTGCTTTAAAAACCATTGATGAACGTGTCTGGATTTTGGTTGAAAGAGGGTGGACACCTCCCTCCATCACCGTTGATAATGTGATCAATTTAAAACCTGTCACTTCTTGGACTGAAGACGAATTTAAATGATCATCATTCAATTCTAAGGGTCTAAGTTCTATTTCTGGGTGTGTCACACCTGATGAGTTTAAACTTATAATGACGTGTACCACGTCAAAAGAGGCATGGGATGTTTTACAACTCACCTATGAAGGAACTAATGTTGTGAAAGAGTGTAAATTGCAAAATTTGACAACTCAATTTGAAACCATCACCATGCATGAGACTGAATGTTTTGATGATTTTTATGCTAGACTTTCTGACATTGTTAATACTAGCTTTAATCTTGGTGAACATATTCCTAATGCTAGAGTAGTTAAAAAGATTCTTCATTCTTTGCCTAAGCGTTTTATCCCTAAAGTCACTGTACTAAATTCTATGGGTAATTTAAATACGCTAAAATTGGAAGAACTTGTAGGAGATTTGCAAACATGTGAAATTGATATGTTCCCTAAAATTGCTAGGTCTAAAGATAAGGGAATTGCACTTAATGCCCAAGAGAGAAAGAGTGAGGGGTCGGCTAGAAAGAGGGTAGAGTCATCTAAAAAGAGAGAGACTAACACGTTAGTTTCTGATTGTGATTTTGACTTAGATGATTTGGCTCTTTTTGCAAAAAAATTCAAGAGGATTCTCAAATTTAAGAAAAATTGCAATTTTAAAGATAAAAAGAAATTTGAGAAAAATAAGTTTGAAAATAAAAATGAAAAAGTTTTTAAAGATCCTCCTAAGAAAGAAAGTGAGAGATGCTTTGAGTGTGATGATAGTTAGTCTTCTCTACTTGACTGCCAGTTGTCTAGACATAGCCTTTAGTATTGGAGTCTGTGCGCGATATCAGGCATCCCCGAAAGAGTCACATTTACTTGCTCTAAAACGTATTATTAAATACGTGAGTTGGGATCTCTCATACGGTATTTGGTATTCCTTTGACACTGATGACCATTTGTCCGCCTATTCATATGCCGATTGGGTCGGGGGTGTAGATGGTTGTAGGAGCACTTCTGGTGGGTATTTCTATTTTGGTTCTGCTCTTGTCTCCTGGCTGAGCAAGAAGCAAAATTCCATCTTTTTGTCCACTGCGAAGGCTGAGTATATAGCCGCCAGGAGTTATTGCACGCAACTCTTGTGGATGAAGCAAATGCTGGAGGATTATGGGATTTCACAGGACACCATGACCATTTCCTGTGATAACACGAGCGCGATACACATATCCGACAATCCAGTCCAGCATTTGCTCACAAAGCACATCAGGATACATGAGCACTTTATACGTCAGTTAGTTGAGGAGAAAGTCGTATCCCTGAGTTTTGTTCCCACCGACCGTCAGTTAACTGATATTTTCACGAAACCTTTAGATGCCCTTAGATTTGAGAGTCTTCGGAAGTCTTTGGGGATTTGCACAGTTGACTGAGGGGTTGGTCTTTGTCTAGAATAGGATGCTTTTTTATGTTCATATCATATGCTTCCTATTACTAGTCTGTTTTATATGTACCATTGCTTTGTTGTACAACTATTTATTTATTCTTTTAAAAAAAATCTATTTTTTTTTTTGTTTTTGTATATAAATATTTCAGAAAAGCCCAAAAAGATTTTTGTATTTTATTTTGCACCTTTTATGGATGAACATTTAAGATAGCCAAGTCACAATTTCATTCCATTTATTCATGTGACTGTTTGATAGAGATTTGAGACGCTACATCATTTCATCCATGTGCTTTACATTATTTGGAGTCTTTGAGATGTAATTAGTGATATTTTTCTACATGTTTGACTCCTATCTCCTTTATTGCACACATGCACGGCTTTATTTTATTATTGTACCTGTCTATCACATGTTGGCTTAAGTGTTTCCATCTCAATTCTGTCTATACAACTTGCAATATGCGATAAAACTTGACAAGATTGGAATGCATGTAAAAACCATTTTTATGAGACTGAGTGATTGTTTAAGAACGGGGAGGGGCTACGAAAGGTAATTCTCTTCTTTGCGCAAAAGCCACCGTTCAAAATGACCTAAAAAATGGAGGAATTTTATTATTCGGGGTCTAAAGAGGTTAAAAGAGCCCGATTTTTTTTAAAGGCAATAAAAAGCAAATCATGCCAAATATGGGCCACTTAGGTTTCACCTTCAATTCTCCAAAGTTTGAGAATTTAGAAAGCCTCTATTCAAAATTACTATATGAGGGAGTTTGGTTGGATAATTCAAACGGGGTTGCACTTCCTTGAAAGTCCTGAAAAAGCATGAAATAGTTTTGGACGTTATTGGTGTGGAAATCACTTTGAGCTTTGATTTATTGATTTGATTGAGTCAATGCCTTATATTTCCATCTTTTTTACACCAAAGGAAGACTTTGAGTTCATTCGTTAGGAGTATCCGATATTCATCGTGCACATATGTCATGTTTGTATGCATTGATTTTTCTATCGAATTTGTTCACACCCCTTCATTTTGCTATCATTAACTTGATTGTTTTTGTGATCTTTCATGGTGTGATTCTTTGTTGTATACTATGCGTGAAAATTTTTGAAAAATATAAATATAGTAGTTTTTATTCCCGTGTGTCATTCTCCATGTGCATTCATTTCTGCTTCTCATATTTGTCTATTTGGGGACATCATAAAAAGGGGGAGAAGAATTATGGGGAAGAATTGTTTTGGTGTTTGGTTGATTTATGAATGATTTGCTTAAGCTTAATTGATCATCAATTTTTGCATATCATTATATTTCAAACTGTTGCTTGTCACGGGTATTTTCTTTATCTCATGTGTGTAGGTACACCATTGTTCATTTTTGCCATCGTTCATTTTTGGATTGCACACCCTGATGAGAAAAGCTTTGAAAGTTTCTGAAGAGCTGAAGATTTGGGAGACATATCATTTAGTATTCTCAGTTTGAGGGTTTAATGGGGATATTATCTTATATGTCATTTGTTTGCATAATTCGAATTTTTAATGTATGTACCGGCATAAACATAGGGGGAGATTTGTAAGGACATAATTTTATAAATTTCTGGGGCAGATTCTAGGAATTTTCTATTTTCTCCTAGATCACAGCTTATATGTCTGATACCGCTACATTCGGCACGTCAACACGATCATCCTCGACGGCCCGTATCCGAATTCGATGCATCCACTTTCTTCACGTGCATCATGCTACATGCAACGTGCTTCTCAACTCATTCCCACTACTCCACTACGCTCTATCAGTAAAATGTTATATTGGAGTTTTAATTATTTGCATAAATATTTGGGAATTATTTTTGAAAATTATTTTTGAAGTCTGGGTTAATTTTTTTTATCAAAAAGCAGAATTTTCTAAGTGTAGAAGCGAATGGCCTCGATCGACGAGATCTCTCGAGCGACTTTGCAAGTCGTTCGCTCGAGATATCATGTCGCGCGATATCGTTCGAACGACTTCTGTCGTTTGTTCGAGCGACATGCTATCTCGTTCGAGCGACATGCTATCTCTTTCAAACGAGCCACTCCCTCGATTTTTGTATAAATATCTGATCCCCTTCTACACGTTTTTCAAGTCTTTGTGCAATCTCAATATTCTGTGAAATCTGCCCATAATAAGACTTCACCTTTTAAGGTTTTCCAAACCTTTTTGATTCACAAAACCGATCCCATATATGTGTATGAATCTTTAAACCTTCAAGAAGATCGTTTACTCGTCTGGAGTACTTTGTGAGGAAGCCGCTCTCTTCGTCATTGCTTCCCTACTGGAAAGGGATTGTTCCAGCCGTCGATAACAAAACCGACACCCGAGGGTATTTCTGTGTCACTGTATTTTCATTGTAATCCGTTGTAAGCCGTTCTCTTACAAAAATTATTGTGAAAATAAAAGGTTTTGCCCCGTTGGGGATTTTTCCTCATATTTGTGTTCTTGCATGTTTCACCATCGTATTTAATCACATATAGATGCATGTTTAGGACTTAAGTGGTAAAAACTGTGTTTAATTAAATAACTTCCTTATTTGAACGCAAGCGCACTCCCCTTCAGATTACCCAATTTACCCTGAGTTACATATGTAAAACTCCCCACACACCGAAATTAAATGTAAAGAGATAACTATACTCACCGAAGTTTACGATGCAATACAATATATTTACAGGCTCAACACTCTTGCATGTGATGCTTTGAAAAACTAAATATTTCTCTTTATCATAGAGAACACGATAGTCTTACATACAGTCTGCTATGGTTCAAACCCTCGGTATCCACACACAAGACCATAATATACTCTCCTCCCATAACCCTCATAAGGAGCAAACTTACCACATAATGTAAACAACCACATAATGCATTCTCTTTGTTCCCACCTTTGCTCCCCTGCAGATGGAACTAAAGAGAGCCCCGTTACCCAATGGTAATTATGTACAACTATAGTACTATTAACGATACTTCCACTAAACTCGTTTCACATGCGAATTTAGTGCTAACAAACCACTGTGACCTGCTCGTGTCATACAATTATATGTAAGACTTTGCAATACCATATCCCAAGTTGTTCAATTAATCCTATATCCACTTCCTCGTATGGGCGACTCACTCCTATCACCACCACGCTACTCCCAAAAGTAAGAATTTAGCCTTAAATTTAGTCATGGGTGTCATTGCCCTCAACCTTGAACTTTTTTCTTTGGATTAATTATATCCATCGGTTCATCACACTTCTTTTCTTTCCCTAAATCTTACAGATGATTCTTTGAAGGGGTCCCCCTACTCTCCCTTTGCCTACAACGATGGGTGAGTCTGAAGTTGTGTAACCATTTTCTATGATGGTGTTTCGGGAATTACTATCCCCGCTTTATTATCTTATCGTCACTTGTTTGAATAATAATCGTGGTGACTTCTATCGCAATCACCGTTATTAGAATATTCTCTATCTTTTTCCTCTCCTCTCCTCCTGCAATCCTTCTAACAGCCCTCGCTGGTCGTCAACCGAACTCGTATATGAATCACATCAACTATTCTTAATAGAAGGTGAACGTAATTCGCAAACGTACAGGAAAACAACAATCCTATCATAAGGCTATACATCAAAGAACGCTAGACTGAAACGTGAAAAGCCACACAGATCCTAAGGAATCTAGAACCTTATGCTATGATGCCATCTGTGACACCTCGCCTAATTAATACCCGGTGATCAGGTCTATATTAAATTAAAACTGGATTTACATATAGTTCATTCTTAACATCACTATCGAAAACCTTTATTTTAAAACTTAACTAACCACCTGGTATTCCAAAAGCCGGTGTCAAATTTTATCTATTATTAGACAAATAAATAACCAAGCAAAAAACTAAATAAATCATTCACCACATGAAATATCTAAACCAACGCACAAAAAATAAATGAATTAAAAATCATGTCAAATAAACCATCAGCTACAAATATCCCAACTAAATAGTAATACAATAGTAAAACACAATCCAATACAGGCCTGAACTAAGATAATAAATTGGAAAGTGCAATACACCCAACTGAAACTGTAACCAAAAAAGAAACCTACCCTAGGGTTGAAGAATATATGCGTTTAATCCAAAAATCTACAAGCATCCACCTGTGCCGCAGCTGCATATCCCTGAAGTAGAATATCAAGTATGGCGTCCCTGTGGATGGACACCTAAAGGGTTTTGAAAATATTTTTATAGCAATATATAGTACTCAAAACATTTTGAAAATATTTTGCAAGAGTTTATCACAATTCAAAATCGGTTATTGATTACACATGTTACGTACACTCTCTTGAGTATCCTCACCCCTCAACGATTGTGCATGCCTAATGTTCTCTACTTAACCCACCCAATTGTACTACCCAAGCTAACTAGACATAAGTATCAACCTGGACTATTAACATCTATAAGTCTCCATACCGCTCATACATTACGCTAATCGAAGTAACATTTCTCGCATGTTAAGCATTGAAATTATCATTTCATTTATCTTCTCTTGTATTCAATTAATTAAGTTTCACAACTTAATTCATTCTTTTATATATACACTATCTAACTTTCTACTGTCACACATAAGTAGAATATTCACACACACACACACACACACACACACACACACGCATATATATATATATATATATATATATATATATATATATATATATATATATAGTAATAGTGTCTCTTGAATGACCATCACGAACATAAGGGAACTAACCTTCCTACATGTTTTCACTTTCGCAATTGATTAAGTTTTTCTCCTTAATTTACTTTTAGGATACCACGTATACTTTCACGCACAAGTAGTATATTCTCATTTGTATATATTTTACAAACTAATATATACCACTACAACGTCTCTTATAATGAACACCGTTAATAAAAGTCATATTCTTCTATCAAGGTCATGTATCACTCACTAGATTAAGACCATTGGTTCATAATACTACCTCGAACCCAAAATTAAATCATAAACAATGGAGGCGAATATAGTTCTAAGTCTTTGGGCTACACACATACCTAACGTACCCAAATGACCTGCCAGTCTCACTAATACACATCACATAGTGATTCGCCCAAAGTTCTATATCCTGCAACACAAATCCTAGCCTCCCATGAATCGGTAAGGTGGGATCACCCACTGCGCGAAAACCACCATGATAGCAAGCAGCGTAGGTATGCTAACCATAATAATCAATCATATAGGTACACCCACAACCTACATATATATAATCAGTAGGCAGACACACGACCTAATCATCAACATTCATACATAGTATATATTATTCGAATACTCACCGTACTTTCATTTTATGATTATTCTCATTATCGCATTTAATTGAGTATTGTTCTTGATTCGTATCGAATCATGTATTTAATTACCCTTGAGCTTATGCATTTTAGCCCCCTTGGGTACTTTAATGTCTATAATTATGCTCGTTAATCATACAACCTCCTTTTTATATGCTAACATGTTATTTGAGGTATTATTGAGTGTTTATAGGTATTAAAGTGCTATGTGTGGAGTTTGGATGCGTTCCGGTAAAGTTTCGTCGAAGTTCGCACGTTCAGGGGCATTTCGGTAATTTCACACTTAAGAATTTTTGCCCGAAGCATCCACAAAAGTTGTAGCTCTCGGGTCAAGATTCACGTGGCTGCAAATGGTGCTCGAATCGGAGTTCGAACGAAGAAAACACGAATCTTTAATCGAAGAAGAATTATACGTTATTTAATTTAATATTCGATTAATATATAAACAATTTCTTTAATTCCCTCCATATCCTTTTCTCTTTCACTTTTCCAGCAAACTTCATTCAGCAAATGGCGATTTTGGATTTTGGTTCAGGTTTTGGCCACACTCAAAGTGAGGATTTGGATCCGAAATTGGAGCATGATTTTTTACCACACACACATAAGGGTCATTGTCCTTTGGTCAATTTCACGAAATGGGTCCTTACTTTACACCATGGAAGGTCATCAATGGTAGGTGTTTTACCATCTCCATTTATGGACTTTGGTCCATTATTGGAGGTCTCTATTTTGTCTTCCAAGAATCATTTGGGTCTTACACACAATCGTTGGTCTCGAAATATTCGTAGTTGATCCAAATCACTGGGCCATGGAAGATCTCGATTTTTAGAAGTGGTGCGCAAGTTTCATCAAGATCGTTACTTTTCGCCCTCAATCAAAATGGCACCGTTACCGGGGACTTTTTGTTTTAGAATTTATTTGATTTAGTATTTTGTAGTATTTTTTTATCTATCTGTAGTTTTTGTTAATAATTTTTGCAGGGCTTCTACATTTGAGGGCCAAGAAATGCTCGAATTTTTTTCTACCGCACATTATTTGGTGGAATTTTCTATCTTGAACTATTGTTGGGGTAATCATGTCTTATTCCAGTTATTTCAATAATCTTAGTGATAATTCTCAAAATCCCCCCAACCCCTATGACTTTAGTTCAATACTTGGAGGCCTAAAAAATTACAAATTCTAAAATGACTTTAGGTGAGTATTACGAAAGTCAAATTATGGGTTATGGAAATTTTGGGAATAATTATTTTGATGTTGGGCCTCAAAATCCTTATGATAAGAAATTTGAAACAAATTGCAATAGCTTTCAAAATTCTTATAATAAAGATTTTGATAGTTGTTCCAAGGATAATTTCCCAAATTTTCATTATTAAGAATCCGCTCCTGACCTATGACTTTCGGCGAGGGCTTGTGTATGCTTGAAAATGAAAAACTTGAAAATCGTTATCGGGAAGAAAACGTTGTTGGGAGCATGAGTTGGACTTATTATTTGAATTCGATGACGATTTTTCTTTCGAGATCTTTGAAGTCGAGGAATGTTTTGAACCAAATGAGGACTTTGTGCCTAGTTTGGAACAAACCATTCTTGACTTGGCCCATAGTATAGTAGAGAATGAAAGTGAGTATGAAATGGATATAGTATAAATTTTCAATGAAATGATTTCTTCTTTTCCCCCCAAAGAAGAAAGTCTCATTGAAAATGGCCCTTTCTCCTTTGAAATTCAATCTTTAAGCGATGACAACTCATCTCCTGAGACTGAATTTCTTTCCTCCCCATCTTTATTCTATTCTGACACATCGAATTGGTTCCAAAATTTATAGTTTTAAACCTTTTCACCGATGAGGAGTACTCTCTCGAGTCACCTTCTATGAAGGCATCTTTACCCTCATGTGCGCCACCTCCCATTCCAACTTCAAAATATTTGGAAGATAATTCTATTTTTCTTGGTTCCCATGTGTATTTGTCACCCATTTTTATCCAAATCTACCATTCTCCCTCCAAAAATGTTAATTGGGGATGGTTCATTTCTTCCGCCTTACACGCGTCTTCCGATGTTCAAAGGAAATTCCTATTTTTTGGGAGGCATGCTTTCAAGTGAGGGTACACCGGTTATCCTCCAAAGTCAAATAATTTTTTGGGTGGACCCTAAAATTTTTTAACTTCTACTGTATATTTAGGTAGCAGTTCAAACAGTAGGTTGTAAATAGTTAGTTTTGTTTTATTTTCTTATTTTCCTTTTTACTTTTAGTCTAGTGTAATTAGTTAAAGGGTGATTATAAAATATTAATCAAGAGATGTTCGTGTGTGTTCGTGCCTCTTACGACGCCGTTTGGGGACTTGTTTGAGTTTTCACCCTCAAACGACTTGTTTTTAAACCTAATCTAGATATTTTCAAATTATCATTATATTATCAAACCGGGAGACCCGTGAATACGCAGTCAGTCCCTACACGTTACATTGGTCCCGTTCGAGGTGTTCGTGCCTCTTACGGGGCCGTTGGGGGATGATTTAGGTTTTCACCCTCAAACGACCTATTTTTAAGCCTAATCTAGATATTGTCAAATTATCATCATATTCTCAAATTGGGAGACCCACGAACTACGCGGTCGGTTCCTACAAGTTACATTAGTCCCGTGTGAGGTGTTCCTGCCTCTTACGGGTCTGTTTTGGGGATGATTTAGGATTCCACCCTCAAAAGGCTTGTTTTTAAGCCTAATCTAGATAAATTCAAATTATCATCATATTCTCAAACTAGGAGACCCACAACTACGCGGTCAATTCCTACAAGTTACATTGATCCCGTGCGAGGTGTTCGTACCTCTTGCGTGGCCGTTTGGGGTCTGGTTTGAGTTTTTACCCTTTAACAACTTGTTTTTAAGACTAATCTAGATATTTTCAAATTATTATAATATTCTCAAACCGTGAGACCCACGACTACACGGTTAGTTCCTACAAGTTACATTAGTCCCATGCGAGGTGTTCGTGCCTCTTATGGGGCCGTTTGGAGGCTGGTTTGGGTTTTCACCCTCAATTGGCTTGTTTTTAAGCCTAATCTAGATATTTTAAATTATCGTCATATTCTCAAATCGGGAGACCCGTGACTACGCGATCAGTTCCCACAAGTTACATTGGTTCCGTGCAAGGTGTTCGTGCCACTTACGGGGGGCTGTTTGGGTTTTCACCCTCAAACGACTTGTTTTTAAGCCTAATCTAGATATTTTCAAACTATCATCATATTCTCAAATCGTAAGACCCGCGACTACGCGGTCAGTTCCTACAAGTTACATTGGTCCCATGCGAGGTGTTCGTGCCTCTTACGGGGCCGTTTGGGGGCTAGTTTCGGTTTTCACACTTTTACGGCTTATTTTTATGCCTAATCTAGATATTTTTAAATTATCATGAGATTCTCAAACTGGGAGATCCGCGACTACGCGACCAGTTCCTATAAGTTACATTAGTCCCGTGCGAGGTGTTCGTGCCTCTTATGGGGCCGTTTGGGGGATAGTTTGGGGTTTCGCCCTCAAACGACTTATTTTTAAACCTAATCTAGATATTTTCAAATTATCATTATATTCTCAAACCGGGAGACCCATGACTGGGAGGTCAATTCCTATAAGTTACATTGGTCCCGTGCGAGGTGTTCGTGCCTCTGAAGGTCCGTTTGGGGGATGGTTTGACTTTTCACCCTCAAACCTGCTTGTTTTTAAGCCTACTCTAGATATTTTCAAATTATCTTCAAATTCTCAAATCAAAAGATCCGCGACTACGAGATTAGTTCCTACAAGTTACATTGGTCCCGTGCGAGGTGTTTGTGCCTCTTACGGGGCCGTTTGGGGATTGGTTTGCATTTTCACCCTTTAACTGCTTATTTTAAAGCCTAATCTAGATATTTCAAGTTATTGTCATATTCTCAAGTCAGGAGAACCCTGACTACGTGATTAAATCTACAAGTAAAAATTGTCCCGTGCCAAGTATTCCTACCTCTTATGGGACCGTTTGGGGGCTGGTTTGGGTTTTTACCCTTTGACGGCTTATTTTTAAGCCTAATCTAGATATTTTAAAATTATCATCATATTCTCAAACCGAGAGACCCACGACTACGCGGTTAGTTCCTACTAGTTACGTTGGTCCTGTGCGAGGTGTTCATGCCTCTTACGGGACTAGTTTGGGTTTTCACCCTCAAACGGCTTGTTTTTAAGCATAATCTAGATATTTTCAAATTATCGTTATATTATCAAACCGAGAGACCCAAGACTGCATGGTCAGTTCCTACAAGTTACATTGGTCCCGTGCGAGGTGTTCGTGCCTCTTAAAGGGCTGTTTAGAGGCTGGTTTAGGTTTTCACCCTCAAACGACTTGTTTTTAGGCCTAATGTAGATATTTTCAAATTATCATCATATTCTCCAATCGGGAGACCCGCAACTACGCAGTCAGTTCCTACAAGTTACATTGGTCCCCTGCGATGTGTTCGCACCTTTTACGGGACCGTTTGGGGGATGGTTTAGGATTTTAGGCTCAAAAGGCTTGTTTTTAAGCCTAATCCAGATATTTTCAAATTATCTTCATATTCTCAAACCAGGAGACCCGCGACTAGGCAGTCAATTCCTACAAGTTACATTGATCCCGTGTGAGTTGTTCGTCCTCTTACATGGCCGTTTGGGGGCTGGTTTTAGTTTTCACGCTTTAACGACTTATTTTTAAGCCTAATCTAGATATTTTCAAATTATCTTCATATTCTGAAACCGAGAGACCCGTGACTACGCAGTCAGTTCCTATAAGTTACATTGGTCCCGTGCGAGGTGTTCGTGCCTCTTATGGTGCTGTTTGCGGGTTGGTTTGAGTTTCACCCTTAAACGGCTTGTTTTTAAGACTAATCTAGATATTTTAAAAATTTATCATCATATTCTCAAATCGGGAGACCCACGACTACGCGGTTAGTTCCTACAAGTTACTTTGGTCACGTGCAAGGTGTCCGTGCCTCTTATGGGGCCGTTTGTGGGGCTGGTTTGAATTTTCACCCTCAAACGGTTTGTTTTTAAGCCTAATCTAGGTATTTTTAAATTATCATCATATTCTCAAATCGAGAGACCCATGACTACGCGCTTAGTTTCTACAAATTACATCGGTCCTGTGCGAGGTGCTCGTGGCTCTTACGGGGCCGTTTGGTGGCTATTTTTGGTTTTCACCCTCAAATGACTTCTTTTTAAGCTCAATCTAGATATTTTCAAATTATCGTCTTATTCTCAAATCGGGAGACCCACAATTACATGGTTAGTTTCTATAAGTTACATCGGTCCCATGCGAGGTGTTCATGCCTCTTACGGGACCGTTTGGGGTTGGTTAGTCTTTTCACCATTTAACGACTTGTTTTTAATCCTAATCTCAATATTGTCAAACTATCATCATATTCTCAAACTGGGAGACCCGCAACTACGCGATCACTTCCTACAAGTTACATTGGTCCCGTGAGAGGTGTTCGTGCCTCTTACGGGACCGTGTGGGGGCTGGTTTGGCTTTTCGCCCTTTAACGACTTGTTTTTAAGCCTAATCTAGATATTTTCAAATTATTAGCATATTCTCAAACTGGGAGACCCATGACTACGCGGTCCGTTCCTACGAGTTACATTGGTCCCGTGCGTGGTGTTTGTGCCTCTTACGGGGTCGTTTGGGGACTGGTTTGGGTTTTCACCCTCAAACGACTTATTTTTAAGCATAATCTAGATATTTTCAAATTATCGTTATATTCTCAAACCGGGAGACCCATAACTGGGCAGTCAATTCCTACAAGTTACATTGGTCCCGTACGAGGTGTTCGTGCCTCTTACAGGGCCGTTTGGAGGTTGGTTTAGGTTTTCACCCTCAAACGGCTTGTTTTTAAGCCTAATCTATATATTTTTAAATTATCGTTATATTCTCCAATCAGGAGACCCGCGACTATGCGATCAGTTTCTACAAGTTACATTGGTCCCTTGCGAGGTTTTCGTGCCTTTTACTGGACCGTTTTGGGGGTGGTTTATGATTTCACCCTCAAAAGGCTAGTTTTTAAGCCTAATCTAGATATTTTTAAATTATTGTCTATTCTCAAACTAATAGACCTGTGACTACGCGATCAATTCCTATAAGTTACATTGATCCCATGCGAGTTGTTCGTACCTCTTATGTGGCTGTTTGGGGGCTCGTTTGAGTTTTCACCCTTTAACGTCTTGTTTTAAAGCCTAATCTAGATATTTTCAAATTATCGTCATATTCTCAAACCAGGAGACCCACGACTATGCAGTCAGTTCCTACAAGTTATATTGGTCCAGTGCGAGGTGTTCGTGCTTCTTATGGGACCGTTTAGGGGCTAGTTTGTGTTTTCATCCTTAAACGGCTTGTTTTTAAGACTAATCTAGATATCTTAAAAAATTATCGTCATATTCCCAAAATGGGAGACCCATGAGTACACGTTCAGTTTCTACAAGTTACATTGGTCACGTGCGAGGTGTCCGTGCCTCTTATGGGGCTGGTTTTGGTTTTCACCCTCAAATGGTTTATTTTTAAGCCTAATCTATATATTTTCAAATTATCGTCATATTCTAAAATCGGGAGACCCGTGACTACACTTTCAGTTTCTACAAGTTACATTGGTCCCTCCCGAGGTGTTTGTGCCTCTTACAGGGCCGTTTGGGGGTTGATTTTGGTTTTCACCCTCAAACGACTTATTTTTAAGCCCAATCTATATATTTCAAATTATCATCTTATTCTCAAATCGGGAGATCCGCAATTACGCGTTTAGTTCATACAAGTTACATCGGTCCCATGCGAGGTGTTCGTGCCTCTTATAGGGCCGTTTGGGAGTTGGTTTGGCTTTTCACCATTTAACGGCTTATTTTTATCCTAATCTCAATATTATCAAATTATCATCATATTCTCAAATTGGAAGATCCGCAACTACGCGGTTAGTCCTATAAGTTACATTAGTCTCGTGTGAGGGGTTCGTTCCCCTTACAGGGCCGTTTGGGGGCTCGTTTGGCTTTTCACCCTTTAATGACATGTTTTTAAGCCTAATCTACATATTTTCAAATTATTGTCATATTCTCAAAATGGGAGACCCGTGACTACGCGGTCGTTCCTACGAGCTACATTAGTCCCGTGTGAGGTCTTCGTGCCTCTTACGGGACCGTTTGGGCGATGGTTTGAATTTTCACCCTCAAACGACTTGTTATTAAGCCTAATCTAGATATTTTCAAAGTATTGTCATATTCTCAAACCAGGTGACCCGTGACTACGCGGTCAATTGAATGTCAATAATAAAGCTATGTAAACCTTTAGGGTAAATTTAAAACTTTCCTACATAAAATTTGACCTTCAAATAATTAATCAGAATAATATAGGTTAGATTAATAATTTCCTACATAAACTTTCCTGCCTAACTTTTCCTAAGCCAGAGTAGAATAAAATGGGAATAAATTAATAGTGTAACCATCCTATTGATTTCATAAAATGGTTTATCTTAGAACAAAACGTTCCTTGGTTTTGGCGATACCAAAACCGTTAAATACGCTCGCTGTTTTTTTGTTCTGAATGTGGTGAAAGGTGAATAGTTATAAGAGTTGGAGATTAATTCGAGACATAAGTGCAATATATCTAGTCCTCAATATAAGTATAAAATCCTAGTTATGAAGATAATAACGTCAAGTGTCAAGTAGTTGGCTTTGTTCTGATTAAGCAGGAACAAACTAAAAATAGCATTGACCTCCCAACCGAGTGAGAGTGAGTTTACCACCGCCATAGCCAAGTAGACATATATGTGTTCTCTACCATTTTTATTCTTTTGGATGGAGTACTAACTTCCTACAATGACATATATAGTAAATATTAAACTAAGACTGAAATAACAGTAACACGTGTGTATATATATATATATATATATATATATATATATATATATATATATATATATATATATCACAAGGTGGCAGTTAACAACCAACACTACACAAAACATTTACTTTTCGTGTTATGGTGAACACTTTTATTGATTTTGAAATGAGAAGGGGGTGAGTTTATTCTCGAAATCGACCTTGAGACAAAGTTGTGTGGATAAGTCCTGATCAAATACTCCAAGGAAAATTACAGGAAATAATGTAAATAAGACAATATAAAGTGTTGAATACCAATCGTTGTATGTAGGTTGCCTATAAAATGTTAAAGAATACGATATAAAGTGCTAAAGAAGATAACTCAAAATGTTCATATATATATATATATACATTAAACTCGAGTTAATGATCCATAAAAGAGGGTAAATGTTTCACAAAGATTGTCATACATACACACACATGCACAGAGATTAAAACCACATATGTATATATCTATACACATTCACACATTTAAATGAAGATTTTACACATAAACAACAGAAATTAAAGTAGATAACTCAAAATGCACACACACACACACACAGACATACATATATATATATATATATATATATATATATATATAAAGAGAGAGAGAGAGAGAGAGAGAGAGAGAGAGAGACACACACACACGTGTATTAAACATAGGTTTGAGGTATAAAAGAGTACGTAGGGTTTAGCTAAAGAATTGGGCAGAACACGCACCGATTGTGATTACTAAGAGAGAATGAGAGTGGAAATGTTTGTGGCATATCTAGTTCGGTCCAATCAGTAAATTAATAAGAGGGAACGAAATCAAAAGAAACTACAAGATCAGAACAGACTGTTCCGTATAAGATCTGAGTAAAAAACAATACTAGAACTGCGTGACAGCGGTACCAAAATCATATTTTAACTAGTATATATCAAATCAACAAGCTAAATCAGTATATATATATATATATATATATATATATATATATATATATATATATATATATATATATATATATATATATATATATATATATATATATATATATATATATATATATATATATCAATAACATATATTTTTGAAGTAGAAGAAAAACTTCAAGAACTGGTATAGATTAACAAGATTGAAGATTGAGCCAGGAAAAAAAATGTCGTGATCTTGTTTTATACACAAGATCATACATGCTCATGCATGACAAATTTTTATCCCTACATTGTATCATCACAAATGCCCTCACACACACAAACATGCACACTTTTTCACATTTTGTAATCATGCACATGCCCAAGTACATGCACGACAACTACTTATCCCTAATTTAAGCACACACTTTGCCTCAATTTTTTAATCACAAGCTACACGTTGTCCCTACGCATAACAAATGTTTCAGATGCTTAAATATTTCCTCTTAACATTGGAATCATAAATGACAAGCACACTAGGCAAACAAATGCTTAACTTTTGTGATAAAAAATCTCACTCTCACACACATATAATCACAACTGACACATAAACACCCATGTTCATCCCTAAAATCTATAATCACAAGTCACACACACATACACACACGTTTTTTCCGTAAATTTCATAATCACAAGTCTAACATACACACACACACGCATTTTTAATCACAACACACACGCACGCACACACTTATCATCTAAAAAATTCAATTCACAGATCCAATAAATTTCAAAAATAAAAATTCATACTAAACTACAAAAGCAAACATGCACTTCCTTATCGAGCATCCAGTTGCCTCCACTTAACAAGATCGTAGCAACTAGTTTTATACGAGATCAATTCTGTGTGTATGCCGGACCAATCAGTGAAAAAAAAATGTTCTCAAGTACTGGTATTAGCGAATAAGAACAAATCTTCAAGAACTGGTATGAACGTTTGATGTTAGTCCAACCAAAAGAGGTAAATCAGTCTGGCTAAATTTTCGGCCAATGATGTATTTAACTCCCGATCTGATATGATGTTTAATAGTGTAGAAAAAAATATTGTGATCTAAAGAAAATTCAGAGAATCCTATTAATAGGAGTATGTAAAAATCCAAATAATCATATGAAAATGAGAGCGAGAGAGAGAGGGGGCCGACTTGTGTGAGTAGAGAGCGGGACCTGTGAAAATGAGAGAGAGGAAGGAGCGAGAGACCAAAAGTAAGTTTAGTATTTTAGTTAGGCTATTATTAAGTGTGCTCAATTTTGGCACACTTTTAAATACTGCCAAAATTTGGCACTGTTTTAAAGTGTGCCAAATTATCATTAAACCGTGCCAGAATTTTCCACAGTTTTAAAGTGTGCCAAATTTTTAATTTCAAGGTGTGCCAAATTGCTGTTTTTGGTGTAGTGCATAGGTATTATAACTTCATACCGATTTGAAATAGACACTTGCCTTAACAGGTGTGATATGATTTTGTGGTGGTGATGATGGATTGTTGTTCTTCTCTTCCAATCTTCACTCCTTAGATGATTTGGATGAAAGAACAAGGTCCAATTCTTCAAGAACACCTCCTTAAGCTTTGAGAATGGTCTTTCCTCCCTCTTTAATGGACTCCCTTAGTTTTTTTTATTTATAACCCTAGCTTATGCCTCTCGACATCTGATATAGGGTTGTAAATTTCGTAGGTATCTAAATCTCCTTTTTCCACATGACTATAATGTTCTTAATAAGTGCTGATTTGGTTTAAAATTGACCCGGAACCCAAACTATACCCCCTGGTATACTATTTCGATTATTTCGACCCTTTTGGATCCATCCATGACCTCAAAATCATCATCTGAGTCACTCCAAATATATTTCCTATCTCAATCCTAATTTAGTCTACACGCCACTCCCGGTTGATATAAAATCAAATACGCCCATATCACTCGCTATGACGTAAATCAATAATCATCAATTATTTACTATTCACACTTAGTAAATTTCATTTCATAATATTAATCAGTATTTATTTCTCGATTAATATTTAATAATTACATTTATTATTTAATCACATTAAATTACGTCACTCGTATAATTTAATTAAAATGTATTTCTCCTAATTAATTTTTGAATTGATTACATTTCAAATTCGCAGAAATATAGGGTATTATAATCAGCGCATCGTAATAATTAAGAATCATATCACTGCCAATGTATTGGACAAACTCACCATTTTTTACCTCAAATGCAACCAACTAAAACTCACTGACCGAGTATTCAACACAATCCCACAACTATAAAAAAAAGGTCATTTTATGGAACCAAATTATCAGAGCTTATGTTATGTATTATCAAGTCAGTGAGATGATCCGGATTGTGTATGTATTTGGTGGGTTTAGTGGTGAATGAATATGGCTTTTGATGGTTTTCACAATGTGTGAGTTTGAGATATGACAATGTGGAGGAGGCTTTATAGTGGTACTTTAGGCATAAAGGAATGAAAGAAGATGTACAAAAAGAGGCACATAAGGATGAAATAAGTGGGAGGGTTTAGCTGATTGATATTCTTAATAAAGTTAGAGAGGAAAGAGAAATTTATATAAGAAGGGATATTAAAACAATGACACGTGGCCTATACTTGATCTTAAATACTTGTATAGCATTTTAGAATATTATAGAGATATTCGAACTTCACCTAGTCTGCTATTTCATTTAAATTAACTTCAAATTTTTTAATATACAAATAACCACATTAGAAAACTCATAATGTCTAATGATATATAATCCTCAAAAACATGTTCGACCAAAATACAAATGACTTTAAAATCCAACCTAGCTACCAAACACGCACCCTCTTCCCCAAATTACAAATCCTAAGTCAAAATATATAAATACAAATACAAATACAAAAATAAACATTCAACCAAAAACTACTAATTTGAGAATTTTTTCAATGTTTTCTAATTTTTTTATGGATCAAATAGAAAAAAGTCCCTCAAACATTTTTTAATACACACTTAGTCCAAGTTTTTTATTTTGTACCAAAAAATCCTTTATTCTCTTATCTTTAAAGGTCCACGCCAGCGGCATGGTAAAGCCTTTTTAGCATGGTGAAGGACTTTTGATACAAAATAAAAAGGCTTGGACTAAACGTGTATTAAAAAAAGTTCGAGGGACTATTTGGTATATGTCCCTTTTTTTATTCTCAAATTTCTTCCCAATTATATTAGATTTAGTTGAACCCATCAATTTCCTCAGAATTCATCGTCAAAATTTTCGCCTCACCTCATGGCCTATTCATCCTCTTCATCAATGAAAACAAGTATTGACTTTTCATCAAAATTCGTTGCCATGTCGTCTTTTTCCGTCCTTCAAAAACCTATTCGCTGCAATCAAATTTAGCCCCAACAGTACTCTGATGTTGATGGGAACGATTTAGATATTTTGGGGGTGTGATGATGCTAAGATTCAGCACCACCAGATAAGTGATGATGAGCTCAAACAGTAATAATAACGGCAGCCATAGAGATGTATATGTGTGTAAGTGTATAGAAGGGGATGGGTATATTGGTTCAGCCAATTAGGACTACATCCACTGTGAGTGTGTGATCCACTAAGTATGGGCACTAGTGGCCTTAGATACAATGCACATAAACTCACTCACTCTCTCTCTATTATGTGTACAAGTAGAGTTTTAGATAGGGTTACAATTATTGATCCTTTTGCAGGGTTATAGGTGACAAGTATATATAGGTCTTGGGGGAGTAGTGTACCACCCAAGCATGCATGGTGCATGTGAGTTATAATCTATCCAATCCCCTGCTGACACCTGGAGGTGCCACCTGTGACTAATTATGACATAATATTCCCTCATGTGAGGGGGTGATATTGTTATAACAGTCTTGTCCACATGCCATAGGAGTCCCACGCGCACTATTCCACGCGTCTCCTAGATCACGCATTGTGATGATGCCATCATCGGCCTATTATGTGATGCTGAGGGAAAAGTTCCTACTGGCAGCGATCCTGGCCTAGTTTGGGCCTCGTACTGTTGTACCCTCATAGGGTCGTCCAGGGCATGACGAGGGGTCGGCCCCTTGGAGGATCATCTGGGACATGATGAGGAGTCGGCCCCTCATAGGGTCGTCTGGGACACGATGAGGGGTCGTACCCTCATAGGGTCATCCAGGCCATGATGAGGGGTCGGCCCCTTGGAGGGTCGTTTGGGCCATGATGAGGGGTTGGCCTGGCCTGAGCCCTCTTCTAGGTGGAGGAAACTCTCGGCTTGGCCGAGAGTATATGTGGGCATATCAATCACCCCCAGCCCTTAGCCATTGATGTTGTTGAGATGGCTGAGGGGTAATGTTGCCTTGGGATTTTTCAAGTATGTGGTCATAAGAATAAGTGACATATGTCACGTTGCTTAGTTAGGTGTCCATTATCGATTCAGTTCCCTAGATGTGACGGCTGCACACTCAGCCTGGGGCTTTGTGCCCTAATGATACCCTCCTTGTGGGTTATGTCTTTTCTTGGTTAATGGGCCCACTCATTAAAAAAGATATTTAAATGATTTTTTGAAGTCATTTCCTTTCTTCTTCTTCTTCTTCTTCTTCTTCTTCTTCTTCTTCTTCTTCTTCTTCTTCGCGTCTTAACATTCTCTCTCTAGCTTCTCAACAGCTCCATCGCTATTTCTGCAACCTTTCTGTATCAAGCTTCATTCAGTCATTGTCTTCATCTTTAAGTAACTTCCTTTTCCATAGATTCCATTTTTACTCTTCAATTTCAGTTTCATTTCTTGCATTGGGGTTTCTGCCCCAGATTTTCTTAGCTTGTTTTTTTCCAGTGTGAAATTGCCTTACTGTGGGGGTTATAGGGCTGAGCCCTAGGTTTTAGGCTGCTTAAATTTCATCCCCCATCTCTTAGTGGTGATTTAGTGCCCCCTTGTGGTGTTTCTAGGGTTTTTTTTGCATTTTTCGGCGTCTTCTCCGGTGAGCTGAGTTCTTCCTGTTATTGAGTGTCTAAACTTAAAAATCTTTTCATTTCCTTAGGTTTGATCTAAGAGTCAAACTTAGTCAACTGTAATCTTATTTATAGTTAGCTTAGCTAAATTCTTATGAGTGTTAGGTCTTCCCCTTAATGCTTAGGAGGCTTTACGATTTATTTGAGGAATTCCCATCCCTGAGAGAGAAGTTCTTCGTAGAGATTAGGAAAATAGAGGAAGAGGACGAGAGAAGACGAGGGGCTGACCCTAATTGGGTATAACCCATCTTCCCAGTTCCTTTAGCCACAATAATACCCTCTGAGTCCTGTGGGTCGTCTTGTCATCTAGCCGAGAGTCATTCGTATGAGGGGAAATGGATCAGAGAGCATCATTATCGATGGGTGCTGGTCCTTCCGGGAGGAGAGAGACATCCAATATTATCCCAAACCGATAGGCCAAGGGCACAACACCTTCTGAGGCTATCCTTGTAATAGCCCTGTCCCCTCTTGTATTCCAAGTAGCCTTTCCAGATGGTCCCTGGATAGGCAATGAGGCTTGGGTATTCGGGGATGAGAGAGCTGAGGATGATAATGAGGGTTCTTCTGATGATGATGATGATCAAGTTGATACTTCAAGCGCCTCAACTTATGCATCGTCAGTTAAGGACCGTGATCTCTTAGTATGGAGGCATCTCTTTGGCATATAACCCGATATAAGTATGAGGGTACCAACTGAATCTTAGAGAGTTTTCCAGGTGGACAAGGGAGAGATGGTTGTTTATGAGATGATGTTAAGGGTAGGCGGTAGGTTCCCTCTACACCCTGCTATAGTCGACATCTTGTCTGCCTTGGGTTTGCTCTTTCTCAACTTCCTCCCAGCTCATGGAGGACTATCCTCAGCTAAACCTCACTTTGGAAGAATTCATTTACCGATGAGCCCTCGGTCGATGTATTCCTTTCCTGCTACAACATCACCTCATTGTCCAAATAACCTGGGTATTTCCATTTGGGGGTTAGGAAGTCTGACAAGAAGCTTCTCAACATAGCTCAGACTTCCAATCATGACTGGAAGAAAAGGTTTTTCTTTATCTCTGGTGATTGGAATTTCCTCGCTAAGGGTGAGCCTGTGGAAGACGGTCCGAGGGTACCAAGGGTATGGTCCAACCCTTCAATTAAAGCGCGATCAGACCCCAGACTCAGATTGGAGGCGAGGGTCATTGTTGACTACTTGAGGGAGTGAGGGAGAGAGCGTGAACTTACCAAATTTGAAGATTTGATGACCCCTCATTTCTTCAAAGAAGATAGTCTGAGGGTCGTCCCCCCGGACAGAACTATGTGAGTGGTTTTTTGTTCAATTTTTGATTTTTCCAAGTGTTTTATCTTTGTCTATGTATCGTTCTGATATATCGTCTCCTTTTCATGTCGTCCTGCAAATATCTCTGACCAACTTTGGGAGATGACAACCCTAAGCTTACTGTCTGGCCTCGAAAAAAAGGGGAAAGAGCCTCAGCAGGCCCAAAAGAAGACAAAGGTCGTGGGGCCGATGCACGTTGATACGAACATCGATAGTTGCAAAAGGAAAGATCCTGAAGTTCCCGAAGGCTCTCGTCCTGACGCACGGATGAGGGCGAGGGTGGAGGTGTCTGAGGGGACCGGCTCCTCTTCCAGTATGGGGGCTTATTGGTCTCAAAATTTGACATTCTTGAAGGTTGAATCGTCTTCCCTTATAGCTAACCTGAGGGCGGCCAAGGCTTCCATATTTTCTGCTCCCTCGGCCGCTGATTACAACTTTTTATCAAAGATGCCCCCGGCCAAGGTGTATGATTACGGCCTGCATACTCTAGATTAGGTAATTTTTTTATTTCATTTCCTCAGTCAAATTTTCACTAACTGTTCCCTCAGCCCCTTAATATGTGCCTACATTTGTGCAGACTGTTTGTGCCTTTACGTCAGCCACCAAATGGATGGCCGAGAATCAACAAAAATATCATGAAGCCGAGAGAGCTATCTAGCACGAGGTTGAGCTATAGACTGAGCTCGAGACTGCTAGGGCAACATTGGAGAGTGTCAGGATTGAGCACGCAAGGGTGTTAGATGAGCTTACAAGGCAACACGATGCAGATCTGAAGGCGAAGGATGACCTCTTCAAGGCAAAGGAAGAAACCCTGAACGCCCAGTTCAAGAGAGATCTAGCTGAGGCTGTGAAGAAGGCTGGGGTCGATGTCGTGGAGGCATACAAGCTTTCAGATGAATTTCAGGGATTTAGTCTTGAGTACCTGGAGCGGGGATCAAGATGGCTTGTCGGTGGGTCGTCCTTAAATTTGCTAATGCTGTGTCGTCCATCCACCCCTCTATTGAAGTGGTGGAGATGGAAGACCCCCTTATAGCCGAGGCTCTATCCCACGTGGAGTCTCAAGTACAGATCGAAGGCATAGGCACCTCTAAAGATCGAATTGTTTTGGTCATCGAAGAGACTCCTATTGTTAATCTTGAAGCCTTGCCCTATCATGTTGCTCAATAAGGTGGCCGTATGTCACCCATACCCTCTGCGTGTAAAGCTTTTGTATTTGACTTCCTTTTGGGCAAATATTGTAGCACTTTGTCATGAAATTTGTTCTTATAATGGAATTCCTCTCTTCATGTCTTCTATACTTGTCTCTTGTATGATTTGACTTAGCTGTTATGTGTTCACCCATCTTACAAGTCCCCCCTCATCTTTCTTGAGGGTGATTGGGGGGCGTCCCCACTATTGACCCTCATTATAGCCGAGGGTGGTTACCACCAACTTAATGACTTTCAATAAGGTCCCCCCTCATCTTCCTTGAGGGTGAATGGGGGGTCGTCCCCACCATTGACCCTCATTATAGCCGAGGGTGGTTTCCCACCAATTTAATGGTTTTAAATTTCAAGTCACCCCTCGTCTTTCTTGAGGGTGAATGGGGGTCATCCCCACTATTGACCCTCATTATAGCCGAGGGTGGTTGCCCACCAATTTAATGATTTTATAAATTTCAGGTCCCCCCTCGTCTTTCTTGAGGGTGAATGGGGGTCGTCCCTACCATTGACCCTCCTTATAGCCGAGGGTTTTTTACCACCAATTTAATGATGTTATAAATTTCAAGTCCCCCCTCGTCTTTCTTGAGGGTGAATGGGGGGTCGTACCCACCATTGACCCTCATTATAGCCAAGGGTGGTTACCACCAATTAAATGATGTTTTTAATTAATTCCCCCCTCATCTTTCTTGAGGGTGAATGGGGGTCGTCCCCACCATTTACCCTCATTATAGCTGAGGGTGGTTACCACCAATTAAATGATGTTTTAAATTAAGTCCCCCCTCGTCTTTCTTGAGGGTGAATGAGGGGTCGTCCCCACCATTGACCCTCATTATAGCCGAGGGTGGTTAGCACCAATCGTCCCCCCCATATTTTTTGAGGGTGAATGGGGGGTCGTCCCCACCATTGACCCTCATTATATCCGAGGGGAGTTACCACCAAGGTTAACCCCAATTATACTAGAATTAACAAACACAAGATAAGGGACCAATATGGCATTCTCATTAACATTCCAAGTGTTCTGTTGGAGCAACACATTCATTACAAATGTGGTTCGATAGGACATTACAACATTATTGATAGTATTTTTTCAGATGATCTGAATTCCACGGATTCGAAAAGGGTTCCTCTTCAAGTTTTTCTAGTCTATAGGTCCTAGGGACAACTTCATCAATGACCCTATATGGGCCATGCCAATTTGGGTGGATATTGTTAGGCTTTTGCCAAGTCTTTTTGAGGACTAAGTCCCCCCACTGCGATTGGCTTTTGCCACACCCTCTGGTTATAAAACTTGGCAGCCCTCTGCTGGTAGGCAGCTTGCCTTATCTCAGCGTCTTCCCTCCGTTCCTCGATCAAGTCTAAGTCAAGTCTCCTTTCTTACATATTTCTCTGGGGGTCGTACATATGGACCCTATGAGTAGGAACCCCAATCTCGGTGGGGATGACGGCCTCTAAACCATACGCCAACATGAACGGGGTTTCTCCAGTAGGAGTCTTTGCCATCGTCCTGTAGGCCCACAGTACAACGTACAACTCCTCGACCCATCTTCCTTTTTCCTCCTCGAGTTTCTTCTTGATCCCGTGTAGGATTTTCCTATTTGTGACTTCCGTTTGCCCATTAGCCTGAGATCGTCCTGGGGATGAGAAGAATTGTTTGGCACCGACCCTCTCGCAGTATTTTTCCAGAGACATATTCTTAAATTGAGTCCTGTTATCCGAGATGAGGGTGTTGGGGAGACCATATCTGCATATAATGTTTTTCCAGATAAACTGGAAGGTCTTATGCTCGGTGATCGTTACCATCGGCTCTGTCTCCACCCATTTTGAAAAATAGTCAATTGCCACGATCAAGTATCGATAGTTATTCACGTCCCTGGGTAAAGTCCCTACTAGATCGATTCCCCACACTGTGAATAGCCATGGGGATATGATGGAAGTAAGAGGCTGATAGGGCTGGTGAGGGATGGTGGCAAACCTTTAACATTTATTGCACTTTTTCACGTATGTCGTGGCATCTTTCCCCAGGGTTGGCCACCAGTATCCTTGGGTTATTATCCTTTTTGCTAACGATCTTCCCCTAATGTGGCTTGAGCATGACCCCTCATGCACATCTTGCAGAATGTGAGGTACCTCAAATGGGTGTACACATCTAAGCAAGGGGAGTAAGAACCCCTTTTTGTACAAGGTGTCTCTGATGACAGTGAATTTCGCAACTCTGTATCTCAACTTCTTCCTTTCTTATTTTGCTTCTGGCATCTCCCCCTCTTTAATGTATCTGATTAGAGGATCCATCCACGAAGCTTACCTATTGACATTTAAGTAAGAGCCAAGTGTTCCCTCTGCCTCTTCAATCGCTGGTCGAAAAAAAATTTCCACTGGGACTGTCCTCCTAATATATGTCCTAGTTGTTGAGGCCAGCCTAGCAAGTGCATCAGCCCCACCATTATCAAGCCTAGGTATCCTATTCAAATTTACTTCTCTGAAGATCTTTAATAATTCCCTTACCCTTTTAGGATATTTGGACATTCTCTCTTCCTTAGCCTTGTACGCTCCTAGTATCTGATTCACTAGAAGTCTTGAATCACTATGGACCAAGATCTGACCGACACTAAGAGACTTAGCTAAGAAGAGGCCTGCTGTCAAGGCCTCATATTCAGATTCATTGTTGGAGGCTTTAAAGTTGAACCTCAGGGCGTAATTAATGTCTGTGCCATCGGGTGCTGATATAATTAATCCAGCCCCACTTGCGCTCTTACAAGAAGACCCATCAACGAAGAGGTTCCACACAGCCTGTTCCTCGGAGAAGTTTCCCTCACCGAGGGACCCTTGTCTAAAGAGATATCTCCCTTCTTCATTTTTGGCAACTTTTTCTCTAGTGGTGCTTGTCTCAGCCTTTTCTGCGAATGAGTCAACAATCCTGCCTCGGTGGGTATCTGTCTTCTTGAGGCTCTCATCCTCAGCCTTATCATCTTCCCAAGTAAATTCATCCACGAAGTCTGCTAGGGATTGTCCCTTAATGGCTATTATAAGTTGATACATAATGTCAAACTCTCCCAACTCTATAGCCCAGGCCATTAGCCTCCTCGATTTTTTTGGCTTGTGTAAGACCTGTCTGAGAGGAGAGTCGATGAGGATGACAATTATATGGGACTGGAAGTACGGCCTCATCTTTCTTGATGCATGGATCAAGGCATAGGCTAACTTCTCCATCCTTGGGTATCTTTGCTCTGCCCCCTGGAGTGCTTTACTATTGAAATACATAGGCTTCTGTACTCCATCCTCTTTTCTCATAATGGCTGCACTGATAGTTGATTCTGAGATGGCTAGGTACACATGTAGCTGTTCACCTTGCACTAGTCATGAAAAAAATCAAGGGAGACCCTAAGTATGACTTTAGCTCCTTGAAAGACTGATCACACTCTTCGCTCCATTCAAAGGCCTTTCTGAGAATTTTGAAGAATGATAAACACTTGTCTGTGACTCTGGACACAAACCTATTCAAAGCAGCCACTCACCCTGTGAGTCTCTAAACGTCTTTGATGGTCTTGGGGGTCTTTATTTCTACGAGGTCCTTTATCTTCTCAGGGTTGGCCTCAATGCCTCTTTGGTTGACAATGAATCCCAAGAACTTCCCTGCTCCGACCCCGAAGACACATTTGGCCGGGTTGAGCTTCATTTGGTACTTGTCCATCGTGTTAAAGGTCCTCTTGAGGTCGGCCACATGATCCTCGGCTTTCAAACTCTTGGTCAATATTGATATGCCCCAAGTGTGACCTCGACCCAGAGACACCAACCTTGGCCGAGATTATGGCCGACGCTGGACATGTCTTGGACACGCGATATTATCCCTCGGCCATATCAAGGTCGTCCAGGGCCAACACTACCACAAGCCTCTTCAAAGGACATTTCACGCATCATAAGGGTCAGCAACACTCTCGTACATCTGGGAAAGGCAACCTCGGCCAGATATAGGCCGAGCTCATAGGAAGCCCCAGTAATAACCTTTTCATGACATCAGAATGATCCAATCATAAGCTAGCCTAACCTCGGCCCGAGTTGACCTCTATCCATTGTCTCGGTTGAGATAAAGCCGAGACCCCTATGGTTCATCTCATATCGAACGAGCAACTAGACTTATCAACCTCGGCCTCTCCTAGGCCGAGGTCATGCACCAGTATAGCAGCCGAGCATCTGTTGACATTTGGATAAGGAAACGTGGACACAAATCAGTTGTAACAAGATTATTCCCCACACGTGGGGAGAATATTTCATCATCATTCTCTACATGTGACAGTGATAGGTGGCTCTCCCATATTGGTGAGGCTAACACACACATCCATACTACATGCATGGGGGTATATTACACCCCCCAGGTACTATATATAGAGGTCATCCTCTACCTAGAAAAGGCCCAATTGAATAACCCTAGCTGAAACGCTGTTCAAATACACAGTAGAGAGAGAAAGTTTGAGAGATTGTATCTATTGCCATTAGAGCCCATATATAGAGATACATATCATACACTTGCACAGTGGACGTAGGCCTGATTGGCTGAACCACTTATATTCCGGTGTGAATCCTCTTCTCCTCACCCCCTTCTACTATATGTGTATGTACTATTGTGCTGCCATTGTTAACATTGAATTGAGCTCACAGACACCTTGAAGGGTGGTGCTATTTCCAGCATCAACATTTTGGCGCCATCTGTGGGAATTTAAGTTATCTCTTCTTCTTCTTCAGCTTAACCTCACTAGATACTCTAGTGGTGAACCTGGCACCACCCCGTGCGTGGAGATGTTTCACCATTGAAAGAGGTCTTTTAAGGCATTAAGCTCACTTGCTACTCAAGCTCTTTATTGTTAACACATGGCACCAGAATTACCACCGCCTCTTCCGCCTCCCGGCGGAGGAGGGCCTAGTTCCAGCCAGGCACCACCCCAGTCCGAAATAGCAGAGGTGGGTGCAGCTTTAAAATCTTTAGCTGCGATGCAACAAGCAATGAAGGAGAAGTTCGAATAGCTCAGCCAAACTATGATGAGGCCACCTGGAGTCTCACCAGATATGATCACTCCGGTGGTTGTTCAGCCTCATCCAGATGCCAGGGGACCACCCCAGGCACCAATGAAGGACTAGCCTGCACCCCAACGGAGAAGGGATAATGTCGACCATAGGCGCTTACGCCTGGGGAGGCAAGGAAACCCTTGCCCAGAGGACAGGTATGACGATCTAGAGGCAGAAGAGGCTCCGGAAGACTGCTGGGAGCCGTATGAGGTGTCGAATAATACTGTGCGCCCTCTTCGGTAAAGTCAAGGATGTGTCGGCTGAAGAGATAAAGAGGCTCAACAAAGAGGGTCAGCCTTTGATCGATCGAGCAGAGGATCAGCCTTTGAGAGGTTGGGTCCAATGAATGACCTAAGGCAGAAATTGTCAAGATCCAGGAGTGCGGCAGGCTCTCAGAGAGGAAACAGACAGGGTCGACCAGGCCTAGGCCGACACTGTGATAGAAGAGGCGGAGAACAGGAAGAGGTCAACAGCTGGCGTGCTGCGGTAGGGGAGCCCTCGGTCCATCCCATGGAGGTGGCTGGGGACAACCTCGGCCAGGTTGATGGCAGAAGACCATGGAATGACTCAATCCAGCACCTCGAGGAGAAGATAGGATACCTCATTAAGAGTAGGGATCCGTTGCAGAGGGGTTACTTAGAGGGCTCATCGTTTGTGGCGAGGATAGTGAGCTTCCCAACCCCAGTTAAGTTCAAACCTCCTGTGGTGTCTCCCAAGTATGATGGAAGCACCAACCCGGTGCACCACATCGATATGTATCAGTCGGCAGCAGACATCTACTCGATACCCGATGAGATGATTTACTCGTTCCTAGTTGGCGGATGGTACCAAAGAACCCTGGCGGTCTTGAGGTCCATGAATGGGGAGGTCAAAGATGGCTTAACAGGGGAAGCAAACAATTGGTCACCTCTCTTCTGAAGAACTCAATCGAAAACTTCAGGGGATTGGCTGAACGATTCATCCATAACTTCTTCTTTGGGGTGAGACCCCAAAAGAAGACCACTCACCTGCTGTATGTCAAGCAGGGCAAGGATGAGAGCCTAAGAGACTACATAGCCCGGTTTAACAAAGAGAAGTTGGAGGTCGAGGATTATGAAGAGAATATGGCCATGACTGCCCTCATAGGGGGTCTACAGAAAGGGAAGCTGTTGTGGAAACTGGCGAAAGACCCTCCTAGGTCTATGGCGGAGCTCTTGGAAACCGCAGGGAAAGTAATGAATGCGAAAGAGGCAATGGCCGCCAAGTATGAGGATGAGAATCGCGGTGGCAGTGGAAAGTCCCAAAAGAAAAAAGATGGGAATAAGAGATCGGGTGATGACAAGTTCGCTCACTATACTCCTCTGACTGTGAGCTGTGAGCACATCCTCAATGAGATTAAGAATGACAGGGCTCTGAGATGGCCAGAGAAGCTGAAAGCCCCACCACACAAAAGGAACAAAAACCTATGGCGCGAGTTCCACCAGGACCATGGTCATGTGACGAATAGATGCTTCGCTTTAAAAGATGAGATTGAATAGATGTTAAAATCTGGAAAGTTGAGGAAGTATGTGGATGGTAAGGCTCCTAAGGGTGGAAGATATGACCCTAAGAAAAGGAGAAATGACAGATGTCGTGATAGTGTCCCAGCGCGAAGAGACGACGACTCAGAAGGTGATGATGAAGACGATCCTGATCTTCCGCCGAAAGATGATAACACCCTGGTGAAGAGGGTTGGTATGATCTCGTTTAGTATAGACACCATATGTGGAGGATTTGCAGGAGGTGGCTCTGAAATAGCTGATAGGAAGGCTCATGTGGCAGAGGCCAAATCAGTGGCCAAGCTTGAAGTTGTGAACCTAACGTCTTCTGGTACAGTACAGAAGAGGAAGAAAGTGAACATGGACTCTCTTGTAGTTGGATTCTCCAGACTCGACTTCAAGGGTATCACAGCCCCCCAGGATGATCCTTTGGTCATAACGACAAGGGTGCATGGGTGCGAGGTGCAGAGGATCCTGGTAGACGGGGGGAGCTCGGCGGATGTGATGTTTTGGCCTTGTTTCAAGAGCCTAGGTCTTAGCAGATCAAGGTTGATACCTTATCATCACCCTTTGATAGGCTTCAGCGGCGAAAAGGTCCACCCCCTGGGCATGTATGAGATGGACGTACGAATGGGTGATGAGTGGCCTAAGAGACTGACGAAGAAGATAAATTTTTTCATGATGGACGAGATTGTATTCTCGGCCTATAACCTCATCATAGGAAGAGTGTCCCTAAAGGAGTTTGAAGCTGTACCATCGACAGTCCATCAGATGCTAAAATTCCTGACCCCCTATGGGCTAGGGGAAGTGCAAGGTGTCTAGGTCATAGCTCGACAATGTTACTTCAACTCGGCCGAAGAGAGGGAGGCCCATAAGAGGGCAACCACCACTTATAGTATTGATACTCTGGATCCTAGAGATGAGACAAAATTAAAGAAGGGAGAGGCCTCGGAAGAGGTAGAATCCATCATCCTCAACGAGGATGAGCCAGAAAAAACCATCCAAGTCGGCAAAGCCCTTAATTCGAAAATCAAGGAAGAGCTGATAAACTTCCTCAGAAGGAGGCAGAGTGTCTTCGCATGGCATCACGCAGACATGCCTGGCATCGACCCTGAGGTGATGAGTCACAAGCTCAACGTGACCAAAGGTGCCAAGCCTATCAAGCAAAGGCGAAGAGTCTACTCTAGGGAGAAATACGACGTCATCCGAGAAGAGGTCAAAAAGTTAGAAGAGGCTGAGTTTATAAGAGAAGTCACATATTCAGAGTGGCTATCAAATGCAGTCATCGTGCCCAAGGCCAATGGGAAATGGAGAATGTGTGTTGATTTCACCGACCTGAATAGATCATGCCTAAAAGACAGCTATCCCTTACCTCGGATAGATCAGATGGTGGATGCCACAGTAGGACATGAGCTCATGAGCTTCATGGACGCGTATTCAGGCTATAACCAAATCTTTATGGATGCTGAAGACAGCCTTCATTACTGTCAAAGGGACGTACTGTTACAAAGTGATGCCCTTCGGCCTAAAAAATGCAGGGGCAATGTACCAACATCTTGTCAATAAGATGTTTGAGGAACAAATAGGTAAGACTATGGAGGTGTATGTAGATGATATGCTAACAAAGAGCTTGAAAGCTTGCACCCATGTAGCAAACCTTGAGAAGACCTTCGATGTTATGGACTCATACAGAATGAAACTCAACCCAGCGAAGTGTGTCTTCGGGGTAGGAGCTGGGAAGTTCCTGGGATTCATCGTCAACTAGAGAGGAATTGAAGCGAACCCTGAGAAAATTAAGGTATTGCTTGACATGAAGACTCCTAGGAGTATCAAGGATGTCAAAAGGCTCATGGGGAGAGTGGCTGCGCTTAACAGATTTATCTCTAGGGCAATGGACAAGTGTCTTCCATTCTTTAAATTTCTAAGAAAGGCCTTCCAATGGGACGAAGAGTGTGAAAAAGCCTTCAACCAACTCAAGTCTTACATGGGATCCCCCTTATTGCTATCTCGACCCGTCGCATGAGAAAAGTTGTATGTGTATCTGGCAGTCTCTGAATCAGCCATTAGCACAACCATAATATGGGAAGACGATGGGATCCAAAGGCCTGTATATTTCAACAGTAAGGCCCTTCAAGGGTCTGAACAAAATTATCCCCGTATGGAAAAATTGGCTTACGCCTTAATACATGCTTCAAGGAAAATGAAGCCTTACTTCTAAGCTCACTCCATGGTAGTCCTCACTAACTCCCCACTAAGACAGGTCCTGCATAAACCTGAGAAGTCCGGGAGATTGATGACTTGGGCCATCGAGTTGGGGGATTATGATCTTGCCTACCAACCTAGGACAACCATCAAAGGGCAAGCCCTCACAGATTTCGTTGCTGAGTTCACCTGGGAAGAGGCCGAGGCAGAGAAGGGCCTGGGGGGCATGTAAGAGATAAACCGTAGTGTCTCCCAAAATTAGGAAGAGATGACACCAAGTGTCTTTCGAGGTCAGGAAGAGGTCACATCCAAAAAATTTATTAGCAGAATTGCGGAGAACGAGGAGTATCGATATCTCTTCAAATAAGGGGTCATGATGGAAGGGGCCTTTTCATCAGATACAGACATCTGGAGCCTCTTTGTTGATGGCTCTTCTTGTGACAGCGGAAGCAGTGCAGGGTTGATACTATCGGCCCAGATGGTGCCAACATTGAATATGCTTTGAGATTCAACTTCCAGGCTTCTAACAATGAGTCCGAGTATGAGGCCATGATAGCAGGACTCTCATTGGTAAGGACTCTTCGCGTAAAATGACTCCTACTCCACAGCGACTCAAGGTTAGTTGTCAATCAAGTATTGGGAGTCTATGAGGCCAAAGATGAAAGGATGGCCAAGTACTTAAAGAGGGTGAGAACGATGTTAGAATATTTTGAAGAGGCAAAATTGAAGAGAGTGCCTCGACAAAGTAACAGTCACGCAGATGCATTGGCAAGATTGGCCTCGACAACAAAGACAGACGTTAGAAGGACCATTCCGATCGAGGTCTTGGGAAAAGCAACCAGTGAGGACGAAGAGATATGTAACCCTTGTCACAATTTGAAACTAAGAGACTCATGGATTGACCCCCTCGTCAGATACATCAGAGAGGGAGAGTTTCCTGAGTCCAAGTTAGGGAGGAGAAAATTGAGATACAGGGTTGCCAAGTTCTCGATGATAGGAGACGTCTTGTAAAAAAGGGATTTCTACTACCTCTCCTCAGGTGTGTGCATCCCACGAAAGTTCCCCAGGTTTTACAAGAGGTTCATGAGGGTTCTTGCTCTATTCACATAGGTGGAAGACCCTTGGCCAAGAGAATCATCACGCAGGGGTACTGGTGGCCAACCTTGTCTAAGGACGCTGCAGCCTACGTGAAGAGGTGTGATAAATGTCAAAGATTCGCCAATATTCCTCATCAACCCCATCAGCCTATGACGTCAATCACCTCTCCATGGCCATTTAAAGTATGAAGAATTGACTTAGTAGGACCCCTGCTAAGAGCTGCCAACAATTACAGATTCTTGATAGTTGCCATCGACTACTTCTTAAAATGGGTGGCGGCATAGCCAATGATAACGATCACAGAGCAGAAGACCTTCCAATTTATTTGGAGGAACATCATATGCAGATACGGCCTCCCAAACACTTTTATGTCGGACAATGGGACACAGTTCAAGAACTCCTCTTTAGAAAGGTATTGCCTAAGAGTTAGGATAAAGCAGTTCTTCTCATCTCCTGGCCGACCTCAAGCAAATGGTCAGACCGAGGTTACGAACAGAATAATTCTCGATGGAATCAAGAAAAGGTTAGAGTATGCGAAGGCAAAATGGACTGAAGAGGTCTACGCTGTGTTATGGGCCTACAGAACCACGATAAGGACACCTACAGGAGAGACCCCGTTCATGTTAGGGCACGACTCAGAGGCTGTCATACCAACAGAAGTAGGACTCCCAACTCATAGGGTTCAGACCTATGACCCCAAAAAAATTGGGGAAGAGAGGAGGTTAGACCTAGATCTGATTGAAGAAAGAAGAGAAGAAGCTGAGATCAGACAAGCAGCCTACCAACAGAGGGCAGCGAAATTCTACAACCAGAGGGTTAAGTCAAGACCCAATGCAGTGGGAGACCTAGTGCTAAAAAAGACCTTACATAAAGCAAATAAGCTTCACCCAAACTGGCATGGCCCCTTCAAAGAGACAGAAGAGGTTGTGCCTGGCACCTACAGGCTAGAAAACCTAGAAGGAGAACCTTTCGCTAACCCATGGAATGCTGATCACCTAAAGAGATATTACATATGATGTTACATAGAGTTTTATGTAAATGTACCATCTTATTATGAAGAGGTTATTAATAAAAGATCAGTTCCCATGACGGTTCTTGCTTCATTCTTATGTCAGAGATTAATTATGGGGATAACATCTTAGGTGATGACCTCAGACCTTCATAACACCATTCAGTGGTGACGAGGTCCGAGCTCAGACACCATATGGGATGACCTCAGACCCTTAACATCATTAATTTGGTGAGAATAATTATGAGGATAACATCTTAGGTGGTGACCTCAGACCTTCATAACATCATTCAGTGGTGATGAGGTCTGAGCTCAGATACCATATGGGATGACCTCAGACCCTTAACATCATTAATTTGGTGAGATTAATTATGAGGATAACATCTTAGGTGATGACCTCAGACCTTCATAACACCATTCAGGGGTGGCGAGGTCTGAGCTCAGACACCATAATAGATGACCTCAGACCCTTAACATCATTAATTTGGTGAGATTAATTATGGGGATAACATCTTAGTTGATGACCTCAGACCTTCATAACACCATTCAGTGGTGGCGAGGTCTGAGCTCAGACACCATAATAGATGACCTCAGACCCTTAACATCATTAATTTGGTGAGATTAATTATGGGGATAACATCTTAGGTGATAACCTCAGACCTTCATAACACCATTCAGTGGAGACGAGGTCTGAGCTCAGACACCATATGGGATGACCTCAGACCCTTAACATCATTAATTTCATGAGATTAATTATGAGGATAACATCTTAGGTGATGACCTCAGACCCTTATAGCATCACTCGATGGTGACGAGGTCTGAGCTCAGAAACGATAATGAGATGACCTCAGACCCTTAACATCATTAATTTGGTGAGATTAATTATGAGGATAACATCTTAGGTGATGACCTCAGACCCTTAACATCATTAATTTTGTGAGATTAATTATGGGGATAACATCTTAGGTGGTGACCTCAGACCTTCATAACAGCATTCAGTGGTGACGAGGTCTGAGCTCAGACACCATATGGGATGACCTCATACCCTTAACATCATTAATTTGGTGAGATTAATTATGAGGATAACATCTTAGGTGGTGACCTCAGACCTTCATAACACCATTCAGTGGTGGCGAGGTCTGAGCTCAGACACCATAATAGATGACCTCAGACCCTTAACATCATTAATTTGGTGAGATTAATTATGGGGATAACATCTTAGGTGATGACCTCAGACCTTCATAACACCATTCAGTGGTGGCGAGGTCTGAGCTCAGACACCATAATAGATGACCTCAGACCCTTAACATCATTAATTTGGTGAGATTAATTATGGGGATAACATCTTAGGTGATAACCTCAGACCTTCATAACACCATTCAGTGGTGGCGAGGTCTGAGCTTAGACACCATAATGGATGACCTCATACTCTTAACATCATTAATTTGGTGAGATTAATTATGGGGATAACATCTTAGGTGATAACCTCAGACCTTCATAACACCATTCAGTGGTGACGAGGTCTCAGTTCAGACACCATAATAGATGACCTCAGACCCTTAACATCATTAATTTGGTAACATTAATTATGGGGATAACATCTTAGGTGATGACCTCAGACCTTCATAACACCATTTCAGTGGTGACGAGGTCTGGGCTCAGACACCATAATGGTGATGACCTCAGACCTTCATAACATCACTCAGTAGTGACGAGGTCTGAGGTCAGACCATTGATTAAGTTTAAACAAGATATCATTGCAATAAGACTAAAAGCGAAAACATCACATGACATTCAATAAAAGTACGTGAGGATGATCCTCCTCAGAGGTTGACACATTCAGAAATAATGGATGATCAAGGATTACAGACAAGTTTCATAATGTTATGGGTTACAAACAATGTTAAAAAATTATCTAAGGATTTGAGGGGGGAATGTTGATATCCTCGACTTGGTTAGGCTGGATAACATTGGTCACCTCGGCCGCGTCATCATGATGGTCTGCCCCTTCAACCTCAGTGTCATCCAATGTGGCAGTCTCGGCAGGCGCGAAAGCCTCCTCCTCTACCTCCTGAAGGGCCTGGGCAAACTAGGGATCGGCAAAGCCGAGGCCTACGAATCCGAGGCTTTCAAAGTTCCAACCTCCCTCTCCTTGACATCAGCCCACTTAATAGTGGCTTTGATACCTCTTTCAAGGTATTCAAAGCCGAAGCTCATAAACTCGTTAGAGGACTTATAGTCAGAGATTATCTTCTCAGAGGCATCATCGAGGGATGCCTTAACGACCGAGTTGACCTTCTGCTGCAGAACATCATCCTTAGCCTTCAGAGCTGCAGTATGATCCTTACCAAGCTGAGATATGTCCTTCTCCAGTCCCCTCACCTTCTTCTCAGAATCCTTCAGCTCAGATTTGAGGCGGTCAATCTCTGCGTTCAGAGTTCTCTGGACCTTCTCGGCCTCTTGACCCTTTTGGATGAGGGAAAATTTCCTCAGAGTCCAGTTGGATAAGTGGTGCATAGTTGCCAGGCCCTGAATATTTTGTGATCATGAATGAGCTGATGAACAATCAGATGTTACACTTAGAGAATTTCTGAAGAAAGATTAAGACATACCTGAATGGATTTGTGAACGCCAAACTCAACCAGCAATGGGGTGTCCAGTGACCTGAAGAAGCGTTTGTCAGCCTCGGTCATTGCAGAGCCGAGGGCATCTAGGGCCTGAAGACTGTGGCCGACTATGCTGTCAGTTATTTTCAACTGATTTAGACGTGCCGAAAGGGCATCAGCTGAAGAGATAGGGATAGCAGTGTCAGCATTCTTCTTCTTCGGCCTCTGATCCTCAGGGGCATGACCTTCTGGAGCCCTCTTCTTTGTGGCTTAGAGGTAGAGGGAGCTGGGGGAGGAGCGTTAAGGCCTGCTTTCTTGGCAAATCTCGTCAAGCTGGGTGCAGCCATTTCCCAGAGTTCGTCCTAGATATCCTGTGGTCGCTCTGCAAAAAATTAGTAGATCTGAGTTAGACAATCAGACATGAATAAACTCAGAGGTTCAACTTGAAATAAAAATGCTTACCAAGATCGGCAAGAGGACTTCCACCTAGACCTGTCCCAGAGAGGTAGTGGGGAGTCATCAAGTGTTCGAACTTAACAAATAGACTGTGTGCCCCCTTTTCTTGAAGGGCTTTCATCTTCTGGAGGTTTTGTAGACTCAGGCCAGGGTCGGCCCTCGCAGACATTGTGACTTTACCCCACCTCAGGGGCATCCTCGGCTCTAGAATAGACGAGGGAACACATGGGACAAATTCCCATGGCCCAGAAGCAAAGAAATACCGAGGCTTCCAATTATGGTTGGAAGTCTCAGTTATTTGAAACATTTTCTTCTCAGGCTTCCGAGCTAAAAAATGATAGTAGCTCGGATGATTTTTGGCCGAGGAAGGGACATAGCAACCTACAAAGACCTGAACTGGAAGGTCTGAGTGGTGGACAGCCTTCCATAAGACTATGGCCCCTATTATGACCCTCCTGGCATTAGGGGATAGTTGAGAGGGGGACAAATTGATATAGGAAAGGATGGATTTGATAATGGGGTGAATGGGCAGATGAAACCCCAACTTGAACATCTGCTCGTACAGGCAGATCTCGTCGTCTCGGACATGATAAGCCCTCTCCTGCCTCAGAGGTCTCCTAAGCTTTATTGAGGGACTGATAGAATACAGATATCTGAAGCAGAGAAGGTCTACCGCAGTGATACTACTCTCGATCTCGACCGCCTCAGAGACGTCGACATCTCTCTCAACCTCATCATCATCATCCAACTCAATGTCGACTGGAGCAGATGTTGATGGGTTGCTAGGGAACCTCTGAGTGAACTCTCCCCTGGTGACGGCCGACAGAGGGATGGCGTCAAGTATGGGTGGCATAGCCACACTTGGCTCAACAATTTCAACCTCTGAGGAAGAGGCTGAGGTGCTTGAGCTATTATGGGATGAGGTTCGGCTGGAGACCTCAGCCTGATCAGGGGCCTGATCAGGCCGAGGTGTGAAGTCCATGGCCTCCTGAAAGGAATCCACAGACATGGGGTCTGAGGTAGAAGATTCAGACTCAAACATCGGTATGGGAACAACAGGAACCTCTGTCTGAGTGAAAAACTCAGGGGGATCAGGATATATCACCTTCAGAGGTGGCGGAAAGATAGGTCTAATGGGAAATTCTTGTGACCTACGAGCCTCCTCCTGTGCTCTTTCTATTTGTCTAATATTTTCTAAAGTCTTCTCTCTAAGGGAGGGGAACTCCTCAAGAAGATGATATAAGGGTCTGAGCATCAGGGGCTGACACTACACTTAGGAGACTTCCTAAAACTACAAATAAGATTGGCTAGTGAAGTAAAGTAGTTTAAAGATCAAACTACCTAAACTTGGCAAGAATTGTTTGCCTGGAATAATGGTGGTCTCACCGAAAAACTCATAAACTCACCGAAAAACGCAAAAATAAGGAGACTTGCAGAAAAAATGAAGGAAAAAGTATGGCGAAGGTTACCTGAGGATGAAATGGTAAGGAGGAGACAAGAAGACGCAAGAAACCACCTTCCAAAAGCCTCAGCAAAGATCTTTCTAGAGAGAGAAGGCTGCAGGAACGAGTTTGGCTGGAAACGAGAGAAGTGAAGAAGGAAGGGGGGAAATAGGGTTCAAAACCCTTAAATATACAAGCGCAATTCCCAAGGCCCATCATTGCCTTGGGAGCCCCAAAGGGCGGCTAACAGCACACGCCCACCAAGCAAGCATACTTCAGCATTGGGCAAGTGTCAAACAAATATTGGCTCTTAATAGACAGGCCTCGGAGGTGTGATAATCCCCTAGTTACCTGCTCCCACATATGACTAAAGGCTGGGGGGTGATTGATATGCCCCAAGTGTGACCTCGGCCCAGAGACACCAACCTCGACCGAGATTATGGCCGACGCTGGACATGTCTTGGACACGCGATATCAGCCCTCGGCCATATCAAGGTCGGCCAGGACCGACACTACCACAAGCCTCTTCAAAGGACATTTCACACATCATAAGGGTCAGCAGCACTCTCGTACATCTGGGAAAGGCAACCTCGGCCAGATATAGGCCGAGCTCACAGGAAGCCCCAGTAATAACCTCGTCATGACATCAGAATGCTTCAATCATAAGCCAGCCTAACCTCGGCCCGAGATGACCTCTATCCATTGTCTTGGCTGAGATAAAGCCGAGACCCCTATGGTTCATCTCATATCGAACGAGCAACTAGACTTATCAACCTCGGCCTCTCCTAAGCCGAGGTCATGCACCAGTATAGCAGCCGAGCATCTGTTGACATTTGGATAAGGACACATGGACACAAATCAGTTGTAACAAGATTATTCCCCACACATGGGGAGAATATTTTATCATCATTCTCTACATGTGACAGTGATAGGTGGCTCTCCCATATTGGTGAGGCTAACACACACATCCATACTACATGCATGGGGGGTATATTACACCCCCCAGGTACTATATATAGATGTCATCCTCTACCTAGCAAAGGCCCAATCGAATAACCCTAGCTGAAACGATGTTCAAATACACAGTAGAGAGAGAAAGCTTGAGAGATTGTATCTATTTCCATTAGAGCCCTTATATAGAGATACATATCATACACTTGCACAGTGGACGTAGGCCTGATTGGATGAACCACTTATATTCCGGTGTGAATCCTCTTCTCCTCACCCCCTTCTACTATATGTGTATGTACTATTGTGCTTCCATTGTTAACATTAAATTGATCTCACAAACACCTTGAAGGGTGGTGCTATTTCCAGCATCATCAAACATGTCATCTACATAGACCTCCATGGACTTACCAATTTGGTCCTCAAATATTTTATTCACAAGGCGCTGATACGTTGCCCCCACATTTTTTAGGACAAAGGGCATGACCATATAACATTATGTCCCCTTGTCGGTAATGAAAGCCATTTTTTCTGAGTCTTCAGGGCTTATGAAGATCTAGTTGTAACCTAAATAGGCATCCATGAAACTCATTAGCCCATGGACTGCGGTAGCGTCTACCATCTGATCAATGAGGGGGAGAGGGAAGTTATCTTTGGGACGATGTTTGTTGAGGTCGGTGAAGTCCACACACATTCTCCACTTTCCGTTGGCTTTTGGGACTATGACTGAGCTGGAAAGACATTCGGGATAGATGACCTCTTTGATAAACCTAGTATCTTCCAGCTTCTTGACCTCATCCCTTATGACCTCATATTTTTCTCGAGAATAAATTCTCCTCTTCTGCTTTACCGGGTTTGCACCTTCTACCATGTTGAGCTTGTGGCACATGATTTTGGGGTTGATCCGCGGCATATCTGCATGATTCCATGCAAAGACGTTATGTCTTCTCCTTAACAACTTGATGAGGTTTTCTTTGATGTCTGGCTTCAGAGTTTTTCCGAGTTGGACAATTTTTTTTGGTTCATCCGCATTGAGGATGATGGATTCTACCTCTTCCACGGCTTCTCCTTTCTTCTACTTCGTCTTGTCCCTGGGGTAGTGGGTATCAATATTGTAAGTGGTTGTTTCCTTCTTGTGCGCCTCTCTTTCTTCAGCGGAGTTAAAGTAACATTCTTGTGTTATCGTCTGGTCTCCCTGAACTTCCCCTACCCCGTAAGGGGTCAGAAATTTGATCATCTGATGAACCGTAAACGTTACAACCTCAAACCCCTTGAGGGCTACTCACCCCAGTATAATTTTGTAGGCCGAGAAGACATGTTCATCCATCACAAAGAAGCTAACCTTCTTGGTAATCCATCTTGGCCACTTATCCCCCATCCTGACATCATCCTCATACACTCCTATAAGATGAACCTTTTCCCCACTGAACCCAATCAATGGGTGATGGTATGGGACGAGCCTAGCACGGTTGAGGCCTAAGGCTTTGAAGCATGGACAAAACATCACATCTGCAGAGCTACCCCCATCTACCAAGATCCTCGGCACCTTACATCCGTGCACCCTAGTAGTGATGACGAGAAGGTCATTATGTGGGGCTAAGAGGCCTTTGAATTCCATTCTTGAGAACCCCACAATCAGAGTATCCATATCAACCTTCTTCCTCTTTTCTGACTTTGCTTCAATAGAGGTTGAGTGTACAGCTTTTGTTACTGCCTTGGCTTCAGCTACACGGGTCTTCCTGTCTACAACCTCTAACCCTCCTCCTGCTAGTCCCCCAAAGATCATCCCTACACCGAGTGATATCATATTAATCATCTTTATAGGACCGTAGTCATCTCTCGGTGGGAGGTCAGGGTTGTCTTCATCATCTGAAGGGTCGTCCCTTCTGTTTGAAGGATCTTCTCAGCATGCATCACCTCTCTTCTTTTTAGGGTCGTCCCCTCGGCCCCTCTTGAAGGCACCTTTGTCGACGTATTTCCTTAGCTTCCCCTCTTTTAACATTTTCTCAATTTCATCTTTGAGGGAAAAACACTTATCAGTCACATGGCCATGGTCTTGGTGAAATTCACACCACAGGTTTTTATTCCTCTTGTGGGGAGCTGCCCTCAACTTCTCAGGCCATTTCAAGGACCAGTCGATCTTGATCTCATTCAGAATATGTTCACAGCTGACCGTTAGAGGGGTATAGTCGGCAAATTTGTCATCTGCCAGCCTCTTCTTCCCCTCTTTGTTCCTTTTCTGGTACTTACCCCCACTAGTACCTCCTTTTTCATCTTCGTATTTTACTGTCATCGCCTCTTCGGCTTTCATCACCTTTCCTACTATCGATAGAAATTCAGCCATTGTCCTTAGAGGGTCTTCAACAAGCTTCCATAATAGCTTTCCCTTCTGGAGTCCTCCAATGAGGGCTGTCATGGCAATGTGTTCCTCATAGTCTTCGACCTCTAGCTTTTCTTTGTTAAATCTGGCTATGTAGTCTCTCAGGCTCTCAATCTTTCCTTGCTTAACATAGAGCAGCTGGGTGGTCTTCTTCTTTGGCCTCACTCCAAAGCAAAAGTTATGGATGAACCGATCTGCTACCTGTTTGAAGCTTTCAATGGAATTCTTTGGAAGAGACATATACCAGACATGTGCAGCCCCAGTTAGGGTGCCTGAGAAGGCACGACATCTCATCTCATCTGAGATAGAGTATATGTCTGTCGCTGATTGGTACATCTCAATATGATGGACAGGGTTGGTGCTCCCGTCATACCTTAGGGTGACCACAGGTGGCTTAAACTTAGATGGCATTAGAAAGTTGACTATCTACGCCACAAAGGGTGAGCCTATGGAGTATCCTCTTTGAAGAGGGCCCTGGATCTTCAGGATGTCACAAATTTTATCCTCTAACCTTTGGATCGAGTCATTCTAGGGTCTCGTAGGGTCGGCTTGGCTGATGTTATCCCCTGCCGCCTCTTTGAGGTGGATGGAGGGTTCTGCTACGGCAGGCCTATTCTGGCTGTTTACTTCTCCTTGACCCCCGTCCATGGGGTCGGCCCTCGTGGGGTCGGCCATCTGCTGCCTCCCTCCTGGACCTCGCAATACTTCTCGATCGGGACAATTTTTCTCGTAGGTCATTTACTGGGCTCAGCCTCTCAAAGGTTGATCCCCTGCTCAAACGATCAGAAGCAGAGCCCCTCGGGCGATCGTCGGGGTTTTGACTTCCACACTTCCCTTTGCTTTTCTGAATAGGTCGGACAATATTGTTGGAGACCCCATATGGATCCCATCACTCTATGGGGGCCTCCTCCTCCTCCAAATCGTCATACTTGTCTTTAGGGAAAGAGTTTCCTTGCCTCCCCAGGCGTAGACGCCGAGGCTCAGCAACAACCCTCCACCACTGTGGAGATGGAAAGTCTTTGTGTGGTGCCTGGGGTGGTCCCCTAGCCTCGTACTTCCCTCGAGCCGCTGCTGGATTAATCATCTCCGGTGAGACTCCTGGAGGTCTTAGCATGTTTTAGCTAAGAGCTGTAAATTGCTCTTGCATGATCCGCTAGCTTGCTGCTAAAGATTTCAGGGCGGGAGCCCCATCAACCATCTCAGACTGAGGTGGTGCATGACTGGAACTAGGTCCCACCCCAGTATCCGATGAAGGTAGAGGTGGCGGTGGCATCTTCGATGCTATGTGTTTGAGCTATAGAGAGCTGAATGATCAAGAGACTGGTGAGATTTAAAACCTTAATGGGTCTCTTTCAATGGTGAAATATCTCCAAAAAAAGAGAATAACTGGTTCACCACCAGAGTTCCCGATGAGGTCAAGCTGTATAAAGGAAGAGATGTCTTCTCGTTCCCATAAACGGTGCCAAACTGATGATGCTAAGATTCAGCACCACCAGATAAGTGATGATGAGCTCAAACAGTAATAACAACGGCAACCATAGAGATGTATATGTGGGTAAGTGTATATAAGGGGATGAGTGTAAGAGGAATAAGACAATGATGTATAGTGGTTCAACCAATTACGCCTACATTCACTGTGAGTTTATGATCCACAAGTATGGGCACTAATGGCCTTGGATACAATGCACATAAACTCACTCTCTCTCTATTGTGTGTACAAGCAGAGTTTTAGCTAGGGTTACAATTATCGATCCTTTTACAAAATTGTAGGTGACAAGTATATATAGGTCTTGGGGGGAGTAGTGTACCCCCCAAGCATGCATGGTGCATGTGAGTTATGATCTAGCCAATCCCCTGCTGACACCTGGAGGTTCCACCTGTGATTAATGATGACATAATATTCCTTCACGTGAGGGGGTGATAGTGTTATAACGGTCTTGGTAACATTCCATAGGAGTCCCACGCGCACTATTCCATGTGTCTCCCAGATCATGAGCTTTGATGATGTCATCCTCGTCCTATGGTGTGATGCCAAGGGTAAAGTTCCTGCTGGCAGCGATCCTGCCCAAGTTTGGGCCTCGTACTGTCGTACCCTCATAGGGTCATCCAAGATATGATGAGGGGTTGGCCCCTTGGAGGATCGTCTGGGCCACGATGAGGGGGTCAGCCCCTTGGATGGTTGTCTGGGCCATGATGAGGGGTCGACCCCTTGGAGGGTCGTCTGGGACATGATGAGGAGTCGGCCCTTCGGAGGGTCGTGTGGGACATGATGATGGGTCGTACCCTCATAGGTTCGTCCAGGCCATAATGAGGGGTCGGCCCCTTGGAGGGTCATCTGGGCCATGATGAGGGGTTGGCCTGGGCCTGAGCCCTCATGTGGGCAGAGGACACTCTCGCCCTGGCCGAGGGTATATATGGGCATATCAGGGTGTATGATCGATATGTAATATATGGGGTATTTTGGTCTATGAATTATTTAGGGGTTATGTTTAATTACAATATATAATTTTTTTTAAAGGTTGATAAATTGATGAGAATCTTAGTTAGTTCCCTTAGGTTTGAATTTGGAAAATATTTTAGAAGTGGGAGAAAATTGAGTTATTGAACAATTTAGGAGGAGAAAAAATTCATTTATAATACTATGGCAGAGGCTATCAAATTTAGAAACAAAAACTAATCCTTGATTTTTATAGGAGAATAACTCTAATAAAATTAGAGAATAAAAAATAAAATAAGGATTAGGTAACAACCTACCCAAATTCCATTAAAATAGGAGAAATAAAACTAACAACAAGCATATGTCACAGCTATAAATCAATTGTAATCTCCTAATTAAGACTAAATTTCTACATTCCCCTTCAGGTTGGCTTATAAATGTTTATCATACCCACCTTTGATCTCAAAATCTTCAAAGCTGGTTCTTGAAAAAGTCTTAGTCAAGATGTCTGTTGGCTGGAGTGTTGTTGGAGTATGCACCAATGAAATTGCCCATTCATTTATCTTTTCCTTAATAAAATGACGATATATTTCCACATGGTTCGTCTGATCATGATGATCCGAGTTCTTAGCAATACTTATGGAAGCTTATTTGTCACAAAAAATCTTCATAAAATCTTCTACAAGAATTTTTATCTCGTTTAGAAGTCTCTTTAACCATATTCCTTCAAAGATTCCAAATTCCATATCTCTAAATTCTTCTTTTGCACTGTTCCGAGACACAACAGACTGTTTCTTGGTTTGCCAATTAACTAATATCACCTAAATATACGTGTAATATCCTGAGGTTGACCTTCAATCAGTAATAGAGCCGACCTAGTTTGCATCTGAAAAATCTCAATGTTTCTCTTAAGTATTCTTTTGAAGTAGAGTTCATTTATAGGAGTCATTTTAATATATCTTAGGATGCGACTTATGACTTACATATGCTCTTTAGTCAGATTGTTCATGAATTGTCTAACAATGTTAATTGAGAAATCAATGTCTGGTCTTATGTATGAGAGAGAGATAATTTTCCCCACAAGTCTTTAATATCTCCCTTTATCAATCGGAGCACTTCCTTGCACAGTTCCCAATTTCGTAGTGTAATCCATCGGTGTTTTTACAGGTCTACAACCAAGCATCCCAATTCCCTTTAGTAAGTTTAGAACATACTTTCATTGGAAGACTACTATACCCATTTTGATATAGAAATTTCCATCCCAAGAATTTATTTGAGATTCACTACGTCTTTGATTTCGAACTCACAGGTAAGAAAGTTTTTGAGGTTGCCTCTTTCCTCTTCATAGTCTCCTGTCATGATTATGGCATCCACATACACGATGATAGTGGCAATTTTTCCTTCAAGTGAGTGTTTTACAAATAAAGTGTGGTCAGACTGACATTGGGAGAAACTTAACCTCTTTACAACCTCAGTATAATGATCAAACCAAGATTATGGGAACTGCTTGAAGCCATGTAAGGATTTTATGAGTTTGTAGACTTTAATAATGTTAGTTTGATGCCAGATGGAATTTCAAGGCACACTTCTTATAAGTCACTATTGAGAAATGCATTCTTGACGCCTAGCTAATGGCGGGACCAATCTCAGTTAATGAGTAATGACAACAGAACATGCATTGTATTTAACAAGGCAACTGGGGCAAAAGTTTCTTGGTAGTCGATTCCATTTGACTTAGTAAATCCCTTAGCAACTAGTAATGCTTTGAAACCATTAACACACCCATTTGCTTTGTACTTGACTGTGAAAATCAACGTACACCCGACTGGATTTTTTCCTTTTGGAAGTTCAGCGAGCTTCCGGGCCCCATTCTTTTCTAAAACATGAATCTCTTCATCAATGGTTGCCTTTCATTTAGGTACTTTTAAGGCTTCCTGGATATTATTTGGAATCCGAATACCAGTGAGACTGGTAACAAATGCCCAATAACCCGATGATAAACTCTTAGAGAAGATGAAGTTATAAATCAAATGATTTGTGCCGGATCTCACTCCTTTCCTTTTGGCAATTGGCAAATCATATCTTACTCATTATGATTAGACAAGATGTTATCCGAAGGTGTCTCTTTTGGACTTGAATTCAGTTCAGCTTCATGAACTAGCCTAGGATGTGTTCGTTATTTTTTTCATGAATAGATAATGAACTCATTGTTATCGACTGTCTGATATTGGATTGGGCGAGGAGGAGTAATCAACTCAGCATAAGGGTTTAGTGGTGGTTTCGATTGAGAGAGGAAGACTTGAAGCGAGAGAGAAAGTGTTTGAGTTGAGCGACACAAGTGTTTGAGGTTCGGTCATGATTTCTATTTCCCTTTCTGTTTCCAAAAACTGGTATTCCTGGATACTGTTCTCCCCCTAAATATGGGTTTTGGAGTAATAGGCCCGATTTTCAAAGAATGTCACATCCATGGAATTGGAGAATTTTTTTTGTGACAGGATAGTAGCACTTGTAGCCCTTTTAGTTTGGAGAGTATCCTAGGAAAATACACTTAGTATCCCTTGGATCAAGCTTACTTTGGTACTGTTGAGGATTGTGAACAAAGGCTAAACAACAAAAAACTTTGGGTGGTATGGAGGAGATGATCAGAGTCCTAGGTTATGATTTGAGAAAGACTTGACACGATGCTTGAAAATTAAAGACGCAGGAAGGCATTGTATTGATACGATAGGTTACAGTAAGAACAACTTCACCCCCCAAAACTTCGAAACATTGGTGGAAAATAGGACCTATGAAACTTCTCACACGTGTCTATTCTTCCTCTCAGCTATCCCATTTTATTGAGGGGTATCAATGCAATAACTTTGATGAACTATACCCTCTCTTAATAAGAATTACCTTGGGAGAGAATTGAAATAATGTTTAGTATTGCAAATTTTCAGCATTTGCATTTTGGCATGGAATTGGGTCTGGATTTTGTTATTAAAATTTTTGAAAATTTGACCCACTTCTGATTTTTCTTTCATCAAGAATATCTACGAAATTATAGTATGATCATCAACAAAAGACACAAACAATTTAGTTCTTGTCATGTTATTTATTTTAGAAAGTTCCCAAACATCACTATATATCATGGAGAAAGGGTGAGATGATTTGTGTGGTTGAATTGGATAGAAATTATAACCATGCTTGAGTAATTGACAAATTTCACACTGAAAAACATCAAGATTTTTATTCAATAATGATGGAAAGAGTTTTTTGAGATACAAGAAACTAGGTTGGCCTCGACGACAGTGCCACAACATAACATCACTATCTTTATTTGAACGAAAAATAAACAGAAACCTGTTTCAACAAACTATTGTTTGAGGTTATCTTTCGAGATAATCAGTAACTTTGAAGATATAGAGTCCTGAACATATCTCAGTGTTGCCAATCATCTTCCTCGAATCCAAATCCCAAAAAACACAATGGTTGGGGAAAAATTTAGTAACACAATTCTTTCCATGAGTGAGTTTGCTAATAGATAATAAATTACAGTCCAACTTTGGAACTAAAAGGACATAATCAATGGTTAGGTCTTTAGAAATAAAAAAAAAAACTGTACCAGCCACCCTTGATAGAGAACCATCAGCTATACAAACAGTAAAATTCTTAGAACAAGGCTAATAATTTTGAAAAATTATACCATCACCAGTCATGTGATTAGAAGATCTAGAGTCAACAATCTACGAACTTAAATTTTATTTCTTTACTTTTAGGGCAGTAAGAAAATTACATGTTTGAGCTACGGATTCAGACCCAATGATATTATTGGAGGAATTAAAACTTTGTTGGGACTGGCTGATTTTTTCATAAGAGCTCCATTTTCTCTTTGTTGAACGGGATCGAATCCTGGGTTGTCTTCTACATTGACATGATGTCCTCACCTTTATCTATTAGTTTGGGGTTAGTTTTCCATGGATTTATCATCATGTGTCCTTTGCGTGACCCGATTTTCAGCAGTGATCACACTAAGTTATCCCTTTCCTTGGCTTGTTCTCATTAGAAGGAAAGGGTGATCCTCAATCTGATAGGGCTAAACTCTCGGTGACAGGTAGGCTGGTTTGTGACCCCAACATGGCTTTCTTCCTTCTCTCTTCTCGGTGCACTTTTGAGATAACTTCTCAGCTATTGGATAAAGGTTTAGTTCCCAATATTTTCCCTCGAACTTCATCCACATTTTTATTTAGACCCAATAAAAAATTGTACATCCATCTATTCTCAATGATCTTCTTGTATTTGATGGCATACGTTGGGCAATCCCATTTGGTGGTTTCAAACATGTCCAACTATTTCCAATAGCGAGTTAGGATAATGAAATATTAATTGACATGAATATCACCTTGATATAAATCATGAAGGGTCCCTTCTATCTCAAATGCCTCTGTTGTGTTTTTTGTATCGAAAAAATTCTCCCTTGTATCATCCCAGATTTCTTGCGATGTTTCATAAAGCATAAAAATCTCCTCAATGCCGTTGTTCATTGAATTAATTAACTAAGACATAAACACGCTATTCTCAGCCTTACATCCTTTGAATTCGAATCATGTTTTGCTAGTTTAGGCTCTGCATCAGTGAGGTAGTCATCCTTCCCTTTACCACATATGAACATCCTGACCTAGGGCACCCCCATTCTGTTTATGCCCTGTAATGATAAGAGAAAAATTATCTGAGTTTTCATTGCTGTTTGGAATAGGAGCTTCTTGAGAGGAGGTGACTTCGGTGGGACTGGACTCATTTATTCTAGATGTGACTGTGTCGTTCCTTGCCATGAGAACAAACTTATACATGAAAAACAAAAACTCGAAGAAGGACTGATGGAAAATTGGTTATTTAGAAGAAGATTTTTCCAACCTCTAAAGTGCACCAGCGAAGGTTTTTGCCTTAGGTAGAGAAGCGGACCAGGTTCAGAAAATGGTGCTCTGATACCATGGAGAATTTATGAGGAGAGAAAAATCATTTTCTTCTTATTATCAAACCATCTGTAGTATATGAATTTATAATACTATATTTTAGAAAAGTCTATCATCCTTAGAAACAAAAACTAATCACTAATTTTTAAGAGAGAATAACTCTCATAAAATTAGAGAATAAAAACAGAAAACAGGGATCAGGTTACAATTTACCCAAATCCCATTAAAATGGGAAATAAATAAAACTAATAACAAGAATATCTCACAATCGTAAATCAGATGTAATCTCCCAATTAACATTAAATTGCCACAATTATCAAATGAAAAAACTTCATGTATGGAAGAGGCTGAGGATTCTAGTGGGTCCAAGTTTGAATGTGGGGCTGACTAAATAGGATTGGGTCATTTCATTTCACTTCGAAAGACAATCCTCCTTTAGCCTTTCTAGTATAGCGAGACACGGAAGAAGCTCGAGGGGAAGATATATTAAATATTAGAAGATTCCAAAAGAAAAAGATAAATGTGGGAAGATTATGTTGTTTATGATATAGCTTGACGGCCTTTTTAAGGAAAAATGAATAATTAGTGAGTTTAATAAGAAAATATAAAAAAGGTTTTTGAAAGTTTATCATTTGGATCTTAGGAAAGAAATGATGTGGGACGATTATCCAAGTTGGAGACTATTGGTGGGAAAATCCCTTACATCCTTAAAATTTTGAAATGGTGATTGTAACTCAAAACAATCACAAGGGCGGGCTTCATGTTACTCACAATCTCTCTATTAATATTTAGGATTTTTTATGAACCTCAATAATCTCATTGTGTTGGGAGTTTAGATCTAAGGATTCAATGTCATGATTTGATAATAGTTTCTTCATTAGAGGATAAGGGCTTTTACGTCCTCATCTAACATACAATGGGTATTTTCTCCTTCTGAGCGCTCTCATAACACGGTGCAAAGTATTTTTGTTTCGTGGTCTGTGACTGTAAAATCATTTGGATGAAGGTGGAGGATTTTGGGTTTATGCCACTAGCGAAGTAATAACCCATGTCATAGGATCGTTTGTGGACAACGAAATTTCATTAAGGAGCTATATAGTTTGAGTTCCTCGAAAATGTTCGACTAGTCAATAACATTCAAATTATTGTTCACACTCGAATCACCAATAAATTCATGCCAAAACTAAAGGTTGTGGATAGATTTTGCCCTAGTATGATCTTAGTTTTTGTAAGGTGACCTCGATGTGGACCGTGCCAAGAAATAGGATAATTTTTCAAATCTTAGTGCATTCGGTCTATGATACCTAGCATGCCCAAGAATCCCCATTGCTCCTCTTTTGAGAACATTAGTTAGAAATCTTTTATCATTGGTGTCCTTAGATACCGAGTCAAATACACGATGTAGACTGTGTTTTAAAACCTCTTCCGTGTCTCAAATAAAGTGCTCTTTACAATTTAAATATGCTCATCAATTGAACCTGTCGTGCATCCATAATCGAGCATTCAGAGTGCCACGACTAATTTCTAAAAACTACAAAACTCTATTTCCATGGGAGTCTCTCCTCCTTACGAAATAATCGTAGTAAGAATATTACCCACCAAGAATGTAGAGGACTAATAAGCGCAACTTGCTAAAATGATGTCTGGAGATATAGGGGGTGTAATTTGGGGAGTCATCAAAATAATCTTTTATTAATCGCTGATGCCCTACCTCCCTATATTTATTGATGAAGATGCGACGATTAGGGAATTGCACTGCCCATCAAGTAGAGATTTCATTCATCACAATCATTTTCACCAAATGAATAATTAAGAAACTTGTCGAGGGATTCATTAGATAATGATAAAATTATCCTGAAAGAAATGGGTGGCAACTGGTGTTATACTTTATAGAAAATTTGAAAAACTAGCCATTGGACAAAAAAATTAGTCTTTGAACACATAAAATTTTCGGTGGACACAAAAATTAATCGGTAGACACCAAAACATAAATAATGGATGCAAAAACTAGCTGGTAAACATAGTAATAATTTTGGGTACTTTTCTTATTCTGTTTGGAGCCCTCGATCCTATTTGCCCCCACACTTTGGGTTGAGACCCATTTAACAACCCCAAGTACCCTCCTAATGAGATTTGAATGTAAAAAAAATTGCCATCATTCTAACCAAGTTTCAAACAACATGCAACAAAATTTCCAATAAATGCCTTATTTTTCATCATCTTTCTCATCATTAATCAGAAAGTCTGTTACATATCAAAATTTCCAATAAATTTCCATTTCTTAAATTTATATATATCTGTTATATATCAAAATTTTATTGGTGGTTAATGTCTAGATACATTTTTCATTTAAAATACTAATATAATTTTCATCCATTGGTGAATTATAAACGAGACAGTACTAAAATAACTCTGCCTGCAAAAATAAAAGTAAAATTAAAATTAGAAGTTATTTTTATATAACTTTAGCCTTTTAACTTTTCAAAAACCTCGCAACATTCAAAAGCCTCACTGAAATAAATCGGCAAGGCCACAAAATGCAACATAATTTAGAATTTAAAACATGCATAGATATGTAAAATGTAGAGATCAAAGACAATCTTATTATTCATTAATATAACTCCAACATTATTCTGTAATTGACATCAAACTATGGGACCAAAGGCTTGGACATGGTTGAGTCGTGATCACAAAAGCCACGGAGAATATTCCCTTCTTTGGTTATGAATCCGATGGAGCCGAGCAAGGTAGGCCAGCAATCGCGTTGGATGATCCGAATTGTGTTGCAACATCCCGCCCCAACATTTGTCTCTCCATTCATGAAAAAAGTATGAGCTCGCTCGAACATGATTGAAGCTCAAACAAAAGTCCCAACAATTAGATGAACCTTGTTGGTCGAGCTTCAGCCAAACAGCGAGGGTTAAGGTTGCGCCATATGGTCGCGCCATAACGATGGACCCCATGAGAAGGGCTACAAACAAAGTGAGAACAAGCTTCAAAGTGAAAGACATGTTTGAGAGATTGAAATAGAGGGCGATGGTGTGGAGTTTTTAGCTATAAATTGTTTGATATATATAGTGGAAATTTTGGCTGAGAGTTATGCGTATAGGGAGGTTTAGGGACATGTAGCATTTAAGTGAGGAAAACGAAGGATTTTTCAGCTATTAATTGGTTGTGAGGTGAAGAGTTTTCTTTTCTCCCATGGACAGGAAATAACTCTTGGATGCCAATATTGTGTTTTGATAAAATTAATTTTAATAAGTTATAGAGAAATAAGGTGGACAAACTTCTAAATTTTTTTTATAAAAGTAGTTTTCTTTACTTTACACATGTTGCTGATATTTATGCTATATTTAGATGAAGGGAAAAATGACTTTTAAAATCAGCTTGTTCTCATTTTATTCAGCGCAAAAAACAAGATGTTTCGTTTTAAGAGACCCATTGCAATAAGTTAGGGAAACCAACAACTTTAAAATGATAATTAGCTTTAAGACAAAAAAGTTTTTTCTAGTATTTTTGTAACAGCAACAAAAGTTGACTATATGATTTACCCCATTTAGGGTCCATCTGGGTCAAATTATTTGAACTAGAGGTTTTGCTTACAATTTTTTTAAGTAAAATTAAAATATGGTTTAATTCAATTAAAGGTAACATTATTATTTTTTCACCCAACGAAACAAATATTCTTAGTTAAATAGAAAATAAATCTTCAAGTTTAGCGTGGTTTCCAATGTGATCTTTAAAGTTTTAATTGTTTTAATCTTAACCATGGATTTAAATAAGTCATGCAACGTCAACCTTAATGCGAAATTCATCCAAATGAAATAACTAAATTGTATTGTATCACCATAAGTAACAAATGATGTAGCCTTTTTTTTTAACAAATAATGTATCTAACTCTTCCAAAGTACCAAACTATTTTATGTGATGTATATTTTCCCCCTTCTAAATAATGCATCTAACATTTTAATTTCTTATAATAATTGTATGAAAATTTTAAAAACTAAAACTTAAAGTTTGAGGCCAATCTCAATTCAACTCCTAATGCATCAAATCGTGGACACTCAATTATGGTTTACTCTCACCATATACTTGACATTAACAATTTTCTTTAACCGTGGATATTTATGTTCGGTTTTAACCAACCGTAATGAGTGTTAAATCCTTTTTCATTTTTACTCTAACCATTTTGTCAACTTCTCATACTAAATGCATCCTCAATTGTGATTTTATTTGAGATCGATGACTAGGTCCTAGGTGATTCATTTTGACAACATATAGACAATTTTGTAGTATTGAGTATATCCACAATGTGATTCACCCAAGAAATCAAAAATGGGTGAACAAGGCACGACCGAGCAACGGAAGGCATCAACATCCATAAAATCTAACATCGATTGAGGAGCTAACGACATCCTTGACACTGTCTACGGTACTAAACAATCATTTCCTTTAATTACTCTATGTTTATGACATAATTGGATGACCCTAACATTTGATTATATACTTTGATAGGATGTGAGAGTATATGAAGTCTTGGATGTTAATGCAATTAGAGTGGACTATACAGTCAAATTCACTACTGACAAGGCAATGTAATTTCCTCATATGTGACATTAATTTATGTGTAATTTCAATTAATAATGCATATTATACTTGTACATATATAGTTGTAATTTTCAAATATGCATAATTTTAATTGACAGTGCATGTTATACTAGTAGAGATATTCGATAGCAATGACAAAATCATTGATTGTTGTCAATAAATCGATAGCAAAGTTCATATTGTTGTCATCATCTTTAAATCTTTGTTAATCTGTACTGTATAAATCATACCAATCTAACTGAGTTGAAGGTACATTTTACTAGTTTGTTAACTGGAACTATAATTTCGTTTCTTTGTGCCTCTGTTAGAAACCTAGTGTTTTAGTTGTACACACAATGGTTATATTTAGATAGGCACCTAACCTCTCCAACTTAATCATGAAGTGATTTAGAACAAATCTCCCTTATTGTAATCATTCATTTCATGTAGGGACAGACTTGTTATCAGGATACCTCTACTGAGAGTATACGATCAAAATATTCTTTGATAAGTGTATCACTTTTGGAATGGTCATTTTGAAACCGTGATCATCCTTCTGGTTGATTGAATGTACTAGCACTGCTCATGGACTTTAGTGAATTGTATTCATGCAAGTGTTTGAAAACATAATTCCAAGCACACAATACACAAACTTTATTTGAAGTTGCCAATGTTGAATTCCAGGAAAACACAAAAACTTTAACAGCACGAAAATGTATTGGAAGCAAAAAAGAATAATTTAGAGGTGGCATCTTTTTGTTTGAATGGTGGCGGGAAATATTAACTACCAGTAACTTACACTTGAAGGAATATTACTCTGCCAAATAGTAACTTACACTTGAAGGTATAAATCCCCTTGCTTATCTAGAATCTGTTGGCACTACCTGTACTGTCTTCAATTTCGATCAACTAAATGGTCATCTCAATCTAAATTTGATTCTGAATGGCAGTACCAGCAGCATTTTATGTTTCTCGATTGCCAATGCTAGTATAAATGGCTTATATTTTGTGTAGGAGGATGATGAAGAAGAGGACGATGACGACGAATCACAGGTGTAATCTACATCATGTACTTATCTTCTCATAGTGCCATCTTTAATTATGCATGGTGTTTTAGTATATTAGTCTTGCATTTTCGTTATGTATATAATTTAGGAATGAGGTTATTGCCATGCTGCTACATTATAAAACTTTAATGGTCGATGTACTCCAATAGACGATGAGTCACTTTAGATTACACATTTATGATTACATGTGTGTTAATGGGATGAGAATGTACTAGTCTTTATGTTATTTACACATTTACTAAGGTTGATTTTGTTCAATAGGTTCTTATTGTAAAATATGAAGATTAATTTTGGGAGAATGAAGTCTACTTTTAGAAGGAATATAATGAAGACTACTTTTGGGAGAATAATATGCGTAGAACTTTATTGATGTTAGACTTTGTTTCAATTTTGTGGTTAAAAGCTAGATGGCTTATCCTGTACTACATTTTATTTTGGGAATTTTATTGGTTATTAATGAAATATAATTTTGAATTGGTTTGATATCATCGAAATGTAGTGTCATTCATTTTGTCACTTGTGTTTTTGAATTATGTTTTGAGTGAAATTTGTGGGCATTGGTTATGTATTGCAATTGGTTTAGTACACGAGTTATTACTAGTGTATTCATATCTTTATGTTTAATGAGAAACTAATATTTTTTTTAAATATAATGATATCATTAACGTACTTTAACCGTTACAAACAAAAACATCTGTTACAAATATATGAAACTCCAATCCGTTATAATGTATTTTGTAACGGTTTTATCTGTTACAAATTCTATATTTGTTACGGGTCATAACCATTACAATTTAGTAAATCCGTTACTAATACATGTGATGTGTACTGATGCCAAATCCATTACAAAATAAATTGCAACGGTTCTAATCCGTTACAAATATTAAATGTGTAACGGATTTTATCTGTTAAAAATTTCGTTAGTAAAATAAATAATGCCAATTTTCTAATCGATTTAATCCATTCCCAATATTTTTTGTAATGGTTTTTGCCCGTTACAATTGGCCTACTTTGGTGTAGTGTTTGTGGAATATTCTTTTTCCATATATGTTTCCACTCGTTATGCGAGGGGAGGTTCATGTCCCTCCCTACTAGCTCTGTATAGCAGGTATTTCTTATTAAATATATTTTTTTTTATAAAAAAACTATATTTTTTTACTAAAAATATAATTTCTTTTTGTTATTTTTCAAATAGACTTATTTTAATTGAAGGTAAAAAAGTGAAAATTTAAATTTAAATTTTATAAATGTAAAGGTAAGATTGGTATTTAAAATAAAAATGGAGTGAAATTAAATGTAAGGGTATAATTGGTATTGAATATAATAAAGGAATGTTAGAAGATTATGGAGAGTGACAATAGCCGGCCCCTATTTTCGAATGTGAATAGGTTCGATTTTGAACAATTAGGATAAAGTAGGTTATAATTGATGTTGAATGCTTTACTCAATTGCTTTATATTGTGTAGTGATGATGATGTTCCACAACATAATTTAAACTACACCTTCATAAGAGACAACCCGTTTTGTTAACTCTGTATATTGACACTTTTTTGACAACATCAGTAAAATAGTTGTTTTAAACAACAGTGTTTGTATAATTAATTCTAACATCCATTGTACCTTCCAATATAAAATACTCTTTTTTTTTAATGTCACTGAACAAATTATCAAAAAAAATTCAAAAGTCAAAAGATTAAAAAAATTAAAATACTCTTTTATAATGTCGTTAAAAATTAAAATACTCTTTTATAATGCCATTAAAAAGATTAATTTTTTTATCAATATAGATCTGAAGAAAAGTTAAAAACAAAACTAGTATACCCAATGTAAAAAAAGGAAAAAAAAACCAATGAATTCCCTGTGTAATCAGTTAACAGCTATCTCAAGCTCCCTGTGCAAAGTTTTTTTTTTACCCACATAAAGTTTTATCAAAATCAAGAGGAAACTATTAGAAAAATGAATTGGATCTCTGCTTGGAATTGAATCTGAACCGGATCTCTGCAGAAAAATGAAAAATAAATGATGAAACCAAAGAAAAAACACAATTTTTTAACGTGGGAGAGGCTTGAGGTTCTTGACATGGTAACAATATTCGCCAAAAAAACCTTTATTGCTCATTAATAAATGTGTAGACTTGTACCTTAAAAGCTTCATGTCCACTCTATCACACGGATAGTCACAAAGTACAATTTTCTTCCAAAGTAAAGACTTTTTTTCCTCTGAACGAAAAGAAGACGATACATTCACCTTATCTACCTTGGCCTAGCAAGGGAGTTGTCGTCGCCTTCTTCGATGGACCATTAAAAAACCCATAAAGTCTGCCATTTTGGGTACGAACGTTCAAAGACCTCCATTTCTGATCAAAACATGTTTTCAATGAAACCCCCATTTTCGATCGAAAAACTGACGGGTCTCGCACCATGAGGCTGGAGTTTGACCTCCGACATACCAAAACCACAAAATCATGTCATTATGAGGTTTAAATATATGGTTGAAACCAAAAAAACTTGCAACAAATCAGCCCAACTTAAAAACCAACACCTATTGCAAAAATTCATCATGGACTGATATGGGTCATAGAGAGTTTTTTTTTCTTCCTCATTGTCAGCCAAAACCATGTCCTTTGGAACCTGTTGAAAAAGAATATAAAAACGAATATGAGAGGAAATAATGAAACAAAATTGTAAACACAGTTAATAACTTAAAAGACTAATATAACACACACAGACAAAGATTACCTTAGAAGATATAAATCGGTGGGAGCTATAGCAGATCGTTGCGTGTGAGAAATAAGAGAGAGAAAAATATAGATGGGTTGTGTGTGAAAGTGTGTACCAATTTATTAAAGGGTCTTTGGTAGAGTTGAAAAGCGGGCTAATAGCAAAGGGTTACCAAAATACCCAAAATTTTGAATTAAAGTGATGTTTCATACAGAGAAAAAAGAGGAAACTAAATAATAGATGGGTATATTTGTGAAGATAGAAAGATAACACTTTAGATTTTTCCATGTCACAATGTTTGAATGGTGACATGGCACAGTTTGAGAACCTTAGATTGCACCGAAAAATTTAATCTCAACCGTTGATATTTTGGAGCAGTAAAACACCCTCCGCTCATATTATATATATATATATATATATATATATATATATATATATATATATATATATATATATATATATATATATATATAGAGAGAGAGAGAGAGAGAGAGAGAGAGAGAGAGGATCAAGTGAGGTCCCCCAATTTGAGGTCCCTGAATGAGGTCTAATTTTTTAAAATAGAAAAAAAATATTTTGGGGATAATTTTTTTTTTATGATTTTTAAACATTTCAGTAGGATTATAAAAAATTAATCAACTCAAAATGAATTTTTTTACTATTTTAAAAAAATCGGTCACACTTTGTCAGTTTTTAATCGCTTAAAAACTAACATTGTTTAACCGATCTTTTTAAAATAGCAAAAAAACTTATTTTGAGCTGATTATTTTTTACGGTCCTATTGAAATGTTTAAAAATCATATACGTAACTTTGAGTATCTGTATATATATATTTTTTATTTATAAGAATTTCACAAATATTAATGTATTATGTATTTATATTATATATTAAACTATAAATGCCTTAAAATATTATGAATGAATAATTCGGAGTTAAAAAATAAAAAACAGAAATTATAAAACAACATTTTATTATTTTCTGAAAAACTCGATTATAACATAGAAATATTATAATTCGGAGTTTCAAAACACATTGCCAAACCCAATTTTTTTATTAGAATTGTATTTAAACACATAAAACAGAATTGTAATTACAAACCAAATACGCACAAAAGGAATTTTGACAAATTTTAAACACTAAAGGAATTTTGATATATTTTCAACACTTAGATCCACTATTTCTCTTCTCGTAGAAGTTCATGCTGGTGGTATAATAATTGGACCTAATAGTAAATTGTCTTTAAATGTTTGAAAATTATTACCAAGGGACCTAATTGTAAATTGTTCAAAAATATATGTCTTTATTCAAAAAATTGTTACCATTACATATTCAAAGGGGCATGCTATTTAATTATAACAATTTCATAACAATTTTTTTTTATATACACACTTTCAACACATGTGGCTTATTAAAAAAATCATTGGAAATAAACACAATATAATGAAGAAAATGCATTTACTCATTGAAAACAATAAAAAAAACTCATGACATTTACAAATTTAAAGTCTTAATTATATACCCCTAAGAGTTATTAATTTACATTAAATGTGCAAAAAGTTTTAATATGAAATATAATTTTGTTAAGAAGGGAAGAAATAGATTATATAATATAAAATTTTATTTATAAATGTGTTCCATTGAGACATTTTTAATTCGAAAAATGCATAACAATAGAGACGGTAGACCCACTCCACTCATGCACTCCTTTGGGTTTTGTCATTTTTCGAAATCCCAAAAAACACAAACAAATAACAATCCAATTTTCCAATCCGGACATTTTGTACTTTCAAGTTTGAATTTCCCCGTCAGTATCACTTTTACGTTCTTTCTAATTCTTTTGTCTATCCTCTCTTTCTCTCACTTCCTCTCTTTTTCACTACATAGATTGTAATTAATCAACTACCACAAAAACCTTTATTATGCAAACACTTAGAGATCTAAATTTCAGTGTTAAATCTTTTATTTAAACCACCACAAAAACCTTTTAAATTCAATGGTTTTAAAGATTTTATATTTAAACCTTTCCAGTGTCAAATCTTTATCTATACGAACAGTAATAAAATAGAGTTTAAATCTCATAGTCTTTATTCAGTATCGTTTTTGCTTACAAATCCTTTCAATTAAGTTTTTGCTTTGGAGTGAACTACAAAAAGAACCCCCTAAAATCACAAAACTGCTTTAAAACAAAACAAAAACAACAAAAATAGTGCAAAGTTGTAGCTTTCCATATGGAGAGACCAACTTTAACAAAGCCCACAATTTTCTAGCCGAGGCAAGTCAAGATTCAATGATGTATTTTCAAAAGGTATTCCCAAACCCATTTCTTTATGATATTTTATCATCATTTTTAAGCCACGTGTAAAAAAACACCACTAATGACAATTCTACAAACCTTTTTGTTTTAGGCATTGTAACAACCCGCCTAATGGGATACCGGGCAATCACTCCTATATCATATTAAACCAGGAGTCACATATGGATCTTTCTTAGCATCATTGTCGAAAATCCATTTAATTACTAATATCCTATTAGGTGAGCGTTAAAAACTTTTACTTAACTAGTCTTTTTAACGATTAAAATAAAACATCCACAAGTTAATGCGTAAATGAACTGAAATGAAAATGAAATAAATTAAAATAACCGAACACTTGGTTCAAATTATACAACCATATCGAATAACATGCAAAGAATAAATTAAAATAGTTGGACCATTGGCCCGAATGTTTATACAGTACCTCCTATCTAGAGTACAAGGATGGAATCGGCTATCAAAAACCTGCACGCATCCACAGCTGCTACAGCTGACGTCTGATTCGAAAGAAGTTCCATCCAGGCATCCCTGTGTCTGGACACCTATATATATATATATATATATATATATATATATAATATAGCAAGAAAGGAAAGTAGATAAACGGGTTAGAGCCCGAGTTTTGAAAATATTTAGCAAGTGCATAAATGCCTTATTATTTTGAAAAAGGTTTTATCTCATATTTAAGTTTGGTATCGCACTCCCATGAGATACCCCTCACCTCTCCGCTAATAGTGCACTCCTAGTGCATCCCTCTAAACATCCTAGTCAAGCTACCCTGCAAGACTAGTCTATCACCAACCCACTATCAACCCTAGATAGTCCAAGTAATGTACTAAGGGCTAAACTTCACCCCAATCTCAACGCTATGCCATGTTCGTGCGTGGGGTGTCTCGCAAAGCGAAATCCAAACAAAGAACCCCCCCGATACACTACTACGCGGCACGGTCGATAGTCGAGATCCGCCAGTCCCTCAGTACATAAAGCGATATATATATATATATATATATATATATATATATATATATATATATATCATAAGCATTTATAATATTAGAGAACTAAGGATTAAACTTTTCCCCAGTCTCAACACATTGCCATATTCGTGCGTGGGGTGTCTCGCAAAGCGAAATCCAAACAAGGAACCCCCCCGATACACTACTATGTGGAAAGGTCGATAGTCGGGATCCATTAGACCCTCGGTACTCGATTCATCCATATATATTCATTTTACCATAAACATCCGGATCTGTCTCCCGGACTGAGAATTCATATATCAAGTATTTATCAATACTTTCATTTTTGTCAAAACTTCCCATTTCCCTTTTTATACTCAGGAAATGTAAATATAAAAGCCAATTGATTATCATGAATTGCTTTAACAAATCATATACTTTCAAAAGCCAATTTTATTATCATAAAAATGCTTTTTCGTTTTAAATCATCCCATTTCCCTTTTTATACTCAGGAAATGTACCCAAAGCCATTTCCATTATCATGAAAATGCTTTGATCAAATCATGCTTCCACATCCCTTCTTCCATCCGGGAGTGTTACCGAAGCAAAACATTTATCCTATTTCTCTTTTTATACTCAGGAAATGTAAATTAAAGCCAATTTATTATCATAAATTGCTTTAATAAAACTAAGACCGCCCCTTCGGGTTTCCCCACTGGACGCGCCCCTAAATGGCTATTATCTTCCAAGGCCTATCTATACAAGACAGCCTGGGAACCTACCAACATCGGGAAGAGGCCATATTGCCTATGGGAAAGTCAGGACCACACCCAGAATCCCCTAACCAGCGCAGTAAACAAATAAACGCCCATATGGCCTAGGGACTATATCCAACCTGCTCAATATCCAGGAAGGCTTCACCACAACGCGCGCAACTTCCCTTATGATAGCGATTTAGGGAGGTGTGTATAATCCATATTTTATCAATTATGAAAAACATTTATCTTTCCATTTTGAAAACATTTCATTTTTATATTTTCAAAATCATTTCCATTATATCATATATATATACTTAAATCACATAGTATATACATATCCTATATATTCCTCCTAAAATATATATAAACGGCCATAGTGGCCTATAGCATCTAGCGATGACCAATAATCCCAAAGATTCCCTCCAGGAATCATAATCATGCATTCATATATGCATGATACTATATCCAAAGTATTTCTTACTTTAATAAGTAATACACCCTTAAGTCCCATCTATGGATTCATTTGGATATCTCCAAATATACTAATTCACTCTAAGTGAATTTACATATATATATATATATATATATATATATATATATATATATATATATATATATTCCCAAATCCACAAGTCCCTTAGGACATAACCTTCTATAATACTTTAATTTAGAAGACCCTTAAACTTTAATCTCAAAGAGGAGAAGTCATACTAATCTCCAAAATCTTGGGCTGAAAATAGGGCCCCGGTCGACTGGTCCTGGACCCCCGGTCGACCGTGAGTTGCAAATAAGCCTACAAAATAAAGCAGTAGGCCCTTTCTTCTTGACGCGATCAACTGGCCTTAGGGGCGCGGTCGACCGGTCACACTAGGTCTCCAAAACTAAAATCCTTAAGTCCCTTATCCAACAACCCAAATTCATTTTTGGGATTTCTAAACTACCCCAAAAATTATCCCGAACATCTACGAAATTAATTCTAGCCGTAATTTTTCCAATTCCCGATTTGATTTCCGAGTTGATGATTTCAACCCGGAGCTGCCATCTTGTAAAAATCATATCAAATCGTAGAAAAATCAGAAAAATACGCGGTCGGTGCCCTCGCGACTGTATCGAAAACATCTACAACTTTTGTGTTTTGGCTGAAAGCTAAATCAATTCTTTTCTTGGCCAAAATAGCCCGCTCAAGTGACCGGTTACTATTCATCATCTTCTCCGAGACGATTTCGGCCATTAAAGCTTCTTCCAAGCTTTTGTCGCCTCACCCAACGTCCTACAACCTCAACCAACTACAAATACAAATATATTAAGGGTTCTAAACATACTAGAACCCAAAACCACCAATTAATTTAGGTTAAAACCTAAGTTCCACAAATTGAAATATTATTGGGGTTTAATTGTTTTAACTCCCAAAAAACCCGTTTTATCCATGATAACCCACCCCAAAACCTTTAGGGTTTGTTTATACCAAACTATGGTATGAGATATTTATGCAAAAATATAAATAAAGAAAGTAAACACTTGCCTCGTGGATAAAATCCGACGACCCCGAGTCGAATCCGGCGGAGTTTGGCCCGAATCTCCATTTTCTCCTCCTCTTTCTCCTTCCTCTCTCTCTTCTCTCTCTTTTCTTTCTTTCTTTCTTCTTTTCTGCCTATCCCCCTCTTTATATAAGAATAAAAAGGATTATACCCCTTAAAACTCAAAAATGACTCGTTTACCCAATTACGAGTTACTTTTACCTCTAAAATTTTCCGAAACTCATTTTCGACAATCGGACACTCTTTTCCGACTATCTCGGCCATTCCGAGAATCATGGCGCAGTCGAAATTCCCATCCGAGGTATTTGACCGCACATCACTATTCCAACCCAAAATAAATAAATGCGGATTTTCCAATTAAAAATCTTACCTTGTGTCGCTTTACTCAACGGCGACATATAATTAAAATATTTCGACCTATATAGTCCCAAAAATAATTATACCACCCATCGAAAATCATCAAATCCACGAGAATCCCAAAAATCACTATTTAGAAAAATTCCCCAAATTCTAATTTATATTTATTTATGGAATTTAATTGTCTCCAAAAGGGCGGGTTGTTACATACTCCCCCCCTTACAACGGAATTTCGTCCTCGAAATTCGGATACAACCTACACCATCTAACTAGGATCACTCCAAATCCTAATACCTCAAGGGAAACGATACTAACCCAACGGTTCCCAACCATATGCTACACGACTATCACGATCGCAAAGTGACTCTTATGCGTCACATAATACCCATCATCTATAATGCCTATCGGCATGCATTTCAACCTTATATACTACGCCCATTCTATTTCAGGCGGTATATAAAACCATCTTACCAAGGTGCCCATACACCTTTCTAACTTGTGCATATCTGCACATCCGTAGTGAATGTCTGACACGTAACACTCTCTCCCAATAAGGATCTCCTTTCCTCGGTGTAATACTCATCTATGGGTCCTCCCGACTCGCAAAAATTTAATCCTCCTAACCTCGGCGCCACTAACTCTAGCGAACCTACATCCTACTAATGCTACGGTCTAAGCGTTACCCTACTTAAGCGAAACGAGTATCCTAAATATGTCCCTAGTGCCCAAGGCCTATCTCAACTTCCAACATTTGCTCGGTTTCGTGCATGGGACGTCTCGCCAAGGCAAAATCCAAACAAGGAACCCTCTTGTTACACTACTCCCTCGCGTCGTCGGTCATCGAGATGTAATGGCCAAAGGCACACCAGCGGGACGTCCTAAATCCTGCCTACGCTAACCTACGAACGCGTTTCTACTATCTTATCCTTCCGCCCATACGGAAGGAAACCTAATCAATCGAAGTGCTCACTTTCTGTAGAAAGTGTCACGAACATAATACCCAAAATGTATCTTCTCAAAATTTGCCTATTCATTAAGGCTGGTTATTATCCTCAAACCAATTTCTCTAAGTCCAACCTCACCCACCCACTTGTGGAGAGGGGACCACTTTAGTGCTTTTCCATAGCACAATATTTCCATAAGCATATCATCATCACAGGGTTCGTAGTCTATAGTGGTTCATCCACACTATAAGACTAACCCACATCCTTGCATCCTATAACAGCTCTCCACGCCCGGCGTCGTTAAGAGTCATGTGTGGAGCGTCTCGCAAAGCGAAATCCAAACAAGGAATCCCTCCACACATTGGCACTTGACTAAGTCGGTCACGGAGTCCCGTTATTTCAACATGAAATCGGGATATCCTTATCCCCTAATCCAACAAAAAGATGGTCTGAAATCCTATATCTAACTAAGAGTCATACCACCCTGCGCTCGCACTCATTTTTAAGTCCTTGTGCAAACAATAATGAGCTTTATCTTACAGCTCAACACAAATCCTGCGGCCTTAAATCATATATATTAGGTCGCCATAAACCCAAATCACGATAATGAAACCTCTACTCATCGAAGTTTCATATCCCATAATAAATAAGGTGAACTCAACCTATATCTAGGTGAGACACCGCAACAATAACCTGTTCCCTCCAGGAACCATGGACACGATAGACTTGCCATTCTTAGCCTGCTATCGCTCCGAAAATACACCATAATGTATTATACTCACCATAATACCATACTCGTATAAACATATAGAACGAGTATCCCAAACCTGGTATATATATACAATATATCAACACCCGCCTCTATGGCGAATGAAGGAAAATAAAATTCCGCTACTGCGGACAACACATAGGCATACATGATATAATGTTATCGATACCGCCATAACTCAAATTACACACACGAGTCTAGGGCTAACTAATACTGCGACATTATCTAGTCACTCCAAATATACCTCCTCGATCGAGGTAAAACTCATAACAACATCCTTCTAATTCCGGCTAAATCATGGGGACTCACGATTAAAACTATCCGTAAGGTCCCTTTTGAACCCTCAATTTCAATGAGGAATTCGACTTTAGTACCACTCTCTACTTCAATGGTACCGCGGTACTCCTAACTACCATTATTCAGTAGTCGCCGCCAAAATCCTTAACAATTACCATAAGGAGAGTGACCTCTACTAAGGCCCTCGTCCCCAACTTCCACCAGCTGCTCCAGCTAAACCTCACCTCCTGCTGCCATCCAAGCCCCGCACACGATCCTCAAATGAGCGCGCAAAAGATTTCTATAATCTTCTAACATGGCAGGAGAATGAAATCTCACAAGAGAAATCAATAATCCTAATCCTGAGGCTCTACAACAAATGAGAGCAACGCTGAAAGCGTAGTCCATCCACACAGATTCCTAAGGACACTAGAACCTGATGCTCTGATACCATCTGTAACAACCCGCCTAATGGGATACCGGGCGATCACTCCTATATCATATTAAAACAGGATCACGTATGGATCTTTCTTAGCATCACTGTCGAAAATCCATTTAATTACTAATATCCTATTAGGCGAGCGTTAAAAACTTTTACTTAACTAGTCTTTTTAACGATTAAAATAAAACATCCACAAGTTAATGCATAAATGAACTGAAATGAAAATGAAATAAACTAAAATAACCGAACACTCGGTTCAAATTATACAACCATATCGAATAACGAGCAAAGAATAAATAAAAACAGTTGGACCATTGGCCCGAATGTTTATACAGTACCTCCAATCTAGAGTACAAGGATGGAACCGTCTATCAAAAACCTGCACGCATCCACAGCTGCTGCAGCTGACGTCTGACTCGAAAGAAGTGCCATCCAGGCGTCCCTGTGTCTGGACACCTATATATATATATATATAATATAGCAAGAAAGGAAAGTAGATAAACGGGTCAGAGCCCGAGTTTTGAAAATATTTAGCAAGTGCATAAATGCCTTATTATTTTGAAAAAGGTTTTATCTCATATTTAAGTTTGGTATCGCACTCCCATGAGATACCCCTCACCTCTCCGCTAATAGTTCACTCCTAGCGCATCCCTCTAAACATCCTAGTCAAGCTACCCTACTAGACTAGTCTATCACCAACCCACTATCAACCCTAGATAGTCCAAGTAATGTACTAAGGGCTAAACTTCAGCCCAATCTCAACGCTATGCCATGTTCGTGCGTGGTGTGTCTCGCAAAGCGAAATCCAAACAAGGAACCCACCCGATACACTACTACGCGGCACGGTCGATAGTCGAGATCCGCCAGTCCCTCAGTACATAAAGATATATATATATATATATATATATATCATAAGAATTTATAATATTAGAGAACTAAGGATTAAACTTTTCCCCAGTCTCAACACATTGCCATATTCGTGCGTGGGGTGTCTCGCAAAGCGAAATCCTAACAAGGAACCCCCCCGATACACTATTATGCGACAAGGTCGATCGTCGGGATCCATTAGACCCTCGGTACTCGATTCATCCATATATATTCATTTTACCATAAACATCCGGATTTGTCTCCCGAACTGAGAATTCATATATCAAGTATTTATCAATACTTTCATTTTTCTAAAAACTTCCCATTTCCCTTTTTATACTCAGGAAATGTAAATATAAAAGCCAATTCATTATCATGAATTGATTTAACAAATCATATTCTTTCAAAAGCCAATTTTATTATCATAAAAATGCTTTTTCGTTTTAAATCATCCCATTTCCCTTTTTATACTCAGGAAATGTACCGAAAGCCATTTCCATTATCATGAAAATTCTTTGATCAAATCATGCTTCCACATCCCTTCTTCCATTCGGGAGTGTTACCGAAGCCAAACATTTATCCCATTTCCCTTTTTATACTCAGGAAATGTAAATTAAAGCCAATTTATTATCATAAATTGCTTTAATAAAACATAGACCGCCCCTCCGGGTTTCCCCACTGGACGCGCCCCTAAATGGCTATCACCTTCCAGGGCCTATCTATACAAGACAACCTGGGAACCTACCAACATCGAGAAGCGGCCATATTGCCTACGGGAAAGTCAGGACCACACCCAGAATCCCCTAACCAGCGTAGTAAACAAATAAACGCCCATATGGCCCAGGGACTATATCCAACCTGCTCAATAGCCAGGAAGGCTTCACCACAACGCACGCAACTTCCCTTATGACAGCGATTTAGGGAGGTGTGTATAATCCATATTTTATCAATTATGAAAAACATTTATCTTTCCATTTTGAAAACATTTCATTTTTATATTTTCAAAATCATTTCCATCATATCATATATATATACTTAAATCACACAGTATATACATATCCTATATATTCCTCCTAAAATATATATAAACGGCCATAGTGGCCTATAGCATCTAGCGATGACCAATAATCCCAAAGATTCCCTCCAGGAATCATAATCATGCATTCATATATGCATGATACTATATCCAAAGTATTTCTTACTTTAATAAGTAATACACCCTTAAGTCCCATCTATGGATTCATTTGGATATCTCCAAATATACTAACTCACTCTAAGTGAATTTACACATATATATATATATATTCCCAAATCCACAAGTCCCTTAGGACATAACTTTCTATAATACTTTAATTTAGAAGGCCCTTAAACTTTAATCTCAAAGAGGAGAAGTCATACTAATCTCCAAAATCTTGGGTTGAAAACAGGGCACTGGTCGACCGGTCCTGGACCCCCGGTCGATCGCGAGTTGCAAATAAGCCTAAAAAACAAAGCAGTAGGCCCTTTCTTCTTGACGAGGTCGACCGGCCTTAGGGGCACGGTCGACCGGTCACACCAGGTCTCCAAAACTAAAATCCTTAAGTCCCTTATCCAACAACCCAAATTCATTTTCGGGGTTTCTAAACTACCCCAAAAATTATCCCGAACATCTACGAAATTAATTCTAGCCGTAATTTTTCCAATTCCCGATTTGATTTCCGAGTTGATGATTTCACCCCAGAGCTGCCATCTTGTAAAAATCGTATCAAATCGTAGAAACATCAGAAAAATACGCGGTTAGCTCCCATGCGATCTTATCGAAAAGATCTACAACTTTTGTGTTTTGGCCAAAAGCTAAATCAATTCTTTTCCTGGCCAAAATGGCCCCCTAAAGTGATGGGTTACTATTCATCATCTTCTCCGAGACGATTTTGGCCATTAAAGCTTCTCCCAAGCTTTTATCGCCTCACCCAACGTCCTACAACCTCAACCAACTACAAATACACATATATTAAGAGTTCTAAACATCCTAGAACCCAAAACCACCAATTAATTTATGTTAAAACCTAAGTTCCACAAATTGAAATATTATTGGGGTTTAATTATTTTAACTCCCAAAAAACCCGTTTTATCCACGATAACCCACCCCAAAACCTTTAGGGTTTGTTTATACCAAACTATGGTATGAGATATTTATGCAAAAATATAAATAAAGCAAGTAAACACTTACCTCGTGGATAAAATCCGACGACCCCGAGTCGAATCCGGCGGAGTTTGGCCCGAATCTCCATTTTCTCCTCCTCTTTCTCCTTCCTCTCTCTCTTCTCTCTCTTTTCTTTCTTTCTTTCTTCTTTTCTGCCTATCCCCCTCTTTATATAAGAAGAAAAAGGGTTATACCCCTTAAAACCCAAAAACGACCCGTTTACCTAATTACGAGTTACTTTTACCTATAAAATATCCCGAAACTCATTTTCAAAAATCGGACACTCTTTTCCGACTATCTCGGCCATTCCGAGAATCATGGCGCAGTCGGAATTCCCATCCAAGGTATTTGACCTCACATCACTATTCCAACCCAAAATAAATAAATGCGGATTTTCCAATTAAAAATCTTACCTTGTGTCGCTTTACTCAAGGACGACATATAATTAAAATATTTCGAACTATATAGTCCCAAAAATAATTATACCACCCATCGAAAATCATCAAATCGACGAGAATCCCAAAAATCACTATTTAGAAAAATTCCCCAAATTCCAATTTATATTTATTTATGGAATTTAATTGTCTCCAAAAGGGCGGGTTGTTACAGGCATGATAAAAATCTGATGTGAGTAGGCAACTCGGTGGAACAAAGAAAGGATGTCATGCACAAAACACACGAAACGAGTCGACGTTTTATCACCGACAATCGTAGTTGCATAACATGCCCTTATGATTACCTTCAACTTGTTGAATCCTGTATATCATCAAAATCACTCACTCAAGGCAAGATACTTCGTCAGTGTGACACACCCCCTAATTAAATATCGGGTGATCAAGCCTTTATTAAATTAAAACAGGATTTACAAATGGTTCATTCTTAACATCACTGTCAAAAACCTTTTTTTTTAAACTTTACTAACCACCTAGTATTCTAAAAGTCGGTGCAAAATTTTATCTTTCATTAGACAAATAACTAACTGAGTAGAAAACTAAATAAATCATTCATCACATGAAATATCTAAACCAACGCAAAAAAATGAATGAATTAAAAATCTTGTCGAATAAACCATCGACAACAAATATCCCAATTAAATAGTAATCCAGTAATACAACCAAATCTAATAAAAACATGAACTGAGATACTAAATCTGAAAGGGGAAACTGTAACCGAAATAGATTCCTTCCCCAGGAATGAAGAATAGATGCGTCTAATCCCAAACATTGCAAGCATTCACTTGTGCCGCAATTGCGTATTCCTGAAGCATAATATCAAGTCTGGCGTCCCTACGGATGGACACCTTAAAGGTTTTGAAAATATTTTTATAGCAAGAGTTAGTACTCAATTTTTTTTTTAAATATTTAGCAAGAGTTTATCACAGTTCAAAATTGGTTATTGATTACATATGTTACTTACAGTCTCTTGAGTATCCTCACCCCTCAACTATTGTGCATGCCTAAAGTTCTCTACTTAGCCCACCCAGCTGTACTAACCAAGCTAACTAGACATAAGTATCAACCTGGACTATCAACATCTATAAGTCCCCATACCGCCCATACAGTACGTTAATCGAGTTAACATTTCTCGTATGTTAAGCATTGAAATTATCATTTCATTTATCTTCTCTTTTATTCAATTAATTAAGTTTCACAACTTAATTCATTCTACTGTCACACGTAAGTAGAATATTCACACAGACACAGACACACAACCCCCCCCCCACCCCCCCCACACACACACCCATATATATATATATATATATATATATATATATATATATATATATGTATATTCTTCTTATTGATATACATATAGTAATAGTGTCTCTCCAATGACCATCATGAACATAAGGGAATTAACCTTCCTACATGTTTTCACTTTCTCAATTAATTACGTTTCTCTACTTAATTTACTTTTAGGATACCACATCTACTTTCACGAACAAGTAGTATATTCTCATTTGAACATATTTTACACACTAATATATACCATTACGGCATCTCTTATAACGACCACCATTAATAAAAGGCATACTCTGCTATCAAGGTCATGTATCACTCACTACATTAAGACCATTGGTTCGGAATACTGCCACAAACCAAAAATCAAATCACAAATAATGGAGGCGAACATAGTTCTAAGCCTTTGGGCTACGAACATACCTAATGTACCCAAATAAACTGTCAGTCTCACTTATACACAACATATAGTGAGCCGCCCTAAGTTCTATGTCCTGAAGCGCAAATCCTGGCCTCCCTGGAATCAGCAAGGTGGGATCGCCCATTGCGCGAGAACCTCCATGATAGCATTCAACGTAGGTATGCTAACTCATGATCATCAATCATATAAGTACACACATAACCCATACATATATAATCAGTAAGTATACATAAAACTTCATCATCAATATTTGTACGTAGTATATATCAGTTGAATACTCACTATAATTTCATTTTACGATTATTCTCACTATCGCCTTTAATTGAGTATTATTCTCTACGCTAAGGGACCTGGTTACCCTTTTATGAATTTAGTATCTAAGTCTTCTCTCACTCTTTTCCGTAATTACATTCTCATTCTTGCGAATTAATTACTTTGTCGTTAAATCTCGTTTAGTCACCGTCTTAATTCTCTCAATGCGACTAAGCTCCCATAACTCTATCATGACCTAGTGCAATATAAAAGATACCTCATTATATTCTAACAATATCCCAAAAGTTTTCCCGACAATAATTTAGGAGTTCTAGGTAAAAAGGGAGAATTCATATGTTTTAGGGAACCGAACCCATTCGCCTAGCTGAACCTCGGCTTCTTCGTTTTACAAGTGCATTTTTCACGATTAATACACCTATACCCTCCATGTTTCTCCACCAAACTCCAAACCAATTGTCCCAAATCCTTCTCACATGTATTAGGACTATTTCTAACGTAATTTTTGCATAATCTCTAATTTATTGTCATCTACAGATATCAAACCTTTCTACATGCAATTCCTACCCAAACATGCATTTAAATCAATATTTTCTTCCAAGAATCATCAAAATAATCAATATAATTAGAACCTTAGTCACATGGGTATTATAACTTCATATTGATTTGCAATAAACACTTGCCTTAATAGGTGCGATATAATTTTGCGGTGGTGATGATGGATTATTGTTCTTCTCTTCCAATCTTCACTCTTTAGATGATTTGAATGCAAGAACAAGGTCCAATCTTGGACAACACGTGGTTTCGTTTCCTTTATTTTCTTCCAATTGAAAGTTGGATATCCCAAATGTTAATTTTTATCACTTATGTTTATCACTCTAGTCACTAGGCCATCAAATTTACAATCCTGGTTGATAACTTCGGATCAACCCTTTTTCCTTCACTAAATGGTGTATTTAGAGACAACTCCACTATATTCCACTCAAGATCTTAATTATGCATAGACCACTCTAGGCATTTGACTATGTGAGACTCTTCTCACTGTCTTTCAATTGCCCTAGTTTTGATAGTCCTCCTTGCTATATACATATTCGAACTGTCCCCTTTATCAAATGAATTACATTCCATCCTTCCTATCCACTTATTATTCTAACAGTCCATCCTTCCTATCCACTTATTATTCTAACTTTGCCACATGCAAACATTCAACACCCTTATCTTCACATTGCTTTGTACTTGACGATTTAAAATCGCTTAACCAGGGCGCCTATACACCCTATAACCTGTGCATATAAATGTTACAAACATCACATACGCAACTTATTACCTGAAACTCGGCCCCCGCTCTCTTAGAATGGCTATATCATACTGGCATTCCCCATTACTTCACAAATAGCTATTTATTTCTTCCCAATATTTCCCCACTCATCAACTAGTGGTGCAAAAGTTTTCTCATTGCTTCTTTTGCAACATTACCTAGCTCCACTGGCCCTATTTCATAATAACTCTCAGCCCAAAGTCCTTTCCCCACTCGTTAAATAATTCTCATTTAAACCGATGCCTTATAATCCAATGACATCTCTCTACTCCCAACGTTTATTAAGGGTTAAGCATATAACATCTCACAACAAAGCCCAAAAGAACTTTTCTCAATGCACAATTCTATGGACTTGTCGATCATCATAATCCTTAATTCCACATAACATAATTAGGATATCACAAATCTTAAGATTTGTGAACTCAGTGCTTTGGGAAGACCCGAGAGTCCGTTATCCGAGTGCGTGAATTCGTCTTGCCGAAGGAGCTAATCTCATTGGTACAATGGCAAAAATTCATTGACAATGAGATCGGGGAGAGACAATTGGCATCTCGCCAATCGGGGAGGGAAAATCGGGAAAAAAGACAAATGTGCACTATTCCGGACGGACGTCTTACGCTGAGGTGGAGCATAGGATGATGATAAGATTTAATTTTTCTATAATAACAAAAATATATTATTTTGCATTATTTTACTTTGCGGGGCCGATACTAATTTTTCTTTATTTTATTTCAGGGGATAGGGAGTGGCCCTGGGGTAGGACAGTTAGGCTCGATACTTATGTGGCTATTCGAACGAAGAAGGGTAAGGATAAGAGGTGTCCCCGAGCATCACGGTCACGATTGTAAGTAATCCGATAGTTTACTTTTTGTTAATTACGTTATAATTTTTTTATTTACTTATTTTACTAATCATGTGCTTTTTGTCATTTCAGGCAAACCTTAATGAAATGCATGAATCGCAGGCCGATGCCGACAAGGCATCTTTGTCCATAGACGCACTCAGCCAAGTGCTTGGAGCTGATCGCAAGGGGAGGACAAGGGGGTGAGCTTGCGGGTGGACAAATCTAGGATCATTGAATTGGAGACGAGCGACACCGGGTTGGCTCGAACGGTGGACTTTCATGATGCGAAGCTGTCCCGTTTAGAGGTGACGATCCAATATATGTTATCATTCATGCATCATTCGTTGGGCGAAAATCGTAAGGAGAAAGGGAAGGAGAAGGTGGTGGAGGAGTAGGTGCAGGAGGACGAGGTAAAGGATGACGAGAATATGGACCTCGCTGCTTCATCGCCGACACCTGCAGACTTTGATGATCCACTCCCCTATTTATCTCCCTTCGACCGACCGATGTCGACACTTAATTGAACGAGTATGTTTTTACTAGACGTATTTGATGGCCAACAGATAGGACGGGGGTTGAGGGACCCAAATACCGTCCAGGGTATGCCAATTCATGGACGTTCACTTCAAGACATCGAGTCCAAGGTGCTCGTCATGCATATGATACCCGAGAAGGAGAACTCCCCCTTATGGTTGCACGAATAAGGCGGCACGATGTATATTGCTGGACGTGTCAATTCGTATATCGTGTGGCCTACTCACCTCCTCAGAGCAAACCTTACCCCAAACATGTAGTGACATTATTTGAATTGAATTGAATTGTTTGAAGTTGTTATATTTGAATTATATTTTGATTATATCGTGCTGCATATTGTTTTGAATGTATATTTTCATTATCTCTATTTTATTTGGATATATGATATTTGAACAGGCACAACATTGCTATAACAGGTACAAATATACTAATAGGCAGGGGCAGTGGCCATACTGCCCAGTAGATTTTTTTCATTTCTGCCCAGAATTTTCACGATCATTGACCGTGACAATTTTTTATTGAATGTCACGAGTTCGTCACGGTTTATGATAATGAAAAAATTATCACGGTCAAAGACCGTGACATGCTTGTGACAATTCTAATGAACTTGTCACGGTCATTGGCTAGTTGACGTCCGTGACAACAAAAGTTTTCACCCCAGAATTGTCACGATCATTGACCTTGACAAGTCCAACTTGTCATGGTCAATGATCATGAAAATTCGACAGATTTGGTGTAGTCCTTGTCTCTCGACACATAAATCAGTTCGTCTCTTCTCATGACTCTCAAGGCATCACTCGATGCGGCGCTCTCATAATCACTAAGTTCTCAGTGCGCAAATAACAATGAGCTAAATCTCTTCACTCAATGATATCCCAATTTACCCTGAGTTACATCAGTAAAAGTCCCCACACACCGGAATTAAATGTAAAGAGACAACTATACTCACCAAAGTCTACGATTCAATACAATATTTATGCAGACTCAACCCGCTTGCATGTGATGCCTCGAAAAACTAAATATTTCTCTTTATCATAGAGAGCACGATAGTCATATATACAGTCTACTACCGTTCAAACCCTCGGTATCCAGTCACTACACAAGACCATAGTATACTCTCCTCCCATAACCCTCATAAGGAGAAAACTTACCATATAATGTAAACAATCACATAGTGTAAACATTATCTTTGTGCCCACCTCTGCTCCCCTTCATATGGAACTAAAGAGATCCCCGTTACCCAATGGTAATTATGTACAACTATAGTACTATTAACGATACTTCCACTAAACTCATTTCACATGCGAATTTAGTGCAAACAAACCATTCTGACCTGCTCGTGTCATACAAAATAGAAACCATCCACCCAGGAATAATGTTCATATCCTAAATTGTCAATTACTCTGTTAGTTCAAGTAGTTCTTGGACATAACACTCTCGTCCCAACGGAAAGCCAAAACTTTTCTTATGATTATTGCCCTTACTGGGCCTCTTGCTCATGTCCCCTAACTCACTGTGGACAAGATTCACATATGTGTTCTCACTCCTTACACATGAGACACCTCCCTATTCTGTTCCACTCTCACTGGCCCCACTGAACATATAGGGGTTGTCCTTTTAGCAGACCTGGTAGCCTTGACCCTAATTGCTACCTCATTTGTCCCTTTAGCTCCGCTGTACCCATGGGACTCGTTGCTGGCATTGACGGCCCTTACTAACTTCACCATCTCCTGGTAGGAATTATATTACTCTTGTTAATTGTAATGCCCCCCTACTAGGTATACCCTTCTATGATGCTTCATAATCATCGTTTAATCCAGTCTACTCACTTGGATCCCTACTTCGGGAATTGTTGATGTAAATATATAAATGTATGACCTTAGTGACATCAGCACTAGTCATCATATTCGGACTTCACATCCACATTTATGTATCTACACACGAGTCAATTATTATCTCACGAACCCTTTTCATCACTCTTCGTACCCCCTTCGCCGATTACGAAGTTTGCTAAGCAAGTCATTATCTCTCTTAAGATCGATCTTTTTCTACCTCCCTTGTGATGAATATCGAAACTCCAATCGTATCATTGTCAAAACATCAGATGTAAGACCTTACAATCCCTTCTCCCAAGTTGTTTAATTCATCATATATCCACTTCCTCGTATGGGGCAATTCACTCCTATTACCACCATGCTACTCCTATAAGCAAGAATATAGCCATAAATTTAGTCATGGGTGTCGTTGCACTCCACCCTTCACTTTTTCTTTGGATTAATTCTATTGATTGGTTCATCACACTTCTTTTATTTCCCTAAATCTAACAGGTGACTCTTTGAAGGAGTCCCCCCGACTCTCCCTTCGCGTATAACGATGGGTGAGTCTGAAGTTGTGTCACCATTTTCTACGATGGTGATTGGGGAATTACTATCCCTGCATGATTATTTTATCGTCACTTCTTGGAATAATAATCGTGGTGACTTCTATCGCAATCACCGTTATTAGGATACTCTCTGTCTTTTGCCTCTCCTTTCCTCCTGCAATATTTTTAACGACCCTCACTGGTCGTCCCATATTGCTCGATGTACGAAGCTCAATCAAACTCGTATATGAATCACATCAACTATTCTTAATAGAAGGAAAACGTAAGTCATAAACGTAGAGGAATACAACAATCCTATCATAACGCTCTACATCAAATAACGCTAAACTGATACGTGAAAATCCACACATATCCTAAGGTCTCTATAACCTTATGTTATGATACCATCTATGACAGCTCGCCTAATTAATACCCGATGATCAGGTCTTTAATAAATTAAAACTGGATTTACATATAGTTCATTCTTAGCATCACTATCGAAAACCTTTTTTTAAAACTTAACTAACCACCTAGTATTCCAAAAGCTGGTGCCAAATTTGATCTTTCATTAGACAAATAAACAACCAAGGAAAAAACTAAATAAATCATTCACCACATGAAATATCTAAACCCACGCACAAAAAATGAATGAATTAAAAATCTTGCCGAATAAACCATTGGCTACAAATATCCCAACTAAATAGTAATCCAATAATAAAACCAAATCCAAAACAAGCCTGAACTGAGATAATAAATCTGAAAGGGCAACACGCCCAACTGAAAATATAACCAAAAAAGATTCCTACCCTAAGGATGAAGAATATATGCGTCAAATCCAAAAATCTACAAGCATCCACCTGTGCCGCAGCTGCGTATCTCTGAAGTAGAATATCAAGTCTGGTGTCCCTGTGGCTAGACACTTAAAGGGTTTTGAAAATAATTTTATAGCAATATTTAGTACTCAAAACATTTTGAAAATATTTTGCAAGAGTTTATCACGATTCAAAATCGGTTATTGATTACACATGTTATGTACACTCTCTTGAGTATACTCAACCCTCAACGATTGTGCACGCCTAATGTTCTCTACTTAACCCACCCAATTTTACTACCCAAGCTAACTAGACATAAGTATCAACCTGGACTATTAACATCTATAATCTCTATACCACTCATACATTACGCTAATCGAATTAACATTTCTCGTATGTTAAGCATTAAAATTATCATTTCATTTATCTTCTCTTTTATTCAATTAATTAAGTTTCACAACTTAATTCATTCTTTTAGATATACACTATCTAAAATTCTACAGTCACACATAAGTAGAATATTCACACACACACACACACACACAAACACATATATATATATACACATGTAGTAATAGTGTCTCTCGAATGACCATCACGAACATAAGGGAACTAACCTGCCTACATGTTTTCACTTTCTCAATTAATTAAGTTTTTCAACTTAATTTAGTTTTAGGATACCATGTATACTTTCACGCACAAGTAGTATATTCTCATTTGTATATATTTTACAAACTAATATATACCACTACGGCGTCTCTTATAATGAACACCATTAATAAAAGCCATATTCTTCTATCAAGGCCATGTATCACTCACTAGATTAAGACCATTGGTTCAGAATACTACCTCGAACCCAAAATCAAATCATAAACAATGGAGGCGAACGTAGTTCTCAGTCTTTGGGCTACGCACATACCTAACGTACACAAATGACATGCCAGTCTCACTAATACACAACACATAGTGATTCGCCCAAAGTTCTATGTCCTGCGACACAAATCTTGACCTCCCTGAAATCGGTAAGGTGAGATCACCCACTGCGCGAGAACCTCCGTGATAGCAAGTAGCGTAGGTATGCTAACCATAATAATCAATCATATAGGTACCCACACAACCTATATATATATATATAACCAGTAGGTAGACACACAACCTAATCATGAACATTAGTACGGTGTATATATCACTCGAATACTCATCGGACTTTAATTTTATGATTATTCTCATTATTGCATTTAATAGAGTATTGTTCTTGATTCGTATTGAATCATGCATTTAATTACCCTCGAACTTTTATATTTTAGCCCCCTTGGGTACTTTAATGTCTTTATTTATGCTCGTTAATCATACAACCTCCGTTTTATATGCTAACATGTTATTTGAGGTATTATTGAGTGTTTATAGGTATTAAAGTGCTATGTGTGGAGTTTGGATGCATTCCGGTAAAGTTTCGTCAAGGTTCGCACGTTAAGGGGCATTTCGATAATTTCACACTTAAGAATTTTTGCCTGAAGTATCCACAAAAGTTGTAGCTCTCGGGTCAAGCTTCATGTGGCATCAAATGGTGCTCGAATCGGAGTTCGAACGAAGAAAACACGGATCTTTAATTGGAGAAGAATTATAAGTTTTTAATTTAATATTCTATTAATATATTAACAATTTGTTTAGTTCCCTCCATATCCTTTTCTCTTTCACTTTTGCAGCAAACTTCATTCACCAAATCGCGATTTTGGATTTTGGCTCGGGTTTTGGCCACACTCAAAGTGAGGAATTGGATCCGAAATTGGAGCATGATTTTTTACCACACACGCATATGGGTCGTTGTCCTTTGGTCAATTTCACGAAATGGGTCTTGACTTTACACCATGGAAGGTCATCAATGGTGGGTGTTTTACCATCTCCATTTATGGACTTTAGTCCATTATTGTAGGTCTCAATTTTAGCTTCCAATAATCATTTGGGTCTCGGCTTATACACAATCGTTGGTCTCGAAATATTTGTAGCTGATCCAAATCACAGGGCCATGGAAGATCTCGATTTTGAGAAGTGGTGCGCAAGTTGCATCAAGGCCGCTACTTTTCACCCTCAATCAAATTGGCACCGTCGTTGGGGACTTTTTTTTTAGAATTAATTTGATTTAGTATTTCGTAGTATTTTTTTTATCTATTTGTATTTTTTCTTAACAATTTTTGTAGGGCTTCTACATTTGAGGGTCGAGAAATGCTAGAATTTTTTTCGACCGCACAATATTTTGTGGAATATCTATCTTGAGCTATTATTGGGGTAAGCATGTCTTATTCTAATTATTTCGGTAATCGTAGTGATAATTCTCAAATCCCCCCTACCCCTATGACTTTTTTTCAATACTTAGAGGCCCAAAAAATTGCAAATTCTAAAATGACTTTGGGTGAGTATTATGAAAGTCAAATTATGGATTATGGAAATTTTGGGAATAATTATTCCGATGTTGTGCCTCAAGATCCTTATGATAAGAAATTTGAAACAAATTGCAATAGCTTTCAAAATTCTTATAATAAAGATTTTGATAGTTGTTCCAAGGATAATTTCCTAACTTTTCATTATTAAGAATCCTCTCATAACCTATGACTTTCGGCGAGGGCTTGTGTATGCTTGAAAATCAATATCGGGAAGAAAATGTTATTGGGAGCATGAGTTGGATTTATTATTTGAATTCGACAACGATTTTTCTTTCGAGACCTTTGAAGTCGAGGAATGTTTTGAACCAAATGAGGACTTTGTGCCTAGTTTGGAACAAACCATTCTTGACTTGGCCATAGTATAGTAGAGAAGGAAAGTGAGTATGAAATGGATATCGTATACATTTTCAATGAAATGATTTCTTCTTTGCCCCCAAAAGAAGAAAGTTTCATTGAAAATGATCCTTTGTCCTTTGAAATTCAATCTTCAAGCAATGACAACTCATCTCCTGAGATTTAATTTCTTTCCTCCCCATCTTTATTCTATTCTGTCACACCGATGCTAGTACTCGATGAATCGGTTCCAAACTTTATAGTTTCAAACCTTTTCACCGATGAGGAGTACTCTCTCGAGTCACCGTACATGAAGGAATCTTTACCCTCATGTGTACCACCTCCCATTCCAACTTCAAAATATTTGGAAGATAATTCTATTTTTCTTGGCCCCCATGTGTATTTGTCACCCGTTTTATCCAAATCTACCATCCTCCCTCCAAAAATGTTAATTGGGGATGGTTCATTTCTTTCACCTTACACATGCCTTTCGTTGTTCAAACGAAATTCCTATTTTTCAGGAGGCATGCTTTCAATTGAGGGCACATCGGTTATCCTCCAAAGTCAAATCATTTTTTGGGTGGTCCCTCAAAAATTTCAACTTCTACTATATATTTAAGTAGAAGTTAAAACGGTAGGTTGTAAATAGTTTGTATTATTTTATTTTCTTATTTTCCTTTTTACTTATAGTCTAGTGTAATTAGTTAAAGTTGATTTCTTTCTTTTGTTATTCTTGGTACTAACATGCTTTGTAGAATTATTGGACTTGTACTTTCCCAAGATCGCTCCATTTTGGGTAATATCGCTATTTTCCTGTTTTTTAACTTGGTTCTTAATTTACATTGAGGACAATGTCAGGTTTTAAGTTAGGGGGTGTGGGATATTTTAACCACTCATTGGTAGTTTCTTTGATTTGATTATATGTTATTTCCAAGCATGATTTTCTTGTGAAAATGTAAAAGTTTCAAAAAGATTTTCTTTCTTTATTTCTCCTTTTGGGCATTTTGCCTTTATTTACGATGATAAATTTTAATAATTGCCCGTTCCAATAGACAACTCAATGATGCATGTTCTTGATTTAGAAGTTATTAGACTTTAGTCCTCAATCATTGATATTATGAATAACTTAATGAACTGAATGTTATCCCATGAGCACATGCACTTTTCTTATTCTATTAATTTGGTTTAAGATTTTTATAATTTGCTAATCTTTTGTTGCATTGTATATACTTACACCGAGTAAGCTTTGTAACTTTCGTCATTTATGAGTGTACAAACTATTCTTTCCTCTTTCAAAACGTTGAATACGTCGGTAATCTCTCTATTCTTTCATTTAATCGTTCATTAATTGAGTTCATTCTTGAAATGTATTACTTGAGCATAATTTTCAAAGGTTGTTTTGACTTGAGAATTATGTAAACATTAGGAAATGATCGTAGGCCATCTTTATTATATCACCCATATTAACCTTGACCTCACCTTATATGTTTTCCCTCGTTAACACCTTTGAGCCTAAATATAGCCTTTTCGTTTTATAACACCAAAATCCCATAACCAACTCCAAATTGGAGTTTTATACCATATATATCACCTTACATACCTTTATTTGGAATGTTACTTGGGATTGAATGATGTTATCATTTTTTGGTTGAAAGTTAGGCATGCGAGAGTGAGATAAGTAAAGAAAATAAAGAAGTGAAAAAGAGAAGAAAAAGAGAAAGAAGAAAAAAAAGAAAAAAAAAGAAAAATGAGAAAAAGAAGAAAAGAAAATAAAGAGAAGTTTTTATATGTTGTGTATAGTGTTCAATAAACTTTGATTACTCTCACGATAGTTATATTTAATGCTTGTATGGAAATCATTTTCCAATTTTGAAATTGGCTGTAATTTTCCAATATCCCGAGTTTTTATCTCCAAACACTTTGAATCTATACATAGATTCTTTCATTTTATACCCTTAACCCCCAACCTACATTACAACCCTATAAAGTCCCATGTGATCCTTGGGTGAATTTAATTTAGAAATTGAAATAGTTTTGATAATTTGTGAAAATAAATTTTGTCTCCTTTAGTGAGCGGTATTTTTTTTATTGAGATTACAAGTTTTTATTTTCTATATAGCGTTCTTCATTTGTGACATGTGCGCGACCTAGTTTCCATTTATATTTACTCTTTATGCATGCATGTCCCGTGTATTACCTCCTCGTTCATAGTAATTTCATTTACTGAGTGTAATGCTCGGTGATGATTGACTTATATGAATGCTTTAAGGTTTATTATCCGATTTATTTAAGTTTTTTCCATATCATACTTTTCATGTGATCGCTCCACTCCCACATTTTAAGATTTCAAATTAACAAAGTTCATTTTATAATGTTAATATTACGGACTGTTGTGTGAATTAGTTCACTTTGTTAATAATGTGTATGAAACATTTTTCGCTATTGTTGGGTATGTCGTATGTGATTGGGCATTATTTTGAGGAAACCATACGATGTATTTGGGTTTTGTCCCTGAAAATTCTCACGAGACGACATCCGTCCACTAGGATAACCTAGGAGTTTAATGGCTTATTGCATATGATAAATGCAATCATTCTCCCACGAAAGTAGCCTTATCCCTTTTATCGATTTTGTACATATCTTTGGCTTTGTGATTTTCTTATTTTTATTCTTGCGTTGAATTTCATTACTAGGGACTAGCAATGTGTAAGTTAGGGGGTATGATTCGTATTGAATCATGCAATTAATTACCCTCGAACTTATGCATTTTAGCCCCCTTAGGTACTTTAATGTCTATACTTATGCACGCTAATCAGGCAACCTCCGTTTCATACGCTAACATATTATTTGAGGTATTATTGTGTGTTTATAGGTATTACATTGCTAAGTGTGGAGTTTGATGCGTTTTGGTAAAGTTTCATCAAAGTCGCATGTGCTGGGGCATTTCAGTAATTTTAAAATTCGAAATTTCCCCCCGAAGAATCCATTCAAGTTGTAGCTCTCGAGTAAGCTTCACGTGGCTGCAAATGGTGCTCGAATCGAAGTTTGAACGAAGAAAACACGGATCTTTAATCGGAGAAGGATTATAAGTTATTTAATTTAATATTCTATTAATATATTAACAATTTGTTTAATTTCCTCCATGTCCTTTTCTCTTTCACTTTTGCAGCAAACTTCATTCTGCAAATGGCGATTTTGGATATTGGCTCGGGTTTTGGCCACACTCAAATTGAGGACTTGGATCCAAAATTGGAGCATGATTTCTGACCACACACGCATATGGATCGTTGGCCTTTGGTCAATTTCACGAAATGGGTCTTGACTTTACACCATGAAGAATCAACAATGGTGGGTGTTTTACCATCTCCATTTATGGACGTTGGTCCATTGTTGGAGGTTTCTATTTTGGCTTCCAAGAGTCATTTAGATCTCGTCTTATACATAATTATTGGTCCCGGAATATTTGTAGTTGATCCAAATCCCAAGGCCATAACAGATCTCGATTTTGAGAAGTGGTGTGCGAATTGCATCAGGACCGGTGGATCGATAAATCCCATTTTTCTTTTAATCCTTAGAAGTGTGCCCTTACCCTCTTCATGCGGTTGACTGGCCCAAGCCGCAGTCAACCAATCCCCTGTAATTGGGCGTGTGTTTTTTTACTTCTCTCCCCCATTCCCTTTTCTATTTTATTTTCTTTTACTTTTGTTCCTTAAAAAGAGAAATTATCCCTATTTGTTTTCTTTTCCTTTTTCTTTTAGTTCTCTTTGCCCACTTAGTTTAAATATCCCATTTGGCTTATTTCGTTGGGATGACATAATATCTCTAGTTTTCCTCTCTCTCTCTCTCTCTCTCTCTCTCTCTCTCTCTCAGTTTAGGTTCAGATTAGAGTAATATTTGGGGATTTTATTTTGGAGATCACCCTCCTCCATTTTTCTTCTTGGTTTTTTTCCACCATTAATGTAAGTTTTCTTGTTACTATTCATTATCTTCTTCTTTACTTTAAGCATTGTAATCTAGTTTTTCATGATTTATTTATTATTTCAAGCCTAGTTTAATTTGTAGTGTTAATCTAATTTGTGTTGCTTAATTAATTAGTTAGTTTAATTTTTGTTGTTTACCATGTTTAATGGATAGTTTAATCTACGTTGTGTTGGATTGAACTCACCTATGGTTGTTTGGTTGGTTTTCTATGGTGATGGAGTTTAACATGTTTATTTTGATTGGGTCGTTCTAGTTATTCCGCCTAGTTGATTTAATGAGCTAAATCATGTATGCTCCATATTTATGACCTAGCGTGCGTAATTTTCGGGGTATTTGTTGACGCCAAAATCTTATTAGACTTTTATGCAAATTTAGGGGTATGATAGCTCTTAATTTAATTAAATATCCAAACGAGACGCAATCTTAATAACTCGTGAGCCCAAGTAATCATTTATACCAATTAACTTAAGGTGAGGGATATCCAGCACAACCTATTTATTCACTTTGTTAATGATAGTTTAAATACACTCGCCTAGAATAATCTTTTCTCTTTATTATCTTTTACTTTTTGTTAAGATTACCCTTTTACACCGTTTATTTTAGAAGTACTAAATCAATTAATATTCTGGCAACTCGTCTCTGTGGATTTTCGATACCCAGACTTGGTTGCTATACTCCATTTTTTAGTTTAGTCATAAGTTTATGTTTTTGTATTAAGGTGGTGAACAGAAAACAACGATTGGCGTGCTAAGTACGCACTACTTTTCGCCCTAAATCAATTCTTTATTCTAAGGGAGCTAGTTACCCTTTTATGAATTCAGTATCTAAGTCTTCCTTACCGTATTGGTTTGTGCAATAAGTTCACTCACGCTTTCCCGCAATTACATTCTCATTCTCGTGAATTAATTACTTTGTCGTTAAATCCCGTTTAATCATCGTCTTAATTCTCCCAATGTGACTAAACTCCCATAACTCTATCATGGCCTACTACAATATAAAGATCCCTCATTATATTCTAACAATCTCCCAAACGTTTTTCAGACAACAATTTAGGAGTTCTAGGTAAAAAGGGAGAATTTACATTTTTTAGGGAACCAAATCGGTTTGCCCTTCTGAACCGAACCGGTTCGCACCTCTGAACCTCGTGTTCTTCGTTTCACAGATGCATTTTTCACCATTAATACACCTCTAACTTCCATGTTTATCCACTAAACTCCAAACCAATTGTCCCAACTCCTTCTCACATGTATTAGGACAGATTCTGACGTAATTTTTGCCTCAAAACATTACGAATAATATTCAAGAATGGATTTAATCTCTAATCCTCAAGAATCCTAGCTGTTCATATTTTTCCTATATCATTCATCAAAACCCAAATTTAGTTCCTGAAAAATTACACATAATCTATAATTTATTATCCTCTATAATCAATATAATTAAACCCTAGTCACATCATTATACCAAAAACAATAATCTGGTACGATTTAAAACTGTGCCATATCAAATCTGGCCCGATTTTGAACTGTGCCAGAATCATGTGTTCCAAAATAGCCAATTTTTTCTAGCACAACTCAAAAGTGTGTCAGATTTGACCAAACAGGAACACTTCTGGCACACTTTAAAACTGTGCCAGATTTTTTATTTCTGGCACACTTTATAACTGTGCCAGATCGAGTACATTTTTATTCTCTTTTGGCACAGTTAAAAATCGTGCCAAAATTGATACACTTTTGACACGGTTTTGAACTCTGCCAAATTTTTTGAATAAAAAAATTAATTATTTGAAAACAAGAAAATTCACAAATTGTGAATCTTGAAAGTTGTTAATAAACTAATGTATATACAAACTTCAAAATATTACAAGTAATAATAGTTCACAGACAAAAAAAATTGGGCAGAGTTTCCTCTACTTTCTGGACATTCTAAAACCTGTTAATATAATACCGGCATAATGTAAAGCCCGTACGACCATAAAATACAACAATAAAATTATAAAAGCCCGCACGACCATAAAAGCTAACAATAAAACTACAAAAGCGTAGATGGTCATAACACAAAAATATAGAATCCTGAATATTATTTTTAAGACTAATCTAGATATTTTCAAAAATTATCGTCATATTCTCAAACCGGGAGACCCTCGACTACGCGATCAGTTCCTACAAGTTACATTGGTCACGTGCGAGGTGTTCGTGCCTCTTATGGGGTCGTTTGTGAAGTTCGTTTGGGTTTTTACCCTCAAACAGTTTTTTTAAGCCTAATCTAGATATTTTAAAATTATCATCATATTCTCAAATTGGGAGACCCGTGACTACACACTCAGTTTCTACAAGATACATTGGTCCCGTGCGTGGTGTTCGTGCCTCTTACGGGGCCGTTTAGGGGCTGGTTTTGGTTTTCACCCTTAAACAACTTGTTTTTAAGCCCAATTTAGATATTTTCAAATTATCGTCTTATTCTCAAACCGGGAGACCCGCGACTACGCGTTCAGTTCCTACAAGTTACATTGGTCCCGTATGAGGTGTTCGTGCCTCTTACGGGACCGTTTGGTGGCTGCTTTGGCTTTTCAACATTTAACGACTTATTTTTAATCCTAATCTAAATATTTTCAAGTTATTGTCATATTCTCAAACTGGGAGACCCGCGACTAAGCGGTCCGTTCCTACGAGTTACATTGATTCCGTGCAAGGTGTTCGTGCCTCTTACGGGGTCGTTTAAGGCCTGGTTTAGATTTTCACCCTCAAACGGCTTATTTTTAAGCCTAATCTAGATGCTTTTAAATTATTGTCATATTCTCAAATCGGGAGACCCGTGACTATGCGGTTAGTTCCTACAAGTTACATTAGTCCCGTGCGAGCTCCTCGTGCCTCTTACGGGACCGTTTGGGGGATGGTTTGGGTTTTCACCCTCAAACGGCTTGTTTTTAAGCCTAATCTAGATATTTTCAAATTATCTTCATATTATCAAACCCGAAGGCCCGTGACTACGCAGTTAATTGAATGTCAACAATAGAGCTTTGTAAACCCTGAGGGTAAATTTAAAATTTTCCTACATAAAATTTGACCTTCAAATAATTGATCAGAATAATATAGGATAGATTAATAATTTCCTACATAAACTTTCCTACATAAACTTTCCTAAGCCAAAGTTGAATCAAATGGGAATAGATTAATAGTTTAACCATCCTATTGATTTCTTAAACCGTTCCTTGGTTTTGGCGATACCAAAACCGTTAAATACGCTCGCTATTTTTTTGTTCTGAATGTGGTAAAAGGTGAATAGTTATAAGAGTTGGAGATTAATTCGAGACATAAGTGCAATATATCTATTCCTCAATATAAGTATAAAATCTTAGTTATGAAGATAATACCTTCAAGTGTCAAGTAGTTGGCTTTGTTCTGATCAAGCAGGAACAAACTAAAAATAACATAGACCTCCCAACTGAGTGCGAGTGAGTTTACCTCCGCCATAGCTAAGTAGACAGAAATGTGTTCTCTACCATTTTTATTCTTTCTTCAATTTGGATGGAGTACTAACTTCCTACAATCACATATAGAGTAAATATTAAACTAAGATTGAAATAACAGTAATATATATATATATATATATATATATAGCACAAGGTGGCAGTTAACAACCAACACTACACAAAGCATAAGCAACATTTATTTTTCATGTTATGGTGAACACTTTTATTGATTTTGAAATGAGAAGGGGGAGAGTTATTCTCGAAATCGACCTTAAGATAGAGTTGTGCGGATAAGTTTTGAGAAAATACTTCAAGGAAACTTACAAGAAATAATGTGAAGAAGACAATATAAAGTGTTGAATATCAATCGTTGTATGCAGGTTGTCTATAAAATGTTAAAGAAGGCGATATAAAGTCCTAAAGAAGATAACTCAAAATGTACATATAAATATACATTAAACTCTAGTTAATGAGCCATAAAAGAGGGTAAATTTTGCACGAAGATTGTCATACATACACACACATGCACAGAGATTAAAACCATATATGTATATATCTATACACATTCACACATGTAAATGAAGATTTTACACATAAACAACATAAATTAAAGCAGATTACTCAAATATATATACATTTTTGTGGATATTTAAATTTTTTTAAATGAGTTGTGTATATTTATAATTTTTGTGGAACAAATGGGCAAGCCCTTTGGGCATTAGATGTTTTGTGTGTATGGATGGGGGACTTATTGGGCCAAGTCACACGCGCGCACGCGCCACCGCCGCCTCCATCCGGCCCGGCCCATTCCCGTGTCCGGTACCTGGGTCTTGGGATTGGGCTCATTAAGAAATAATTTTTTGGACAAATAAATTGACGGTTTTTTGGGTTAAAATTAATTATTAACGGTAATTTTTTTCTGGAATAAAAATGTGGTTATTAACATTTGAAAAATTTCTCCAACCCAAAAAAAAATTTCAAATTTTTTTTTCCACTTGACCCACGTTTTTGCCCATTAACGTTAATAATTTTTTGCAATAAAAGGAGGTTAACACCTCCGTTTTTTGCAAAAGTTCTCAGAAAACAAAATTCCTCCTGCTATCCAAAAAAAATTCTCTCCACACACAGAAATGGAAATAATTATTCTTCCATTGAGTAATTATCACATCACATAAATGATTAATTATACTCCAAATTAATTATAGTTTCAAATCCGAGCAATATATATATAACTTAATGATAACATTACATTGTTGGATTGGAGCCTCGACTTGAATTACGTGCTTGACAGTCTAAGGATTTGGCAATGAGAATATTCTGTTTGAAGAAATATAGTGGGTTAAACAAACCCTTTTTATTTTTAAGTCATGAAGAGATTATTATTGGTGTTTTCTTTGGAACAAATAAGAACACAAATTGGGTTTCTAGGGTTTGTGCTTTGTCATCTGATAAGTGCGAAGAGGAATTTTTTTTTTAAGTTAATAAGAAAAACGAAGTTTTATGGGAACGATTGGGGTATTTTGGTCTATGAATTATTTAGGGGTTATGTTTAATTAAAATATATGTTTTTTTAAAGGTTGATAATTTGATGAGAATCTTAGTTAGTTCCCTTAGGTTTGAATTTGGAAAATATTTTAGAAGTGGGAGAAAATTGAGTTATTGAACAATTTAGGAGGAGAAAAAACTCATTTATAATACTATGGCAGAGGCTATCAAAGTTAGAAACAAAAACTAATCCTTGATTTTTATAGGAGAATAACCCTAATAAAATTAGAGAATAAAAAATAAAATAAGGATTAGGTAAAAACCTACCCAAATTCCATTAAAATAGGAGAAATAAAACTAACAACAAGCATATGTCACAGGTATAAATCAATTGTAATCTCCTAATTAAGACTAAATTTCCACATTCCCCTTCAAGTTGGGTTGCAAATGTTTATCATACCCACCTTTGATCTCAAAATCTTCAAAGATGGTTCTTGAAAAAGTCTTAGTCAATATGTTTGTTGGCTGGAGTGTTGTTGGAGTATGCACCAATGAAATTGCCCATTCATTTATCTATTCCTTAATAAAATGATGATATATTTCCACATGGTTCTTCCAATCACGATGATCCGAGTTCTTAGCAATACTTATGGAAGATTAGTTGTCACAAAACATCTTCATAAAATATTCTATCAGAATTTTTATCTCATTTAGAAGTCTCTTTAACCATATTCCTTCAAAGATTCCATGTTCCAAATCTCTAAATTCTGCTTTTGCACTGTTTCGAGCCACAACGAATTGATTCTTGCTTCGCCAATTAACCAATATCGCCTAAACATACGTGCAATATCCCGAGGTTGACCTTCTATCAGTAATAGAGCTGGCCTGGTTTGCATCTGAAAAATCTCAATGTTTCTCTTTTGTATTCTTTTAAAGTAGAGTCCATTTCTACGAGTCATTTTAATATATCTTAGGATACGATATATGACTTCCATATGCTCTTTAGTCGAATTGTTCATGAATTGGCTACCAACGTTGACTGAGAAATCAATGTATGGTCTTATGTATGAGAGAGGTAATTTTCCCCACAACTCTTTAATATCTCCCTTTATCCATCGGTGCACTTCCTTCCACAGTTCCCAATTTCGTAGTGTAATCCATAGGTGTGTCTGCAGGTCAACAACCAAGCATCCCAGTTTCCTTTACTATGTTTGGAACATACTTTCATTGGGAGACTACTATACCCATTTTGATTTAGAAATTTCCATCCCAAGAAATTATTTGAGATTCACCACCTCTTTGATTTCGAAATCACGAGTAAGAAAGCTTTTGAGGTCGCCTATTTCCTCTTCATGGTCTCCTTTCAGGATTATGGCATCCACATACACGATGATAGTGGTAATTTTTCCTTCAAGTGAGTGTTTTACAAATAGAGTGTGGTCAAACTGACATTGGGAGAAACTTAACCTCTTTATAACCTTAGTATAACGATCAAACCAAGATTATAGGAACTGCTTGACCTCACCTTATATGTTTTCCCTCGTTAACCCCTTTGAGCCTAAATATAGCCTTTTCGTTTCATAAACCCAAAATCCCATAACCAACTCCAAATTGGAGTTTTATACCATATATATCACCTTACATACCTTTATTTGGAATCTTACTTGGGATTAAATGATTTTAGCATTTTGTGGATGCAAGTTAGGCATGTGAGAGTGAGATAAGTAAAGAAAATAAAGAAGTGAAAAAGAGAAGAAAAGGATAAAGAATAAAAAAAAATGAGAAAAAGAAGAAAAGAAAAGAAAGAGAAGTTTGTATATGTTGTGTATAGTGTTCAATAAACTTTGATTACTCTCACGATATTCATATTTAACGCTTGTATGGAAATCATTTTCCAATTTTGAAATTGCCTGTAATTTTCCAATATCCCGAGTTTTTATCTCCAAACACTTTGAATCTGTACATACATTCTTTCGTTTCATACCCTTAACCCCAAACCTACATTACAATCCTATAAAGTCCTATGTGATCCTAGGGTGAATTTAATTTAGAAATTGAAATAGTTTTGATAATTTGTGAAAATAAATTTTGCCTCCTTTAATGAGCGGTATTTTTTTTATTGAGATTACAAGTTTTTATTTTCTATATAGCGTTCTTCATTTGTGACATGTGCGCGACCTGGTTTCCATTTATATTTACTCTTTATTCTCGCATGTCCCGTGTATTACCTCCTCATTCATAGTAATTTCATTTGTTGAGTGTAATGCTCGGTGAGGATTGACTTATATGCATGCTTTAATGTTTATTATCCAATTTCTTTAAGTTTTTGACAAATCATACTTTTCATGTGATCGCTCCCCTGCCACATTTTGAGATTTCAATTCAACGAAGTTCATTTTATAATGTTAATATTACGGACTGTTGTGTGAATTAGTTCACTTTGTTAATAATGTGTATGAAATATTTTTCGCTATTGTTGGGTATGTCGCATGTGATTGGGCATTATTTTGAAGAAACCGTATGATGTATTTGGGTTTCATCCCTAAAAATTCTCACGAGACGACATCCGTCCACTAGGATAATCTAGGGATTTAACGCTTATTGCATACGCTAAATGCAATCGTTCGCCCATGAAAGTGGCCTTATCCCTTTTATCGATTTTGTACATATCTTTGGCTTTGTGATTTTCTTAATTTTATTCTTGCGTTGAATTTCATTACTAGGGACTAAAAATGTGTAAGTTAGGGGTATTATTCGTATCGAATCATATATTTAATTACCCTCGAACTTATGCATTTTAGCCCCCTCGGGTACTTTAATGTCTATACTTATGCACGCTAATCAGAAAACCTCTGTTTTATACGCTAACATATTATTTGAGGTATTATTAAGTGTTTATAGGTATTAAATTGCTAAGTGTGGAGTTTGGATGCATTTTGGTATAGTTTTGTCAATGTTCGCACGTTCAGGGGCATTTTGGTAATTTCAAACTTCAGAATTTTCCCTCAAAGAATCCATTCAAGTTGTATCTCTCGAGTTAAGCTTCACGTGGCTGTAAACGGTGCTCAAATCGAAGTTCGAACGAAGAAAACACGGATCTTTAATCGAAGAAGAATTATAAGTTATTTAATTTAATATTCAATTAATATATTAACAATTTGTTTAATTTCCTCCATGTCCTTTTCTCTTTCACTTTTGCATCAAACTTCATTCTGCAAATGGCGATTTTGGATTTTGGCTCGGTTTTTGGCCACGCTCAAATCCGAAATTCTGACCACACACGCATATAGGTCGTTGGCCTTTGGTCAATTTCACTACATGGGTCGTGACTTTACACCATGGAAGGTCATCATTAGTGGGTGTTTTACCATCTCCATTTATGGACTTTTGTCAATTGTTGGAGGTTTCGGTTTTGGCTTCCAAGAGTCATTTGGATCTCGTTTTATACACAATTATTGGTCCCAGAATATTTGTAGCTGATCGAAATCACAAGGCCATGTCATATCTCGATTCTGAGAAGTGGTGTGCGAATTGCATCAGGACCGGTCGATCGGTAAATCCCATTTTTCCTTTGAGCCTTGGAAGTGTGCCCTTCCCCTGTTCACGCAGTCGACTGACCCAAGCCGCAGTCAACCGATCCCCTGTAATTGGGCGTGTGTTTTTCTACTGCTCTCCCCCATTCCCTTTTATATTTTATTTTTCTTTTGTTCCTTAAAAAGAGAACTTAACCCCATTTCTTTTCTTTTACTTTTTCCTTTAGTTATCTTTGCCCACTTAGTTTAAATAGCCCGTTTGGCTTATTTCGTTGGGACGACATAATATCTCTAGTTTTCCTCTCTCCCCCCCCCCCCCCCCCCCCCCCTCTCTCTCTCTCTCTCTCTTAGTTTAGGTTTGGATTAGAGTAATATTTGGGGGTTTTGTTGTGGAGATCACCCGCCTCCATTTTTCTTCTTGGTTTTGTTCCACCATTAATGTAAGTTTTCTTGTTACTATTCATTATCTTCCTTCTTTACATTAAGCGTTGTAATATAGTTTTTCATGATTTATTTATTATTTCAAGCCTAGTTTAATTTGTAGTGTTAATCTAATTTGTGTTGCTTAATTAATTAGTTATATTAATTTATGTGTTTTACCATGTTTAATGGATAGTTTAATCTAGGTAGTGTTGGATTGAACTCAAATACGGTTGTTAGGTTGGTTTCCTATGGTGATAAAGTTTAACATGTTTATTTCGATTGGGTTGTCCTAGTTATTACGCCTAGGAGATTTAACGAGGTATATCATCTATGCTCCATATTTACGACCTTGTGTGCATAATTTTCGGGGTATTTGTTGACGCCAAAATCTTATTAGACTTTTATGTGAATTTAAGGGTATGATAGCTCTTGATTTAATTAAATATCCAAACGAGACGCAATCTTAATAACTCGTAAGCCCCTGTAACCATTTATACCAATTAGCTTGAGGTGAGGGATATGCAGCGCAACCTATAGTTTTTATTCACTTTGTTAATGATAGTTTAAATATAATCACCTAGAATAATCTTATCTCTTTATTATCTTTTACTTTTTGTTAGGATTACACTTTTACATCGTTTATTTTATAAGTATTAAATCAATTAATATTCTGGCAACTTGTCTCTATGGATTTTCAATACCCAGACTTGGTTACTATACTCCATTTTTTAGTTTAGTCATAAGTTTATGTTTTTGTATTAAGGTGGTGAACAAAAAACAACGATTGGCGTGCTAAGTACGCACTACTTTTCGCCCTAAATCAATTCTTTATTCTAAGGGAGCTAGTTACCCTTTTATGAATTCAGTATCCAAGTCTTCCTTACCGTACTGGTTTATGCCATAAGTTCACTCACGCTTTCCCGTAATTACATTCTCATTCTCGCGAATTAATTACTTTGTCGTTAAATCCCGTTTAATCATCGTCTTAATTCTCCCAATGTGACTAAAGTCCCATAACTCAATCATAGCCTGCTACAATATAAAGATCCCTCATTATATTCTAACAATCTCCCAAAAGTTTCCCAGACAACAATTTAGGAGTTCTAGGGAAAAAGGGAAAATTTACATTTTTTAGGGAACCAAACCGATTTTCCCTTCTGAACCGAACCGGTTCGCACCTCTGAACCTCCTATTCTTCGTTTCGCAGATGCATTTTTCACCATTAATACACCTCTAACTTCCATATTTCTCCACCAAACTCCAAACCAATTGTCCCAAATCCTTCTCACATGTATTAGGACGATTTCTGACGTAATTTTTTCCTCAAAACGTTATGAATAATATTCAAGAATGGATTTAATCTCTAATCCTCAAGAATCCTAGCTTTTCATATTTTTCATATATCATTCATCAAAACCCAAATTTAGTTCCTAGACAATAACAGATAATCTATAATTTATTATCCTCTATAATTAATATAATTAAACCCTAATCACATCACTATACCAGAAACTGCAATCTGGTACGGTTTAAAACTGTGCCAGATCAAATTTGGCCCGAATTTGAACTATGTCAGAATCAGGTATTCCAAAATAGCCATTTTTTTCTAGCACAACTCAAAAGTGTGTCTATTTAACTAAACAGGAACACTTCTGGCACACTTTAAAACTGTGCCAGATTTTTTATTTCTCGCACACTTTTGGCACACTTTATAACTGTGCCAGATCGAGTACATTTTGATTCTCTTTTGGCAATGTTAAAATTGTGCCAAAAATTAATACACTTTTGGCACGTTTTTGAACACTGCCAAATTTTTTGGATATAAAAAAATTAATTATTTGAAAAGAAGAAAATTCACAAATTGCGAATCTCGAAAGTTGTTAATAAACTAATGTATATACAAACTTCAAAATATTACAAGTAATAATAGTTCACAGATAAAAAAAATTGGGCAGAGTTTCCTTTATTTCCTGGACATTCTAAAACCTGTTAATATATTACCGGCATAATGTAAAGCCCGCACGACCAAAAAATACAACAATAAAATTACAAAATCCCGCACGACCATAAAAGCTAACAATAAAACTACAAAAGCCTGGATGGCCATAGCACAAAAAAATAGAATCCAATAATCCCCTTGTTGTAGACCATTGACTTCGTGTGTTCCACGTGGATAAAATCTATTGACAAAATATTATTCGGCAAAAAAATAAGATACAAAAGGAGATGATATTAGTAACCGAGTAATTTTAAAAACAAAACTTATTCAAGATGAAAATTTGCATATACGAATCAAAATTATTATTCTATTCATAAATCGAAATTCTTATGACTACGCGTTCAGTTCCTACAAGTTACATTCGTCCCGAGCGAGGTGTTCGTGCCTCTTATGGAGCCGTTTGGGGGTTGGTTTGGGTTTTCACCCTTAAACGGCTTGTTTTTAAGACTAATCTAGATATTTTTAAAAATTATCGTCACATTCTCAAACCGGGAGACCCACGACTACGCGATCTGTTCCTACAAGTTACATTGGCCACGTGTGAGGTGTTCGTGCCTCTTATGAGGCCATTTGTGGGGCTGGTTTGGGTTTTCACCCTCAAACGGTTTGTTTTTAAGCCTAATCTATATATTTTCAAATTATCATCATATTATCAAATCGGGAGACCCGTGACTACGCGCTCAGTTTCTACAAGTTACATTGGTCCCGTACGAGGTGTTTGTGCCTCTTACGGGGCCGTTTGGAGGCTGGTTTTGGGTTTCACCCTCAAACAACTTGTTTATAAGCCCAATCTAGATATTTTCAAATTATTATCTTATTCTTAAATTGGGATAGCCGCGATTACGTGGTCAGTTCCTATAAGTTACATCGGTCCTGTGCGAGGAGTTCCTGCCACTTACGGGGCCGTTTGGGGGTTGGTTTGGCTTTTCACCATTTAACGGCTTGTTTTTAATCCGAATATAAATATTATCAAATTATCATCATATTCTCAAACCGGGAGACCCGCGACTACGCGTTCAGTTCCTACAAGTTACATTGGTCCCGTGTGAGGTATTTGTGCCTCTTACGGGGCCGTTTGGGGGCTGCTTTGGCTTTTCGCCCTTTAACGACTTTTTTTAAGCCTAATCTAGATATTTTTAAATTATTTTCATATTCTCAAACTGGGAGACCCGCGACTACGCGATCCGTTCCTACGAGTTACATTGGTTCCGTGCGAGGTGTTCGTGCCTCTTACGGGGTCGTTTAGGGGCTGGTTTGGATTTTCACCCTCAAACGACTTGTTTTTAAGCCTAATCTAGATATTTTAAAATTATCATCATATGCTCAAACCGGAAGAACCGTGACTATGTGGTTCATTCCTACAAGTTACATTAGTCCCGTGTGAGGTCTTCGTGCCTCTTACGGCACCGTTTGGGGGATGGTTTGGATTTTCACCCTCAAACGACTTGTTTTTAAGCCTAATCTAGATATTTTCAAATTATCATCATATTCTCAAACCCGGAGACCCGTGACTACGCGGTCAATTGAATGTCAACAATAGAGCTTTGTAAACCTTGAGGGTAAATTTAAATTTTTCCTACATAAAATTTGACGTTCAAATAATTGATCAGAATAATATAGGATAGATTAATAATTTCCTACATAAACTTTCCTACATAAACTTTCCTAAGCCAAAGTTGAATCAAATGGGAATAGATTAATAGTTTAACCATCCTATTGATTTCTTAAACCGTTCCTTGGTTTTGGCGATACCAAAACCGTTAAATACGCTCGCTATTTTTTTGTTCTGAATGTGGTAAAAGGTGAATAGTTATAAGAGTTGGAGATTAATTCGAGACATAAGTGCAATATATCTATTCCTCAATATAAGTATAAAATCTTAGTTATGAAGATAATACCTTCAAGTGTCAAGTAGTTGGCTTTGTTCTGATCAAGCAGGAACAAACTAAAAATAGCATAGACCTCCCAACCGAGTGCGAGTGAGTTTACCTCCGCCATAGCCAAGTAGACAGAAATGTGTTCTCTACCATTTTTATTCTTTCTTCCATTTGGATGGAGTACTAGCTTCCTACAATCACATATATAGTAAATATTAAACTAAGATTGAAATAGCAGTAATACATGTATATATATATATATATACACACACACATATATATCACAAGATGGCGGTTAACAACCAACACTACACAAAGCATAAGCAGAATTTACTTTTCGTGTTATGGTGAACACTTTTATTGATTTGGAAAAGAGAAGGGGGATAGTTATTCCCGAAATCGACCTTAAGACAGAGTTGTGCGGATAAGTCCTGATCAAATACTCCAAGGAAAATTACAGGAAATAATGTGAAGAAGACAATATAAAGTGTTGAATACCAATCGTTGTATGCAGGTTGTCTATAAAATGTTAAAGAAGACGGTATAAAGTGCTAAAGAAGATAACTCAAAATGTACATATAAATATACGTTAAAATCAAGGTAATGAGCAATAAAAGAGGGTAAATTTTGCACAAAGATTGTCATACATACACACACATGCACAGAGATTAAAACCATATATGTATATATCTATACACATTCACACATTTAAATGAAGATTTTACACATAAACAATATAAATTAAAGCAGATAACTCAATATATATATATATATATATATATACATTTTTGTGGATATTTAAAATTTTTGAAATGAGTTGTGTATATTTACTATTTTTGTGGAACAAATGGGCAAGCCCTTTGGGCATTAGATGTTTTGTGTGTACGGGTGGGGGACTTATTGGGCCAAGTCACACACGCACGCGCGCGCCGCCGCTGCCGTTCTCTGACACCCCGCCTAATTAAATACCGAGCGATCACTCCTTTATTAAATTAAATCAAGGTAAACAGTTGGTTCATTCTCAGCATCACTGTCGATAAAAATAAATTTTCCAATTTAACACCCTAAATAATTAAGCTAAGTGTCAAAACCATTTTTCATACATAACTTTCCAAATTTTATTTAAAGAAAAATCATTTATTTTATTAACAACATTCAATAAATAAGAATCACACCACATTAAATTGTGCAACATAATCCAATTAATTTAATACATTCGTCAATCGAATGTCAACATACGAAACCTAAGTCACACATCCAAACTGAATAAATCCCATAGTAACAATACTGGAAATCACTGAAATACAATTGTCCAATAACAACGGAATGATGGAAAGAGCTACACATGCCCAACTATATGAAAGTACTAAGAGTGGATCCGAATGAACGAAGTCGTCTAATCAAGAGACCTGCAACTCCCACCTAAGCTGCAGCGCGTTCCTTCCAAGAGATCCTAAGCAAGACGCCCCTGTGGCTGGGCACCTGTAATACATACATATATATATACAAGAGAGAGAGAGAAAAAAAAACGGGTCAGAGCCCGATAGTGTGTTTGATTTAAAATACGTTTAGCAAGTATTTAAATTGATACAGGCCAATGCAACAACATATTAGTGCGACACTCTCTTGAGAAATTCTCACCTCTCTTCTAATGTGCACACCTATCGCACTAACCTCCCCAACGGGTTGTATTATCATTTATCGCACTAATCTTCCCAATTATTTAACTTATCTTATATTACTCGTAAGATTCCAAATTTCATGATTCAATTGTTTGAAAAGAATATTTCAATTAGTAACCAAAGTTCTCATTTTGACTTTATTAATCAATAAAGTTTTCCAATTTCATATTATACTTTCTCAAAACAAGTATTTACAATTTCAGTCATCAACCACGTCCTACATATCAAAACACAGTAGGCAGTTCCAGATTTCAGAATTTCATATATATATATTAACTACTCAAAAATATATATATCAAAACAGCACCCCACATAATAAATATGGTGCGGGCATACTCTACTATCCAAACCCCATATCACTCACATTAAGGGGAATACAAATTCAGAATCACTCTCGAATTGTATTAACACATACACAAACTATAGGTTCCAAGTCCCTTAGGACCGTCTGAACTATTACTGCGATAGCCTGTACTAAGGATACCTATACACAAACAAAATGAGGCGAAGCATAGATTCCAAGTCTCTAAGAGGAAAGAACATACCTGCATCTCTTAGGACCGTCTGAACTATCATTCCGATAGCCTGTACCAAGGATATCTATCTTCTAGGGTACAAGTCAATATCCCCCATAAAGGTCCCATCGAGATAAGACTGTCCCAACGCGGAAACCTCAGGGATAGCAAGTAGCGTGGGCATGATTTTCACACATAGATAGTATATGCATACACAATCATATAACTATACTCATATTACCATATCAATAATGGGTAAATTCTCAATTCCCATAATTACGTCATTTGCATTTATTTCTCATTATATAGTTATCACGTATAACCATTCACATCTTACTTTAATTTTAGGAACCTTTCCACTTACTACATAACGCTCATGGATTATATCCTCCGAAGTATAAAATTCAGTAGGTATTCATTTATGTTCCAACGTAACCCTCTTACGTGTCTCTCCCCTTTAACATATACTTACATTGTCCCTCATGTAAGATATCCCAAAAATATAGATTTCGCCTTACATTAAAGGATTTTGAATTTTATTTTCAAAGATGAGAATTTCAAATGGTTTCGAAATCGGAATTAAAATGGAGTTTTAATTGAATTTTTTATTTTTATTTAGAAGAGTCCTCAAAATATAAAACTCTTTAAGAGTCCTCAAAATATAAAACTCTCTAAGAGTCCTCAAAACATAAAACTCTCAAGTAAAAATAATATTTTTAGAAATCCGACCGTTCGATCAAGCTGAATTTTTGTCAGCAGTCCTATCTCGCCGTTCGCTACAACATACTAAAATTTCAAGCGATTCCAATGGTCCGATCATCCGGAATAAAATTTTTAGTGTTTGTATCTAATTAGAACTCTTTTCTTAATCAAACTCTTAATCCTTTACATGACAAAGGGTTTCCAGAATATCATTTAAGTCATCACTACATGCAATTTCCTATCTCAAATTTGGTTTTTCTTCCATACAATTCATCCTAATCATTCCTAAACCAATATGAAAGATGCATCAACGAAATAAGCAAGATAAACACTTGCCTGGAATTTTCAGAAATCTGGTTTGGTGCCGAAATTGGTGTGGTTGCGTTCCCCGTCTCGCGATCTACGCGTTGGTGGTGACGGCGGTGCAATCCGAGGTGTTCTTGGCCTAGAACTCCTTGGAGAGCTTCTCCTCTTCCTCTCCAATGGCCGTCATTTGTCTTTAGTTGTTCTAACCCTAGAAGACAACCTAGATATCATATATAACCCTTTTAATTTTCGTAGTTTTAATTACCCATAATTGCGAAATGTCTAAAACGCCCTCCCGGGGTACTAATTGGGCCTAAAAACACCCCGAGACCCAAACTAAACCCCCGAGTGCACTTTTCTGACTATCTCAACCCTTTCGGACACGTTGGCGCACTCAAAACGACCATACGAACAACTTATAAAATATTCACTTATTAATCAACATTTAGTCCCAACACATCACAGGCGCATCCCGACTTAAATTTCCATAATTGTCATTTTATTCACACGTGACAATATTATAACAATAAATCTCATATATTACTATACTCATTCAGTAATATTCAACAGATAACAAATTTCCAATAATTACTAACTCTCGTCACGCTAGTAAATATTTAAAGCAACATTCCGGATTAAAATTAAATTAATTTATCTCAATTAAATTTAATAAATCCCATAATTTAAAAGCTATAAAAATACGGGGTATTACATACTTCCCCCATAATAACTGAATTTCGTCCCGAAATTCGAAAAATAAGGCCTATCAGGTAGCACAATTCTGGATATCCTTTTTCGTACACAAACTAACTACACATTACGGCGCTCAATCACTATAGCCCTTTCTTCACAGTAACATTGTTTTGCATTCTCTTTGGAGACACTTCGCATTGTGCTCCCAACCGACAATATTTTCATAGGTCACGCCTATACGTTATACATTTCATTATCTCACTATCATTAGGAGGCCGCACCTCACTACATGACAAATACTCGGATTTATTCATATACAAAACTCCCATTCTGAGAAAATATTACGAACATTTGATCACTCTTGCTCGTCTAAAATAGTCGTGGAATTCTACCATAGTTATCGGATATTTTCTCGACCGATCCAAAAATTCTGATTATCTACTCTCCTCTAAACATACGGAAGGAGAATAGTCGAGGTTCTTCTATAACAAAACCTTAATAAGTACCTCATATGCGACAAACAGGTACGAGTGCTTCTACAGAGCATTCTTGAAATCATCGTACCAAGATTCCAAAATCTCCTTCACGTGGCTCCACTAATCTTTAATCACCATGCGCTTATTCCCTGGCTAAGGGTGATACATCCTACTTGAAATGAAATCTTATCTCTGCTGGTTCCTAAAATCCCATATCAAAGGTGGGATTCACCAATCTCATCCTGATTCAGAAATTTATACTACGTCGGACCATGCACTGGCGCGATCTTTCCTTTCAAAGGAAGTCTGGGGCATACTAGTTAATATTGTAAGCCAGCCCAAAGGAATATCAATCACTTCCTTCTCGTCGAATTAATTCACATGTTCGGGATAAACCCTTGATCTTGTTTTGAGGATGGCAACCCATCCAAGAACTTTACCGACTTTACCAACCTCTTCCAATTTCAGGAATTTTCGATAACCACAAAATTATTTGGTTGATTCTCCTCTTTCAACCAAACCTTACCTATGGGCAGTGCATATAGAGACTACTCACTACGTCTCACTAAACATCGATTCTTCCCTTGAAATGTCTCACATTAAGTGACACGTAATACTCCCCTTCCTTCCTTGTAGTATGCCGAAAGTTCCACCCGTGCTCTTCTCTCCACGAAGCGCACTTCTGGAACTCTTATACTATACTAACATCATTACTCTTTGTATGCGCAAGTCGTTCTCACACTTGACTAATAAAAATTCCGCTCCGGGTGTGCTTCATAACGATTAAATTCTACTCTATTCAAGGAATACCAATTCTTGAATGGCTTCCCACAGCCTTCCAATCAAGTTAGGGCGTGCTATTCTAATTACACACTTATGTATGGATTATCGCCCCTCATGTGACGTTTAATCCACTCTATCACTTCCACTTCGTTATACTAGTCCCACAAACATTTATTTCACACATCTATTACCACGTCCCTTCGACTCGGACTATTTTAACTGTAGTTAACCAAGATGCCCACGTTTTTGCAACACTCTGACCGCCCTGGGAGAGCGAACGACGGCTACTCTTATGTAGGACTAACTAAATTCAACGGAATAGAAGGAATAGGGCATTCAAATTCCATGACAATAAAAGAGGAATAATAATTCTCAACCTTCCTCAGATAAGTACAACAATTTTCCCAAATAGGTACAACAACCAAAATAAATCACTAACGCTCTATTCATCAAAATAATTACAGGTCATCTCTTTTGTATAATATAAAGTTCTTTCCAGATAATCCATGCTAAAAATCATTCCAACTCTTAATTCACCTTGTGTTCTCTACGCGGTTATGACATTTGGGTACTCTCAATCACCCTAGAAATCAAAATTCTTAAATTCTCCTTATCATCGTTCCACCCCTCAACTCGTGGGGATAACTTTCAATGCTTTCCTACCACAAAAATCAGGCTCCAATGACCTTAAAACAAAATTCAACTTCCAACTTACATACATAATTACTTGATCCCATTTCGACCAGGGTACCGAACTCATGGAATAGTGACCAAATGTCTCCCTATTTCCAACCTTACGCTAAGTTTCATGCGTGGGATGTCTCGCAAAGCAAAATCCAAACAAGGAACCCCCCCGATACACTACTACCTAGCATTGCCGGTTATCGAAATCCGTTAGGTCCTCCGTCCATAGTATATACCCCTTTATTCCGTCCCTTGACAGAAAGTTACAATTTCTCCCGTAATTATGCTTAACAATGAACGTTTCACTAATTGCACTATTGTTCAGTATAGGTTGGTGGTAATAGCATTCCATAAACCTCGAATACATACACTCGTAATTCTCGAAATTCCTTTCCCTAATAATAGGGGTATAAATATTAACTCCCACGTCCCTAAAGGATGAATATAACAATGCACTCTTCCTATCACTAAGTCCGGAGTGCTAAACATAATACTGAGTCAAATCTTTTCGCCCAATGGTAAATCCCGATACATACGGAATTATACTGACAAAGTCTATACATACTTTGGCATCGAATATCTCGAGCCCACTATCTCCTCCGAAGTCTCTAGGATAGATAATATAAGTGCGAGTCCAACCTTCTCACGGGTAAAGCCTCGCCAAAACAAACATAAAACATGTTGCACTAATGCAACCACTCCGATAGTCTTGCAATACATGCCCACTATCGTATAACCATTTCTATAATGTTTTAACAAAGAAAATATCATACTCGTGTATCGCATCACTACAACGAGTACTCTCAAAAAAAATATGTGACACTGTTAATATACTCATTCATCCTTCGCGGATAGCACTAAAGAAAAATCCCGCTACACTAGGGAAAAATATTCACATTTTAATAACGTTTAAAATGATATGCATTAAGCTCGTATCACATGCTAATCTAGCAAGGAACAAAATATAGTGACTCACTCGTGTCACATAAACACGCCGCATTCTCTAAGGATACAACTTATACTTCCATCCTGGCAATCATCTTGACTGCACAAATGGTTTTCGGACGTAACACGTCTGCCCAAACCAAAACAAAGTTATTTTAATCGTTGCCTTACTAGGCACCATATTCCTGTCCTTTTTCTCATTTTGGAACATATTATCGTGAGCGATCTCTCTCCGCACAAAATACCTCAACACATAATCCACTTACCACCTGTCCTACTAGCCAGTTTAGGATCTGTCCTCCTCTCGGACTTTAGTAAACTCGATTCCTGTAAACCATCCTGATTGTTCTCTTAACTCTTCAAGCCATAAAGATCATGTTACTATCTATAATAGTACTTACTGAATTTACCATCACTTGGTAAGAATTTAACTATCTGAAGCATTTAAATGGTTTTCCTGATGTGTATCTACATCCTTTTGTGGTGCTATACCACCATCATTGCATTCAGTTTCATTCTCGACTAAATTCTTCGATTTCCTTTAACTTCCCCCACAAAGAAGTGTTATCATTTATATAGTCAAAGTATGACATTGTCAACCTCTGAATCGGTCGTCCATCAGAATTTCCTTCTCGAGTATTATCAACTATTATTACAAGTTGGTCTCCCACTTGGATTCATTTCCCCCACTTATATCTACATCTTCCGATACAAAATTCGCTAACGGTTAAGATTCATATTCACGAATGGACCCCTGACATGCCCTCTCTCAATGAGTTCAGAACCACATTTGCTTCTAATCCTGAACAGTTAAGGAAGGAACATACGGTCAGCACTGTACCTAAGGTTCTCCTATAGGCATAGCATTCCACTTCTAAAATTGGTGGTTGACTCCAACCATTATAATTTCGTCCCGAAAGCCAAGAAAATTTTCTCTAAATTTTCACTTTCAGTTTGCCACACTTCGTCCTATATCTAAGCCTTTGGGTACATTACCTCCTTTGGTAAAGACACATATAATTTCCGCATTTCTAAAACTTCCCATTGACAGTCTCTACACGTTTTTTTTTTAATACGTTGGGTAAGTTTACCCTCGCACCTCATTTGACTATAACAGCATTTGGAAATCACTGTTGCGCCTTAGTCGCCTTTCTAGTCTTGGCTTCTCATGCCATAATAGAGGTGACCTCGACTACAGTCATCATCCTTGGATATATTTTATAATCTCAACTGAACCCTGCCTCCTGATGTACGCTTAACGGTCCTCTTCTGACATCCATCATCGCTCGATATACGCACACATCCGAACGAAATTAGAATACACTAATGTATACACATTATAGCAGGAGAACGAAATCTCGTCAAGGAATCAAAAATCCTAAACATAGGGCTCTATAACAAACAAAGAAACGCTGAAAGCATAATAAGCCGTACAGATCCTAAGGACACTAGAACCTGATGCTCTGATACCACCTGTGACACCCCGCCTAATTAAATACCGGGCGATCACTCCTTTATTAAATTAAATCAAGGTAAACAGTTGACTCATTCTCAGCATCACTGTCGATAAAAATAAATTTTCCAATTTAACACCCTAAATAATTAAGCTAAGTGTCAAAACCATTTTTCATACATAACTTTCCAAATTTTATTTAAAGAAAAATCATTTATTTTATTAACAACATTCAATAAATAAGAATCACACCACATTAAATTCTGCAACATAATCTAATTAATTTAATACATTCGTCAATCGAATGTCAACATACAAAACCTAAGTCACACATCCAAACTGAATAAATCCCATAGTAACAATACTGGAAATAACTGAAATACAATTGTCCAATAACAACGGAATAATGGAAAGAGCTACACATGCCCAACTAGATGAAAGTACTAAGAGTGGATCCGAATGAACGAAGTCGTCTAATCAAGAGACCTACAACTCCCACCTAACCTGCAGCGCGTTCCTTCCAAGAGATCCTAAGCAAGACGCCCCTGTGGCTGGGCACCTGTAATACATACATATATATATACAAGAGAGAGAGAGAAAAAAAGAAACGGGTCAGAGCCCGATAGTGTGTTTGATTTAAAATACGTTTAGCAAGTATTTAAATTGATACAGGCCAATGCAACAACATATTAGTGCGACACTCTCTTGAGAAATTCTCACCTCTCTTCTAATGTGCACACCTATCGCACTAACCTCCCCAATGGGTTGTCTTATCATTTATCGCACTAATCTTCCCAATGATTTAACTTATCTTATATTACTCGTAAGATTCCAAATTTCATGATTCAATTGTTTGAAAAGAATATTTCAATTAGTAACCAAAGTTCTCATTTTGACTTTATTAATCAATAAAGTTTTCCAATTTCATATTATACTTTCTCAAAACAAGTATTTACAATTTGAGTCATCAACCATGTCCTACATATCAAAACACAGTAGGCAGTTCCAGATTTTAGAATTATATATATATATATTAACTACTCGAAAATATATATATCAAAACAGCACCCCACATAATAACTATGGTGCGGGCATACTCTACTATCCAAACCCCATATCACTCACATTAAGGGGAATACAAATTCGGAATCACTCTCGAATTGTATTAACACATACACAAACTATAGGTTCCAAGTCCCTTAGGACCGTCTGAACTATTACTGCGATAGCCTGTACCAAGGATACCTATACACAAACAAAATGAGGCGAAGCATAGATTCCAAGTCTCTAAGAGGAAAGAACATACCCGCATCTCTTAGGACCGTCTGAACTATCATTCCGATAGCCTGTACCAAGGATATCTATCTTCTAGGGTACAAGTCAATATCCCCCATAAAGGTCCCATCGAGATAAGACTGTCCCAAAGCGGAAACCTCAGGGATAGCAAGTAGCGTGGGCATGATTTTCACACATAGATAGTATATGCATACACAATCATATAATTATACTCATATTACCATATCAATAATGGGTAAATTCTCAATTCCCATAATTACGTCATTTGCATTTATTTCTCATTATATAGTTATCACGTATAACCATTCACATCTTACTTTAATTTGAGGAACCTTTCCACTTACTACATAACGCTCATGGATTATATCCTCCCAAGTATAAAATTCAGTAGGTATTCATTTATGTTCCAACGTAACCCTCTTACGTGTCTCTCCCCTTTGACATATACTTACATTGTCCCTCATGTAAGATATCCCAAAAATATAGATTTCTCCTTACATTAAAGGATTTTGAATTTTATTTTCAAATATGAGAATTTCAAATGGTTTCGAAATCGGAATTAAAATGGAGTTTTAATTGATTTTTTTTTTTATTTAGAAGAGTCCTCAAAATATAAAACTCTTTAAGAGTCCTCAAAATATAAAACTCTCTAAGAGTCCTCAAAATATAAAACTCTCTAAGAGTCCTCAAAACATAAAACTCTCAAGTAAAAATAATAGTTTTAGAAATCCGACCGTTCGATCAAGCTGAAATTTTGTCAGCAGTCCTGTCTCGCCGTTCTCTACAACATACTAAAATTTCAAGCGATTCCAATGGTCCGATCATCCGGAATAAATTTTTTAGTGTTTGTATCTAATTAGAACTCTTTTCTTAATCAAACTCTTAATCCTTTACATGACAAAGGGTTTCCAGAATATCATTTAAGTCATCACTACATGCAATTTCCTATCTCAAATTGGGTTTTTCTTCCATACAATTAATCCTAATCATTCCTAAACCAATATGAAAGATGCATCAACGAAATAAGCAAGATAAACACTTGCCTGGAATTTTTAGAAATCTGGTTTGGTGCCGAAATTGGTGTGGTTGCGTTCCCCGTCTCGCGATCTACGCGTTGGTGGTGACGACGGTGCAATCCGAGGTGTTCTTGGCCTAGAACTCCTTGGAGAGCTTCTCCTCTTCCTCTCCAATGGCCGTCATTTGTCTTTGGTTGTTCTAACCCTAGAAGACAACCTAGATATCTTATATAACCCTTTTAATTTTCGTAGGTTTAATTACCCATAATTGCGAAATGTCCAAAACGCCCTCCCGGGGTACTAATTGGGCCTAAAAACACCCCGAGACCCAAACTAAACCCCCGAGTGCACTTTTCTGACTATCTCAACCCTTCCGGACACGTTGGCGCACTCAAAATGACCATACGAACAACTTATAAAATATTCACTTATTATTCAGCATTTAGTCCCGACACGACACAGGCGCGTCCTGACTTAAATTTTCATAATTGTCATTTTATTCACACGTGACAATATTATAACAATAAATCTCATATATTACTATAATCATCCATTAATATTCAACAGATAACAAATTTCCAACAATTACTCACTCTCGTCACGCTAGTAAATATTTAAAGCAACATTCCGGATTAAAATTAAATTAATTTATCTTAATTAAATTTAATAAATCCCATAATTTAAAAGCTATAAAAATACGGGGTATTACACGTTCTACCCGACCCGGCCCATTCCCGTGTCCGGTACCTGGGTCTTGGTCTTGGGCTCATTAAGAAATAATTTTTTGGACAAATAAATTGATGGTTTTTTGGGTTAAAATTAATTATTAACGGTAATTTTTTTCTGGAATAAAAACGTGGTTATTAACAGTTGAAAAATTCCTCCAACTCAAAAACGTTTTCCGAAATTTTTTCTTCCACTTGACCCACATTTTTGCCCATTAACGTTAATAATTTTTCACAATAAAAGGAGGTTAACACCTCCGTTTTTTACAACAGTTCTCAGAAAACAAAAATCCTCCTGCTATCCAAAAAAAAATTCTCTCCACACACAGAAACGGAAATAATTATTCTTCCATTGAATAATTATCACATCACAAAAATGATTAATCATACCCCAAATTAAAGAGATTATTATTGGTGTTTTCTTTGGAAAAGATAAGAACACAAATTGGGTTTCTAGGGTTTGTGCTTTGTCATCTGATGAGTGCATAGAGGAGATTTTTTTTTAAGTTAAGAAGAAAAAGGAATTTTGATGGGAACGATTGGGGTATTTTGGTCTATGAATTATTTAGGGGTTATGTTTAATTACAATATATGATTTTTTTTAATGGTTGATAATTTGATGAGAATCTTGGTTAGTTCCCTTAGGTTTGAATTTGGAAAATATTTTAGAAGTGTGAGAAAATTGAGTTATTGAACAATTTGGGAGGAGAAAAAACTCATTTATAATACTATGGCAGAGGCTATCAAACTTAGAAACAAAAACTAATCCTTGATTTTTATAGGAGAATAACCTTAATAAAATTAGAGAATAAAAAATAAAATAAGGATTAGGTAACAACCTACCCAAATTCCATTAAAATAGGAGAAATAAAACTAACATCAAGCATATGTCACAGCTATAAATCAATTGTAATCTCCTAATCTCTATATACTATAAAATGAAAAACAAGGCATTTATGAGCATTTAAGACTCCTCCTCATTGAGAGTGTCCACGTGGCACTCTATATTTTAAGTTACTATACTAACACGTATCAAAGCATTTAATCAAAACTTTTCCAAAATCCAAGGAAACTCGCTTTCGAATCCCAACCAACCTCACCTCAACAGTCAGGTTTTTTTATCCAGTTCAACTCCTTAATTGAAATTGAAATACCAATCGTTCACAAAAGAAAATAAAAAGTCATTCACTTCTCCTAATACCAACACCCATTTTACTTCTCAACACCCATCCCCCCCCCCCCCCCCCCACCACACACACAAAAAAAATGTCGGCTCTTCCACACCCACCCTTCTTTTTACATTTTGCCTCCTCGTATAAGTTTTTGTCCGTTTTGCGTGCAAAGAGTAACCTATTTCTGGGTATTGCTTTTAGGTAAGTCAACTCCAATCTTGGTTTTTCTTTATGGGTGTGCAAATCTCCTTTTCATCTGATCTAGGATTTCATAATATTCAATTCGAGGGTTTGCTTTTATGATCCTGTAGGATATGGTTTGTTACTTGATTTCAATAATTTAGTTTTGGAATTAGCACGTCCACAATGGCATCAAAGTTGTACGGGATCACAAAACCCTTATCTCTTATAGGGCCTACTGAAACTGATTTACTCAAAACGAAGTACTCGGAGGAGGTTTGTTTCTTTGTTTTGTGTATTGGATTATGAAAGGTGATAAATAATAGGGATTTTACAAATTATTTTATTTTTTTACCTTAAACTGATGCATTTTTTGGTTTTCTTACAATTACGAACTAAATTATATTTTTTAAAATTTATGACCATTTTCTTATAAAAGTGAAGTTACTTTCTTCTTAAACATGCCTCTCTCACTGTTTCAAATATTTTCTTTTGATTATCACTGGGCAAAGCACTATGAAAAAATCTCAAATCAGTCTATAAATTTGGTAAATTTCACTCATCAGGAGCAAAACTTTTATCCACAAAGAGTGAACCTCCAAACCAAATAAGCACTCTCCAATTGAACCAATCAGCACTAGAAATTAACCAAGAACCCAGATCAGCCAACTGGAGACCTATGCAGAGGGAGAAATGTGGCTCAAACAAAGTGAGAATACCAGGGAGAAAATAAAAGAAAGGGCCCAGACCAACAGGGATGCAACGACCCATTAGACCAAACCCCCACCCATGAAGCTCCCATGGTGGTTGTTGATACCCACTGAAATTTGCGGTGACTCAGTGGATACCCATTTTTACTTAATTGATAATGGATTGATTTGTACACAGGTGGGTCGGTTGAGATCAATCATTATGAGGTAAATTTATTTTTGTTTACCATTCATGGTGAATTAGTTTAATTTCTCATCTTCATGCTTTACGATCCTATTGAACATTACCTTCCATTTTTTCTTTTTTTCCCCAGAACAACGACTGAAAGCCCGAAAATTAATGTTAACAGTGTTGATGGAATTAGTGAGCTACCAAGAAACCTAATTGACTGTATTTTCAAGAATGTGACAACTCAGGATGTTGCAAGGATAAGTATATTGTCAAATAAATAGGGGTATATTTGGTGTACATATCCATAAGAGGTTTTTTGAACAAGTAACAATATGCAATCCATGTTATTTCCATCGATCTGAATTTATGAGAATAATCAATAAAATTCTCTTACTTCATTGTAGTCTCATTCAGAAAGTTATTCTCTATTTGTTGGTTCTTCATATTGATAATGATTTGAATTTGGATTTTGACAAACTTGACTTGTGGATTCAAATATTCATACTATTTTTTGTTCAATTTTTTCCAATCAATTTTTTGTTCAATTTCTTCTATTAGTTTGAATATGATTGGGTGATTTGGATTTTCTTATGTCCTCTGTGATTTTCATTTTCATTTCCATTCTACCAATTTGGATTTGCTTTAGAGTTCATTGAGTTTATTGGTGGGTTGGTGCTAGAGATGTTCTATAGGGGACGAAGATGATTAAGTTGGATCCATTTTTTTAGCTACCACAAATAGAACACAAAATAACAAAAAATTCTTAAATTTTACATTAAATTAAACATACATAAACATGATAACTTGAATAAAAATACGATTAATACGACAAGATGCGATAACACGACTTACATTTTGACACGAATACGACACGACTTTTATTTTGGAATTACAATATTTTATACCCTTACAAATTGTTATTTCTAATTATATATAAAGAGAAATTACAAGAATTTAGATGACGCAAAGTAAACACTTTAACCCACAAAATGATTATCACAATCACTTGTCCCGTGCATCGCGCGTGTTTACACCTAGTTAAGACTAAATTTCCATTGTCCCCTTCAAGTTGGGTTGTAAATGTTTATCATACCCACCTTTGATCTCAAAATCTTCAAAGATGGTTCTTGAAAAAGTCTTAGTCAAGATGTCTGTTGGCTGGAGTGTTGTTGGAGTATGCACCAATGAAATTGCCCATTCATTTATCTTTTCCTTAATAAAATGACGATATATTTCCACATGGTTCGCCCAATCACGATGATCCAAGTTCTTAGCAATACTTATGGAAGCTTAGTTGTCTCAAAACATCTTCATAAAATCTTCTATCGGAATTTTTATCTCATTTAGAAGTCTCTTTAACCATATTCCTTCAAAGATTCCTTGTTCTAAATCTCTAAATTCTGCTTTTGCACTGTTTTGAGCCACACCGAACTGTTTCTTGCTTCACCAATTAACCAATATCGCCTAAACATACGTGCAATATCCCGAGGTTGACCTTCTATTAGTAATAGAGCCGGCCTGGTTTGCATCTGAAAAAATCTCAATGTTTCTCTTTTGTATTCTTTTGAAGTAGAGTCCATTTCCAAGAGTCATTTTAATATATCTTAGGATGCGATATACGACTTCCATATGCTCTTTAGTCGGATTGTTCATGAATTGGCTAACAACGTTGACTGAGAAATCAATGTATGGTCTTATGTATGAGAGAGAGATAATTTTCCCCACAAGTCTTTAATATCTCCCTTTATCCATCGGAGCACTTCCTTCCACAGTTCCCAATTTCGTAGTGTAATCCATAGGTGTGTCTGCAGGTCTACAACCAAGCATCCCAGTTTCCTTTAGTAAGTTTAGAACATACTTTCATTGGGGGACTACTATACCTATTTTGATTTAGAAATTTCCATCCCAAGAAATTATTTGAGATTCACCAGGTCTTTGATTTCGAACTTACGAGTAAGAAATCTTTTGAGGTTGCCTCTTTCCTCTTCATGGTCTCCAGTCAGGATTATGGCATCCACATACACGATGATAGTGGTAATTTTTCCTTCAAGTGAGTGTTTTACAAATAGAGTGTGGTCAAACTGACATTGGGAGAAACTTAACCTCTTTACAACCTTAGTATAACGATCAAACCAAGATTATAGGAACTGCTTGAAGCCATATAAGGATTTTATGGGTTTGTAGACTTTATTAATGTTTGTTTGATGCCAGATGGAATTTCAATGTATACTTTTTATAAGTCACCATTGAGAAATGCATTCTTGACGTCCAACTAATGGAGGGACCAATCTCAGTTAAAGAGTAATGACAACAGAACATGCATTGTATTTAACTTGGCAACTAGGGAAAAAGTTTCTTGGTAGTCGATTCCGTACGACTTTGTAAATCCCTTAGCTACTAGTCGTGCTTTGGACCCGTCAATACACCCATTTTCTTTGTAATTGACTGTGAAAATCAACGTACACCCAACTGGATTTTTTCCTTTTGGAAGGTCAGCGAGCTCCCGTGCCCCATTGTTAAGAAAATGTTTTACAATTTTTTTAAAACAATCGTGTTATAAAAATATTAAAAAAACTATTTTTAACATTTTCAAAAATTGTTTTGAATATATTATAAAAACTGTTTTAAAGTTTAAAAAAATTTAAAAACTATTTCAAATAGTTAAAAAAATTGTTATGAATGTTTAAAAACTATTTTGTCACGTTTTAAAAACTGTTTTTAATATTATAAAAATTGTTAAGAAAATGTTTTATATTTAAAAAAAATGTATTATAAAAATATTGAAAAAACAGTTTTTAACAATTTTAAAAACTATTTTGAATATATAAAAAAAATTGTTTTAATGTTTAAAAAAAATTAAAAACTGTTTTAAATACATGAAAAAAAACAGTTATGAATATTTAAAAACTGTTTCGTGATGTTTTAAAAACTATTTTTAATATTATAAAAAATTGTTAAGAAAATGTTTTAAATTTATTTAAAAAATCAGTTTTATAAAAATATTGTAAAAATAGTTTTTAACATAATTAAAAATTGTTTTGAATATATTATAAAAACTGTTTTAAAGTGTAAAAAATTAAAAATTGTTTTAAATAGTTAAAAAACTGTTATGAATATTAAAAACTGTTTTTTAATGTTTTAAAAATAATTTTAAATATCATCAAAAATTGTTAAGAAAATGTTTTACAATTTTTTAAAAGACCATTTTAAAAAATATTGTAAAAACTATTTTTAACATTTTTAAAAACTGTTTTGAATATATTATAAAAATTATTTTGAATTTTTAAAAAAATTAAAAATTATTTTAAATAGTTAAAAAACTGTTATGAATATTTAAAGACTGTTTTGTACTCTTTTAAATATTGTTTTTAATATTATAAAAAAATTGTTAGGAAATTTTTTTACAATTTCTTTTAAAAATCGTTTTATAAAAATATCGTAAAAATTGTTTTTAACATTTTTAAAGATTGTTTTGAATATATTATAAAAAACAGTTTTAAACTTCTTAATAATAATTTTAAAAACAATTGTAAAAAAATATGTTTTTAAAATGTGTTATTAAAATATTTTGCCTAAAAACTTGTTTTACCTTATTTAGTTGTTTGATAGCCTAATGTGAGAAAAATAATATTTGTCCTGGCAAAGTTTGCCTAGGCAAAATTTTCCATACCAACTCTTTTGCTCAACGTCAACCAAACGGACCCTTAGGGTTTTAAGATTTAAAATGTGATAGGTTTATCTTTTGAGAAGTGTAGGGTTAATATCTTTGTATATTTGGTTTAATTAGGTTTAATTAGGTGTAATTGGGTCGTGTCAGTTGGGTTCAAATCCTGTTAAATGGATCGTGTCAATTGGGTCAATTTCGTGTCAATTATATGTTTAATTTTTTGACATGATACGACTTTGTGTTAAAAAAAACACGAACACTACACGAAACATGACAACTCGTGTTTTTCAGGCCAATTTCGTGTCGTGTCGTGTTAAAATTTGCCACCCCTAGAAAGGTTGGGATGGGGTTTAGAAAAGGCTCGAGTCCCTAAGCTCAGAGTTCTTTGGAGATCATAATTCTGATATCACTCCTATTTGGAGGAAGAATACGAAGAGATCGATGATGTCATGTCGAAGACTTAAAAATAGCACCCGAGGTATATCAAAGCATGATTAGGATGTCGACATAGTTATTTGGAATAACCCTTTGAGGCAATGATTAGTCAGTAATTATGCATAAATATCTCATATGTAACCCCTTAATTTCGGTATTTTTACGGTCCCGTACAATGCATTTACCCCATATTTATATAATATTTATTCCACTAATCCCCTTTTTCGACGAGTATTTTGTGTTTTTTGTATTTCTCTCTTGTTTTATAGGTAATTTGTCCAAGTGCATGAAAGAGAAGCCAAAATGGTGAAAGAATCAAAAGAAAGGAAAGTCAAGGTCTTTTTCATAAATTTTCAGCCAAAACTCGGAGGAGGATCTAGCTGAGAAGTTGAAGAGCTTGAAGTCACGAAAATACTGGAAGAAACGATACCTCAATCTGAGCTACGGTGAAGGAGTTAAGAGGATAAGTTAATGTTCTTCTTCTAATTAAATATACTGTTGTTGAGAATTTTATATTTAGCGGAAATACCTAAGGTTCGGGGGATTGATCTCGACTCCACTTTTCTTAAATAGTTTTCTAAAATGAAAATTTCGGTTTTTATTTTCTTCAAATTTAATTGCACTTGCTAGTTTAATCCTTTCGTAGTTAATTTCATTTTCCCAAAAGTAAATCACCTTTTCTTTTTATCTCGAGAGTCGTAACCTATATTTTAGAAGCCTACCTTATCGTTGTCGTCAAAACATTTTACGTCCTATTCCCTGAGGATTCTACCCCAACTTACCAAATTATTACTTGAGCGGCCGGCTGGCACTTGAACTATAAGTACACACATAGCATACAAATTCTTCACCGCGTCAAGTTTTTGGCATCATTCCCAGGGAGTAGGTAAACACACTAGGTTAGGTCGAATTAATCTAAGAATTTGACTCTAAATCCTATAAAAAAGGCAACAAATATCAAATAATATCCAAAAAAATCAATAAAAATAAAAATATTCCATCGAGGCCTTAAATGTAAAATACTCAACCCAATCCAAATCCCGAGCCTATAGTTAAACTCCCACATTCTAGTACTAACACTCCAAATTTCAAGGTAACACCTCCTACACCAAGTAGTCACACTACGAGTCGTACTTCAGGGAACACTGGTGAGGAAAGTGATTCTTTTAATATGAGTGTGATGTGAGAGAATGGTAGTTTCGAAACGGGAGAGGGAGTGATGTCGTACCTCCTAATAAGAGACCTCTTATATCCGGACATAATCATTGCTCCCAAATGCATTATATTTTCCTATAATATGGGCCAATTCCACTTTAGGAATGGGATGATACAAATTCTCCCAACTTTTCACGGTATGGAGTCGAAGAAGCCTTATCTCCACATTAGAGAGTTCGAGGAGGCGTGTGATATGTTTCACAATCAAACTTGCACCCAAGACGTAGTGCACTTCAAGATTTACCCTTTTTCGCTTAAGGACGAGGCCAAGACTTGGCTTTGATCACTAAAACCAAACTCGATAGGCACGTGGAGAGGCATGCAGGCTAAATTTCTCCAAAAGTTTTTCCCTGCATAAAGGACTAATTTTATTAAGGCTCACATTCAGACCTTTAGGCAAAATAATAGCAAGCCTTTTGATAGATGTTAGGAAAGATTCAATAAGTTAGTCAATACGTGCCCACATCATGGCTTTGAGAAGTGGAGACTCATCTCTTATGTCTATTATGGGCTTAGCCTAAGGTCGAAGCAACTCAATAAAAGTATATGCTCAGGAGAGTTATTTGGGTTAGATGTGGACGAAGCAGAGTCCCTCTTTAAGTATGTCGTCGAGACTACCCAAGCATGGGACACATCAGAGCCAAACAGACATCCCAAGACTAAATTCACATCCATAACTCCTTTTTCTTATAGAGTCTACTAATTGGACAAGGAACTCAATTTGTAAGAGGTTAGAGGACGTGGTAGAAGATAGGGGAGAGATGTATTCGACTCATATCGAGCAATTAAGGAGGATATTTGAGCTATTTGTGTGGTGGGACATTTAACTAAGGAATGTCCGACGATATCCCCAACAAAGTCATACTTCAAGAGCAAGTTGAGGCGATGGGAGCATTTAAGGGTAATTTTTATGCCCCTCATGGGAATCCTTTTAATCCCTCGTGGGGAAACCACCCCGATTTCAGTTATGGGCAACAAAATACAGATCTACCCCAGAATACAAACATATCCCAACATCGCCACCACTCCCACCTTACAGCAAGTGCTCTTGATTTTATTTCTCTTTACTCCGGGGAGTGTTTTACAGGAAATACAATGCATGCCTTTTGCCCCAGGCTTAGGGTTTGTTATATACAAGTTTGTTTCGGGGGAGTGGGGTTGTTGGACTCCCCCACGCCAATCCCAAATTCCTAGAATATCTCCTTACGAGATTTTAGGAATAAACTAGGTCGTAACTGAATGATTTGAGACGGGGGGCTCACATACTTTGGGCCGTAATTTACTGGGCTACTCGTCTGGGCATGTGGTGACAAATCGAGGTACCCACAGTAATTAATTATAGTTGGCACACATATGTATTTAATTACCGCCAAATTCATTACTATTAATGCTGGGAAGTTGTCATAGTCATTATTTGGGACTTATTATGATGCAGTTAATATCACACTTAGATGAGGGGTGAGGTGTTAAATGCATGCGAGTGACGAATGGGGGGATATTTATTTTGCATCAATAGTATTATGGCTTCTTAAATTAAATAAGTTAATTCTTGCACACCTAGGGCTCTAACCCAAATTTAAATGTTTTCTCCCCCCAGGTGATACTAGACAAGGATGGCTGGATTGTCATTGTAGCAGTCTTGCGATCTCCCTTACTCATCAGGGTCCAGATTTATTGATTATAGAGTAGATGCTCTTCTACCAGAGTTTGTCATTTTATTTTGAGACAGTTGTAAGGGCATAAACTCAAAACTTCTTTACATTATATTTGGGATTGAAATATTTACTTTGTAGTTGGATTTATTATCTATTTGGTGTTGGTTTGAATTCATCTAATGTTTTGAGAACATTCATAAAGTTCAATATAGGCCTTTAAAATAATATTAATTACATTACGATATGTTGAAAATGGTATTAATTGACAAGCAAGCCCTATCTTCGGCGTATCATGTCTGGCCAACCTTTACGTGAGAAAATACAGTAATCCAATAGACCGATTCACAATTATGGAATACAAGTAGACTCGAATATAAATGGACATCCACTTAAAACATATTTTACATATACAATTTTTTAAATATATATAAATATATAAACCATAATATATATATATATATATATATATATATATATATATATATATATATATATATATAGTTTTATTGAAGTTTTTTCCTTTTGTAAAAAATAATTAAAAAAAGTTTTGCGGCAATGCAGTCATTTAGTTTTAAAAAAAAGGACCCAACCAACTAATGTGAAAACAAAAAGACCTAAAATCTAAATAGTGATAATGAATTGGCTCTCGTAAAAAACCCTTCTGCATTTATATATAAAAACAAAATTACAAATTTAATGTATATTTCCTTTTGGATTTATTAGAATTAACTTCTCTCACACCAATTTTCTTTACAAATTCCATAAAAAGTTCACGTTATTACAGATACGTTAAACCTCATATTCTAGATCTGCGAACAAAAATTGCCAATAAAATATACCAAATACAACAATACAAAACTTTAGGTGAAATTTTAAAACACTTCAAATTACTTATCCTTCATGGACCTCTTTTGATAGATCTCATCAATGGATCTTATATCAACATTCCCAATATAATATAAATTTTTGTTTGACTCATATTTTTAGAGATATGAAGTGTAAAAAACTACTATGTGATACACAACACTGATTTGGATTCAGAGTCAGAGTTAGTTAGACTAATTAACTTAATAACCCAACTACTTATACATTCCGCAGCATTTTCATCTATTCTATTAAAGTCGACTCTATCACCACCCACAAACGCGCACGTCAAACATTCTGCCAACGAGTGTACAAACCTTCACAAGCAACAACGCATCCAAACTATCGTCGCCTAGCCACCTCATTGCTTCATAAATAAATTGAAAAGCCAAGTATCCAAAATATTTTGAAATTAATCACAACAAAAATGATATATTTAAAGCTTCAAGTACAAATGATAAATAATTATTTGAGAAATTTCAAAATTCTTACCTCATGAATAATCAAAACTTCAAGTTGTGATTTATGATATATTTTGTTGGAGATTCAAATGCAAATAATTTGAAATTCCATGAGAACTTAAGGCCTCATATTTTCAAAATTAATTTGAAAAAGCTATATTCCAATTACAAATAATAATTTATGAAATTCCGATTACAATAATAATAATGGATCTTCATATTACAAATATCATTGGAGGACTCTTGTCCTATACCTTGTCAATTAGACAATCAAAACTTCAAGTTTGATTGTGATATGTTTTTATTACACTTTAGATTCAAATAATTTAGGAACTTCAGGTCCCAAAATATGAACATAAAAACATCAATTTTCATATTTGAATAATGATTCAGGAAATTCTGATCCCAGTTGTAAATAATTAGGCCAATATCATAATATTAAATGTTTAAGAATTTTAAAGGCCCTGTCGATTATATCTAAACCTCAAGTTTGATAAAGGGTAAAATTATTTGGAAATTTGTGTCCAAAATATAAAAAAGCAGTTGTGGAACATTTAATATTCTTACCCTTATTATGTAAATAATCAAAACTCCGTGTTTGATTACAAAATTATTGGAGCTTCAGGTCCTGATTATCAATAAGTGTTATGGAACTTTCAGTATCCATTGTCGTATTATAGAAATAATTAACACTTTGGGTTTTATCTTAGGGCAGATTTCATTGTCATGTCCAAAAATTTGAGCAATAATTGAGAACTTTTAGTCCCAATGTAAAATGATTTAGGAACTTCTGGTCCCAAATGAAAATTTTACGTCGAAACTTCCAGTCCCAAATTAAAATAACTATTTCAGAACTTCATGTCCCAAAATGTAAATAGCCTAGAAACTTGAGGTGGCTAAAAAATAGCAATTGGGAGTTTGAAAACCTAAATTTTGATTGGTAATTGGGAACTTTAATCCCAAATTTTAAATAAGAATGGATAATTTCAAGTCCTAAATTTCAGAGAGTGTTAGGAACTTCAGGTCCTAAATTTTAACTGATTTAGGAAATTTTGGCCCCCAAAATTAAATGGTTATTTGGAAACTTCTAGATGCAAACAAAAAATTATTTGAGAACTTAAACCCCTAAATAAAATAGTTATATGGGGACTTCGAGTCCCAGCATTGAATGATAATTAGTAACTTTGAGTCCTAATAACAAAATATGAAACTTTTGGTTCAAAATTTAAAAAGTAATTGTGAATTTTGAAATCTTAATGATAATAAGTGGGGAATTTCATATCCCGCATATTGAAATAATTAAAATTATATGAACTTCATTATGAACTTCATTATGTATACTAGAACTAAACTCATAAGATCACATACATATTAGAAGAATTTACACATGAATAAGTCGAATGTATTGGGCAATTCTCAATAAAAGATCTCACATACCAAATATTTATTATTCTTTTGAATGTTTGAAAAAGGGAAGAGCAGTTACTTATGCTAATTTAATTAAAATACTAAATTTCGTAATAGCTTAAGGTGTTTTGCTTTAATATAAATTTGAAGCCCGAAATTCAAATAACCATGTTGCCATCAAAACCTTTTTTTAAGTTATTGTGTTTACAAAGTCTTTCTTTTGTATTGATAGAGTAAGCTTGTTAGGAAAAAAAATTATTCATGTGAGATTTGAGGTGAATGAAAAGATATATATAAAAAGTGTTCTTTTTCTCCAATTTTGTGAATCCACTCAATTGACGTGCACTTATAACCTCCAGTTAGTATCGTCCCCAAATTTTTTGAAGAAAAAACATAATGCTTTTAATCTTCAACGACATAGATAAAAAAAATTGTAACACATGCTGATAACATTTTATAAAATAATGGGAACACAATGAAAATTAGAGGAAGTATTCGAGTCGAGAGCCTTTAGCTGTGTGCAAAAAGATCTCATGAGTAGAGTCGAGAGCCTCTAGTTGTACTACCACGATTCAAGATAATCGTACTAGTTAATCTTGGTGGTTTCTTTGCCCTTGGGGGGTGGGATCATCATAGGGATACGAGGTGTTGCTTAAAAATGTCACCAATCATTGAACCACACCATGGGGTCAAGAAACTTATCAGCCTCCACTAATTTATCCCCTATACGAACCCACTTCTTTACTTCTTCAACCTTTGACACAATACACACAAGGAAATTAAATCTTCAAAATTATATGTTGCAGCACCATAGAGAGTTGCAAGTATAGGGCATAACTGATTGGAGTTTTCACTCCTACATCCAAGTTCGTGATAGTGTAAACAACACAATAATACAAATTTAACACATTAAGATCTAGCAATATATACATGTGTTATAGACAGTAACTATAATAAGAAAAATTATGCTTTACAAGATAACACAATTGATACATGAAGATCAGACTTGTCTATGCTTTGAACTTCATCATACTATCATTCCATGAAAATCAGTATCTCGTGAGATGTGTAAACCTACACACTCAGTGTAATACTACACAATTTATATGCCTTGTATTAATTGGTCGCCTGCAAATGTGCACGTTAAAAGAAAAAAAGCAAGACATCAACCTGAATTGCTCTGAATCAGGGATATATCGAGTGACTTGCGTTCACTCGGGTGAGTCTTTACCAATTTGGGGTGAGTTGGAACGAGTCAAAGCCAAATAAGATGTGAATATCACCAAGAAATCTCACATGTAACTGAGTTCCTGAGCTGTTGGTTTCCCGTCAATTGCTGCTGGAATTTCATCATCAAAGGTCAACACAGAGGCTGCTCTCTTCGGATTTGGGTTTACAGTTGTCATCAAAACCCTCTAGTTATATCATTTACAAATGTCCTTTCTAATTTTTTCTCTCGATGCTTCTCTTTTAACTGTTTTGCATTACGAATATGTTACCGTTGTTATAATGTTAAATAAAATTGTATAAAAAGTTGAATCATTTTAATCTGTTGGTGTGTTTTATGTGCATTAATAAGTTTCAAATTGTACATTATTCATGAATACTAAGTGACTAATATGTTTAACCTATTTTACATTGAAGTATTAATAAGTTCAAAAAATGTACATTATTGATTAATAAATATTTAATTAGTCTGTAACTTGTTTTGAAATGATGTAGTAATGAGCTTTTAAAATATAAATTATTTGTAAATAAAAATGGAATTACCCTGTTAATATTTATATAATAAGAAAAATGGTGTGTGTTAGGAAGGTGTTTTAGTGTGTGACAAGTAGGGGTTGAGAATTAATGTTGGGGACATAAATAGTTGAGGATGGATATTAAAGTCACTTGAGTAAATTCAAAGTTAGAGGAGAATGTCACTTGTGTAAATTATGAGTTAAAAATGGGTACACATTTTACAATATCGTAATTCTGACTACACAAGTCAACTTTAATTTGAAACTCTGCACACCTCCCATAACCCATACCTTACAAACGCAACCTTCTACTAGACATACCCAACCTCCATCTCCACATTCATGAATCCCGACCCATAAGCTCTCTATCACTTAACCACAATGATCAATGATCCTCCTCCCTCCGTCCGATCTCTCCTATTTTCTTAGATGCTCTCTCTCTTTTCATTTTTATCCTGATATGGTTCTATAATGATGGTTTTTGGGTGGTGGTTTGGTGGAGTACTTAAGGTGTTTTCAGAGATGTTGACAGTTGTGGCCTTTAGTGGAATCCTCACAGTACTTACAGTAATTTCAGAGATGCTGAAAGCTGCGGATAATTATACATATTCCTCTAGCAGTTGGAAAGTTTTGCTCAAACTCTACTAGGTGTGGAAATTTTTTGAATTGTTTTTGCTCCAAAACCAGTCATAATAGAGATCATCTTCATCTCACTCGCTATTAACTCAAGATTTTTCTTCCTTTACCATCAACATATATATATCATGTTCTATAAGAACATTGATAGGAAACTCATCAAAAATTAATTCATTTTTGTGTATAATCTTTGTTCATTTTGTAAAAATTAATTAATTAATTAATTTTCAATTCCTTTGCTCAACGTTGTAGTGCATGGGTTGAAAAGTTCTGATCATTTTTTGGTAATAAATAATTTCAAATGAGTTGAACAACTAAAAAGGATAGTTTAATCAAAATGTCTCAAACCAAATGATAACATCTATTGGTTTTACAATAGATTAAATCCCCTTGGGCTATGGGTAAAAAACATTGATTAAAAAAAAGCTTTGATTGTAATAATAAAAATTATTGTTTTACACAAGATTTTTGTTGTGTTAGCTAACCCAATATGTGTAATACTATTGTATCTTAAATATTTCTTGAGCAAATTGTTCATCAAACGTGTTTGTTGAATGCATGTGACGTACCCAGTGCACAAGGCTCTCACTTAACTACATGATCTGGGAAAGGCAGATGTTGGCTGGACTTTCCCCATATCTGCACGTGTTAAATGCACGTGTCACAAATGTTGATAAATAACCTTTACACTTGTGACCTAAAAAAGCTCTAAAATGCATTTATTAAACTATGTTTAATGTGTATTTAATTGATAAAGACTTATTGAAACAAACAATACATTTGGAGCATAATTGTGTTGTTTTTTTCCAATATAATGGACTACTTTGTGTTGCTTCATTGTATTGTAAATAGCATTTAAAAAATATTTGTACCATATCTTTTTTATTATCTTAATATGCTTCTTTTTGGTTAAACTAATGAATGATGACTTTCAAATTATATATATTTATCCAATATTCAATAAAATCCTGGCAAAATTTATCTAAATATGTATGTTTTGGGTTAACAAAATTTCTCAAATATTTTGTAGTGCAAAGATGATTTTAAATGGAATCCTGTCATAATGGAAGTTGTAGGATGTTCATGTTATGTGTACAATGTACTCATTCTATGGATTTTTCTTCATCAATCACTCATTCTATGGATTTCTCTTAATCAATCCCTAGATTTCAAGATTTTTTTTTTTATTTTGTTAGTTTATAAAAACTTCCTTGCATTCACTTCTATGGTTCTTTCATTACATCTAGAAGGGTTATATTTCTTTTTCCTATGGGTCTGTTTTTTATATTTTGCTTTGCTAATTTAAATATCTTTCTCCTTCTCTCCCTTTGTTTGTTTGTCTTTTCGATCATTTTGGTTAGTAAAATAACTGCTAAAAATTTAAAGGGTATGCTAGAAGCTACTTGAGGACTTCTATCCTCTATTCTATGATCATACCAAGCAGTTATTGTCATAATATTTATTATACAATACATTCTTCTGAATAACCCATAGAGCACTTAAGGTCAGGGTGTCCATGCTCAGAGAGTATTGACTAGTTTTAAAAATTAAAAAGATTCAGAAGTCAAGTGAAAAAAACTCAACCAAAATGAAAGGAAACAATAATTAAAGAAGTTTTATAAGTGATGCATTTGTAAAAGAAATCTATTGATATTTTTTTAAAGTTTATTTTATTTTGTAGGATTGGGATCAAATTGCTAACTATTACAAAATAAACTATGCAACTAAACTATTTAAACTGTAAATTACTCATTTGGTCCCTATACCTAAGGTTTTAACATATCTTAATAATTACTATAAATGTACACTATTTACTAAGAAATATGTATAATTAATTAATTACTAAATATGTATGAAACAATTCGACACTATTTGGACAATGCTATGCATGTTAAATAAAGGTATTGAATTTGTCTAATTGGTAAACCTTATTATTCTTAATTTCTTCTAAAAATCTAAATTTTTTTCTGAAAAATTTTGGGCACTCTACATAGTGTATCGTTGTGTATCACCCGATACCATGACCGAGTTGAAAATTGAGCTTACAAACCGTAGACCAAAATTGTGATTTCAAACCATGGTCTAAACTCTTGCAGTCTAAGAAAAAAGGATTAGTGGTTCAAGGAGAAATAAAAAAGGGAAAGAAATATATCATCTTTAAATCAAATGATTATAAAGAAGAATTAATTGATGACAATGTGGTTGCATTCGATATTTTCATTAATGGGAAGGGAAAGAGGTATCTTTAAAAATTAAACAGTGAATAACAAGGTTTATATCTAGGTCTGGAAAAATACAGATCAAAAAAATCTAGTGATACTATAAAAATAAAAATCCTTTTAATGGACTCTGTTCAAATCTCAATTTGGGTCCACCTCTTTCGATTCTTCCGTGATTTAAAAATAGCTTACCGAAGAGAAAATTTTGATGGGGAAGGTGGGGAAAATATTATTGATCTTTTAAACTTGAAGTTTCTAAAAAAAGGTTCAAAAAATCATAACATATGTCATGGAAGGGGATTTAAAAAAGAATGAGGTAATAAGGAACTAAAAAACTTGGCCCCTAAATTAACTACAAAAACAAGGTGCTATGTAATTTTAGGAAAGGGTGATTTGTTTAATATAATGATGCTACTATCATGGAATGTTAGGGGTGGGCTTTGTAGAGGAAACTCATTTGTTGGAAAAAAAAACAATGTTGAATATTTGTTGAAAAAAAAAATGTTGTTCTTCAAGAAACTAAAAAAGAAAGATGAACTAAAAAAATAGTGGTGGAATTGTGAGGTGTCAGGTTCAAATTCTGAGTGTTCTTCCTATGGGAGGGTGGGTGGGTTGGGTGGGATTTTAGTAATGGGGGATACTAGCTCCATTACGGTTAGTGCATCGCTTATGGTGACTTCTCGGTCTCCATTAAGATAATACCATCGGAAGGCAAGAGTTGATGGCTTTCGGGGGTGTGTATCCCTTGTCAATCAAGAGAGAGTTGTGAATTTGGGGAGGAATTGGCAAGGCAGTTTTAACTATGTCGGCCTAATTGGTTCGTAGGTGGATATTTTATTTTAACATGGTTAGATTGACTTCAAAGAAATTTGGCATGAATCGTGTTAATCGTAGCATGAGGAACTTTGAAGCATTTATATGCGAGTAATAGGAGTTTCACATGATCAAATATGAGGGACGTGGTGAGGTGTTTAAAAATTGATAAGTTTTTATTTTATTCATAATGGGAGATGGTGTTACCTAACATCAGATCACTTTCCTATCATTTGGAGGATTATAGCGGAGTAAATGGGGGTCCAACGTCTTCTATGTTTCAAAGAGTGGCTAGAACATATATATTTTAAGAAAAACTTCATATTCAGGTGGGACAACTGTCAAATCCAATGATGTGAAGGTTTTGAATTCATGAAAAAAGTAAAGAAAGACAATCTAAAAAACCAGAATAAAGAATGTTTTGGGGTTATGAAACTTGGAAAGAATGAAATTTTTAAAAGGGGGAGAGAGAGAGAGAGAGAGATGAAAGAGGAAAATGGTCAACTGGAAGAAACAATGAGAGTAAAAATTCGTGAGATTATATAATATTTTGAAAAGTTTGCCCTAAAATAAAGATAGGTCATATCAAACCAAAAGGCAAAAAAGTTGGATTAAAGAATGGGACAATAACTCCAAACCTTCTATATAATAGATAGTGTCCAAAATAATAAGTTGTTAAGCGAACTTGAAAGGAAGAATAAGGAGCTAATTGTTGTCACAAAGGAAACAAAGGATAAGGTTGTGGAATTTTTTAAAAGTTATACTCAAACAAAAGGCAATGTAAGGTGGAAATTGAAGGGTTAGAGCGGTGTTCCTTAAAGGGTCCTAGGGAAGAATGGCTTATTGATGTATATTTATGACACATGGCCCAAGGAAATGGATCCGACAGAGAATTTCAATTTTTATATGTATTTTATTTTATTTTTATAACTCAAATAAATGAATATTCCTTTGGAATATTATAGGTTAGTGTATTTAAGTATTTTAGTCATGATAGGGCCTTTACTTGGCTTCCAAGTATAACAAGGTGTATCAATCGAAGGTGGAGAATTTTTTAAAATCCTGCTATATAATATTTTATTCCTAGTCCATACCTTATTTTGGGGCTCGATACAGGTTGTTGCACCCCAGAAGAAGCATCACCCAACAGTTGAGAAATTTCTTCCACAAAGAAATACTGACGTTCCTGGTGGGGTTCCTGAAACTCCCCCTTAGATGATTCCTCGTGACGGTTCTTATTATATAGTTGCTGAATGCTCCCTGCCTGGTGATCATATCGAGGTATTTCATTGTTCAACATCTACAACGCTTGTTCAGATTGTTGTTGAGCATCATATATCCAAATTTTATTCTCATCAGATGAATGCTTAGTAATGTCCATCTTCGGTCCTTCCACCATCTCCCCTTGGTATCCATTCTCATTACCTGTCACCAACCAAATGAAAAGGATTATAGACTTTTATCTAAACTAAAGTTAATAAAATATATATAAAAAATGACTGCTCGTCTTTTCATTTTTTTCAATTTTTTTTTTTTTGGGGGGGGGGGGGGGGGAGCTCTTAGGTAGGCAGAGGAAGGAGGGTTTATTGTGTGGATTGAATGTGTTTATGTGAGCATACACATGTGTGGCATAGATCAAATAATGGTTCCCAGGTGAATCTATATACTAAGAATGGTTAGTTTTTCCCCAGCCCATGACAAATATACACAAATGAGTGCGAAGAAAACAACTAAGATTGAACATAACTGAGCACATAAGTAGTGGCTATACAGTGCAGTTCATTTATATCGTCTATGACCCTGACGAGTGAATGTTAAAAATACTATTTGCTGGAAAATCAAAATTTTTAATACTGATACTTCGTATTTTTTATTTTCTTCTTTCTATGTTATTATCGTATTTAAGTAAGAGATATTTATAGTATTGTATGTCCGTTGGTTTTCTTATTTCTTCTAATTTCTTTAATTATTCGGATTTCCAAACTGAAAAAGAATTCTTAGAGAAGCAACCAATATTCCCAAAGAGTAAGGTGTACGACTATATAGTTCTATAAATAAAGAGTGTATCCAGGTTGCTCGAGGAGCATGAGGCGTTAAACGTATTTTTAAAGGAAATAGTTGTGGTGCGTAAATCATGCGAGTGATCCGGCTGAGTTGTTCAAGGTGTAGATGAGAGGGAGATAAGATGAGCACTAGATAGAGATAAAAGTAAGAAAAATATGATAAATATGGATCATACTAATAAAATAGACACCTGTTATTGAATATTGAAGAACACTCAAATGTTGAAGTGAGTAATGCGTGCGAGTGACGCATCTATGATTTCTTTAAGGTATAGAGGAGAGATGCCGATAAGATGAGCACTAGAGACGGATAAAAGTATGAAATATATGATAAATATGGATCATACTCATATAAGAGCCATCTGTTGTTGAATGTCGAAGAACACTCAAATGTATTGTAATAATTCATGTTGCCTAAAACACGGATCTTTCGGTAAGTGAAACGGGTACGAGAATGTGGTACACCATACCCTCTAAAATGTGGCAAGATAGGGTAGACTTATAAGGATCATTTTATTCAAACGAGTCTTTCTAAAAAATTAGTCATTAAATAGTTATAATAATAAAAACAACAACAGCACCAACAACAACAACAACAACAACAACAATAAAAATAATAATAATAATAATAATAATAATAATAAATCCAGTAAAAAATTTAAGATGCACGAGTTCTTTATTCGCCTTTGAGATTTCATATACGTATTAACACGTTTTCCGTTGAAAACTACTAATCTATTTGATCGGGATCGAGATCCCAGATTTCAAACATATTTTCGAAAGAGATGTGGAAGAAAATAATGTTAGAATCTATTTTATGTGTTTGTTAATTTCGGTTATTTAGTTTAGTTAATAGGTTATTAGAGATAATTATTAGGTGCTATTTTATCTCAACTTTTTATCTCGTGAGGCCTATGAATTAATAGGTCATTTAGTGGTGGAGGACAACTTATTTTTATGATTAACCATTAAATAATTATTCCCGTAGCTTACTTATCTACAATGTCTGTCCCATTTTTCGCTTTTGGTCCTACACTATTTTGGTATCAGAGCAACCACGATCCTTCTTCATAATTGTTCATCAAACCGTACCAGTCTAACCTCATGAACCATTTTCTCTGCCATCATCAACAACCACAACCTCCTATTTTACCAAAACCCCCGTCAAAACCCATATCACCACCTTCTGCCAAAACCACCAAACCTTTCCACATAAAACCCTAACAACCTTATACAACCCTCTAACCCCCCTTACAAAAAAATCCCACCAGCAACATAATCACCCCACCAGTACCTTTTGTAGCAGCAAACCCTGATCATAAAACAAGCCCACACCAAAGTAACAACCAAAAAAAAAGATATAGTAGTAGAAAATGAAAAACAAAGAGTTAGAGAGAGGTGGTGCCAACGACAGTAATCAGATCCAACCCACCACTCTTTACCTTGCAAGTCCTTTTAACCTACCCGGACTATAAGTCGGGCCCACAAAACCCATTTTGTACCCTCTCAGCTCAAGTTCGATCAACTTTAAACATCCATTGAGTGCAATCTACGGTAGCAGTTCCTAGTAACAAAAAAAGGAAAAAAAAATACGACAGAAAGAAAGGAAAAAAAAGGTACCCACAGACTTTGCTTCAGTTTCTGGTCACAATAGCGTTGTTTTTCGATTCTCTCCTTTAAGATACCAATCCTCTTTTTGAAAATTTGATTAATATAATTTATTTGGTAGTTTTCTTCATACATTTCATTTGATCCCAGTTAATTTTCAACATACACGTCCAAAAAAAGGGGAAAAAATTATTTTTCCCCATACATCATTGCATAACACTTTCTTTCGTTGCTTATTTTTATGATACATGTATTGTAGTAAGTTTAAAAATAATAAAAAAGAAGAAAAAAATGTTTTAATTTCAGCACACCCTTCCTTTTCATCTCCCTTGTCCCATCCAATTTTTTTCTGTAGCCTTCCAAATATAGTTTCCACAATGGAAGTAAATTCCAAGGTAGAAACATTGAAGCAAGATCATGAGTTGACAAATAAAACAATAACTAAGATCCTCTTCGACTTAAACGAATTAAAGATCGGAATTCAAAAACTTACTCATTCAATGGAAAAATTGTTGAGTGACAATAACCCATGAAGCATGTACACGGATATGGATGTCGTGTTTGATATGACACAGACACACCGACACAGCAAATCCCTAAAAATTAGAACATGACATGGCTACTGTGACAAATAAATATTTTTTTAATATTATCTATAGTTTTCTCTATTTTCCACTTAAAAAACATAAATTAGTGATGAAACTAATATCTCAAAATTTAAAACGGTTTTATGTTTCCTAAAAACACTCAAACCGTGCATCAAAAGTATCAATTTATATCGAGCGAGAGAATGACTTCATTCTCTTAATTTTTCTTTTTATTATTCAGGAAGCCCTAAAAGAATTTAGTTTAAATGACACTAATATTTCTTAATGTTCTTTAATTTTTTGGTGTCCCTCCGTATTTATGGAGTGTTCATACTGTGTCCGTCAAGTGTTCACCTTCCTTAAAATGCCAAACATGTCCAACATGCCGCATGACGTGTCAACAGAGTGTTCAAGCTGTGTTGTACGCATGTCTAAGTGTCCGACATAGGTACATCACCTTCGAAAAAGTGTTTGTTCTTCCTAGATAATAACAAATAGAAGCCTAATGAACTTGGGTCGTCATCTACTGTTTTCACTCCCCACATCTGGAATAACGTAGCATCCCAGATTTAACAACGCATTCACTTCATTGACTATTACTTAGCCAATAAAGATAAATTGTTAGGCAAACAGGTGGTGGAACACCCAGTGTCATCAAACCTTCATCCCAACATCCCCCTCATAAATCTAGGTTCCACAAGTATTAGTGAGTCGTGCCCATAACTTAGCTTGCCTTGCACATAATAACTTGTTCACGTTGAGAGGGGAAGCCAAGTAATGCTCGATTCCAATTATCATCCTCCTGAGGAGCGCACTAACCTAAATAGTCACGCTTACACCCATCCGTCAGAGGCAACTGGTGGATTCACACACCTTACTTTATAAGCACAATAACTTCGGCATGCACGGTAGACACCCCTATAAGGAGCAAAAACACAAGGACAACCAGGATCAAGGACACCACCAGCCTCCAGTCAGTCCACCTCCCTTTAGTCACCCCATGAGCCACAACCATTAGAGGGGTTATCAACCTTGCCATGGCTATGACCCATGTGATATCACAAAGAAAGTTCGGATAAACATATCATGTTATGATGGAAAATTAGAGCCCAATGTTTTTCTTGAATGGATAGCCGAGCTTAAGGATTACTTTAAGTTTTATGGCATGTCCGACTTCCATCGAGTCCAATTTGCAAAAATGAAACTGACAGGGTCTACCAAGCGTTATTGACAAGGGGTTAAATGACACAATGACTATTATAGTAGGCCACAAATTACCATGTGGACGGAGATGAAACACAAGTTTTAAGATAAATATATCCTCATCTACTATCGCCAATAATTAAAAGATCGATAAGTTGCACTCAACTTGAGGCAAACCTTCACTTTCACTAATTACATGGCTCGCTTTGAAGAACTAATGTTTAAATGTGAGGTCCACAAAGACGTCTGAACTCGAGTCACCCAATTTATTAATGGCGTATGTCCTAAGGTTAAGAGAGAAGTCGCATTGCACTCACCTGTGTCACTAGAGGAGGCCTATAAAGAGGCTCTCGAGGTCAAAAAATATAAGGTCACTCCCAATGGGCAACCTTTCAACCGGGGAGTCGAGATCAATTAAATTCACGACATTTGATAGGTCTCGCAGGGCATTTCAGTTAGCGCATGTGGTGTCAAGGTCATACTCCAACCCTAGTCAGCTTGTTCACCAAAGGCTAAACGTCAATCGCCTTAGAGATACCGCGTGTCAAGGACCATGCCCGAGTAATTCATCCATTGAATGTCTCCTTTGCCATGGTATAGGGCATATATCTTCTCGTTGACCACACCGCACACTGACAATAGGCATTGGGGTATAGGGCATATATCTTCTCGTTGACCACACCGCACACTGACAATAGGCATTGGTGCGGATACAAAATGAGGTCGAAGTGTATTTTCCACGGTTATGAGCCCATCGAATTCGAGGAAGAGTTTAAGGAAGAGAGAAAGGAGGACACGACACAACTTACGATCGTGCCATATATTCTCACAACGTCAAATGCTACAAATGTGTGGAAGCGAACTAATATTTTCCACAAATTTGCCAAAAGTGGCTATAAGATTTGCAAGTTGGTCATCGATGGTGGTAATTCTATGAATATAGTGTCTAAATTAGAAGTGGCGCGACTAAAACTCAAACCAAAACCACATCTTAATCCCTACCGTATAGTGTGGGTGTAAAAGATTTATTTTCTGGTAACTAATTGGTGTATGGTACCTATTCAAATGTATGACGACACAGACACAATTTTGTGTGACGCCTTACCAATGGATGGGGTGCATGTGGTGTTAGTTCGTCCTTGGTTATACGATAAAAATGCCACGAACTTTCAGTGCAAAAATACTTTTATGTTTCAACATAAAGGAAAAAAGATTTAATTAAACCCCACCAAGCCGATGGAAACATTCTTTGCACCCAAATGCTCTTTACCATCACTTCGCAACACGCAAAAGCTCCGTTTGTTAACTCGGGTTAAATTTGTGACAAAAATTGAGAGTGACATTTTATTCGCCTTCGTAGTAAGCATGAATCATCACCTCCCTCTCCTGACCCCAGTGACTTGCCACCCGAGGTCAGTAACTTATTACATGAGTTTCAAGAAGTCAATTCAAAAGAATTACCTGATGAGTTACCACCTGTTAGGGATATCCAACATGTGAGAATTAGTTTGAATTCCCAATTGCCGAACCTAATGCATTATCGAATGAACCCTAAAGAGGGTTCTTAGAACAATTCATAGATTGAAGAGCTATTAGGGAAGGGAACATTCAACCTAGCCTTAGTCCATGCGTCATGCCCGCCTTACTTACTCCAAAAAAATATGGATCTTGACGAATGTGCATTGATAATAGGTCCACCAACAAGATCATGGCAATTCAAAACTTGTACAGGTTTCCCATCCCTCGACTTGAGAAAACACCAGACCTTCTCACTAATGGTAAGTGGATTTCGAAGCCTAATTTGCGTAGCAGTTATCATCAAATTTGAATTCACCCAGAGGATGAATAGAAGACTACCTTTAAAACACTAAATGGCTTATATAAATGGTCGGTCATGCCTTTCGACCTTCGTAATGCTCCTAGCATTTTAATGAAAGTTATAACATAGCTTCTCCGTCCATTCAATAGGAAGCTTTTGGTCATATACTTTTACGATAACCTCATTTATAGTGGTATGAAGAAGAACACTTACATCACCTTCGAGAAGTCTTTTTTACATAGCGATGCTAAGTTTGTAGAGTTTGGCTTGAATTTTGTGTGGGTACTGTTCATACGGGGAACTTTTCATACGTGTATCACTATTCACATATGGTTCAGTGTTCATACGCAATTTACTACTCACTTTTAATCCTTATTTAAGTAGGGTTTCAACCATGCATCAAAACACCGACACTGACTTAGAACTAGAGAGAGAGAGAGAGAGAGAGAGAGAGAGAGAGAGAGAGAGAGAGAGAGAGAGAGAGAGTCGTCTTCCAAATATGAGAGTTTGGGGTGAGGCGAGGCTTTTTTCCTCTCACCCATGGATATTTCTCAAAGGAGGAAGAAGGATGAGAGTGAGTGTTTCATGTATGGTAGGTGTAATCGAAAAGTACCTCATGACGGTTAACGGAATATGTTGAACTTCTGGGGATAATCTCACAATCTCCAAAAATGATGAATTCCAAGGACAATGTTGCTCAATTGTAGGTGGAGTTCATGAATCGCGCAAAGTTATATGGATTTTGTGTTATTTGTAGATGTCATCTGAATTGATCTCGATGGTATATTTTGAGAACAAGGTGCAAAGGTGTGAAAGGCCTTTCAAACCAACGTAAATGAGCATCAAATGGGAAGTAAAAATAAATCTCTCGTCTCAACCCTGTAATACCCCGTATTTTTACGCATAACTATTTTTATGGAAAATGGGGATTAATTAAATTAAAGGGAGAAAATTTAAATTGAAATTTATCCGATTTTATGATAATAATCACTAATGGTATGAGAGTTAGTAATTAGTGAAATAATAGTATGGCCGAGAATGAGATACACGACATTTATGTTATAAATATTTGGGACGCGTATGAGTCACGTTACTTGTATATATTTGGGGGGTTAAAAGGTAATTTATTCTTGTATAACTCGAATGACTGTTTTGAGTGCGCCAAAGTGTCCGGAAGGGTCAAAATTGTCAGAAAACACTATTCGTGTATGTTATTTGGAGTCCCGGACTTTTTAACCCAAAACGACACCTCGGAGGGGTATTTTGGTCTTTAGGAATTTTAAGGTAATTAAATGGAAGAAAATTGGGTTAATTAAAAAGGCATTAAGGGTTAGTGGCTGTCAGTTTCAACCTACGTGAGAAGAGAGGGAAAGAGAGAGAGAACCAAGGAAGAAGAAGGAGACTCCCATTGGAGACTTTGCCAAGAATTCAACCTTTCACAACAAAAAAGAACACCAACGTGTAGATCGTGTCAGGAGGATTGTTCCTATACCAATTTCAACCTGCAAATCAAAAGTTCATTTTTAAGGCAAGTGATTATCTTTCTCTTCTCTTAGCAATTATTACTCCTATTAACATATGTTGAGGTTTTAGAATAATAAATACCAATTTGGGTTCCTATGATGAAATCGTGTAGAAATATTTAGAAAAATCTTATGGGGGTTTGCACGTAGAGAATTTTCCCCTTAATAGAAATGTGAAAGTTGATGAACTAGATGTAAATCAAAAATTAAGATGGAGTTTTTATGAACAAATAAATTATGGGTTCATGTGAATAAGGTTTGTGATAAAATTTGGGGATTTGTTGAAATTACTTGATGATTAGAAGGATTTGACCTCCAAAATTATGTTATTATGTGTTCTAAGATGACTTAGGATAGTGGGAAACATTGTATTTGGGTTCGAATGAATTTAGGTTGAGTTTTGAGTGGTAAAAATTGGGAAAAACGAAGTTGAGAGACAAATTGGGCAACTTCGGAAATTTCGTTAGAAGTCCATCCCAGGTCGTTCGAACGAGACTTATAACGAGATTCCAGTAGACCTTCTAATGAGTTTGGTGGTTCGTTCAAACCCCTTTGTTCGCATGACCCTCGTTTGAACGACCTCATTCGATCGAGATTTCTAGGCCTTCTAACGAGATTCCAGAATGGTCCTTTTTAAGCCGATTTTGTTTCGAACTTCCCGTAGGCTTCTTTTAATGAGTGATAAACTAGAATGATCTTCGAGTGACTTATATTGATAATTATAGTGAGAGTATAATAGGTTGACACTCGGAAGGTATAAAATTTATAAAATAGAGGAGGTACGAAAATACAACGTATGGTATACACGAATAATGTACTGGTTATAATAAGAGTTAATATAGGTACTGCAAACACTAGACTATGGGAAAGCTAATGAATTTATATAAGTGGTGTGCATGCTTATTGTTCCAAATATAATGTGTATAACATACCTAGCTACTGGCTATCGAATGGAGGTTAACGCGTTGTGGATAATCGAATCTTTTGTGCCTTCGGGGGATTTAGAGTTGTACCACTAGAGCATGGAATCTAGGTACAGGCTATCAGTGAGAACGATAGTGATGACGGTCGTATGGGTGCGTAGGTATATGAATAACCCATTGGCTTGGGACTATGTTCGCCTCCAATATGTGTTTATGCTTCCATTGGTTCTCGAGAGATTGAACCTGTTGTCCTCTATACGTGAGCTTTACAAATGGACTAGATAGCCGAGTACGCATAGTACTAATGGGTATAATTTGATATGTATATATCACTGTTCTAAAAAACCCTCTTAGGCTTAAGGCTTGGGAGAAACGCCCCGCGTTAAGTTTTTTACGCCTTATTCTTGGTAAAACCCTTAATGCGCACTTTTTTCAAAAAACAACAATGCTTTAGTGAAATGATATCGCCTTTTAAAGAATTTTTTTACTAATCGGACCATTATCTCATCCAAAATAGCCAAATAGTATTTTAATTTGCATATATTCAGACATATTTTTATGATATGTACAATTTTAGTATTTTAATAGCCTTGTTATGATTAAAAAATATTAAAATATATTAAAAAGGCCTAAATGCCTTTTTACGCCTAAGGTCCGCCTAGGCTTCTAAGGCTTAAGGCTTAGCCTCCACGCCTCGATCACGCCCTGCATTTTTTAGAACCTTGGTATACATAAAGCAAATAAGGTGTGTATACCGAAAATCATGTGTGTTGCCTTTTGCTGTTGTCAATATTGTTATTTGTAGACTTATGGTATTATCAGTTGGGCATTTAGAAGAATATGAGAATAACCTAAAGAAATACTAATTCTATATTGAAATCATAAGTACGTCGTTTTTTACGTTATTTAGAGAGACTTTCAAACTTCATATTATACACGTAGTAGTCAGTCAGGGTATCATGACTAGTATGGATAGTTAGGCTCATTAGACGTGCACACTAGATTGAGGGGTGAGTATCTCAAGTGAGTACGCTAAGTTAACTTGATTAATAACTATACCAATTGAATCAATTTAAGCACTTTCTATATTAAGCTGTTTTCAACTCGGGCTCTGACCCGTTTTTCTGTCTATCCTTCTACTGTTCCATTATTTTAGGTGCCCAGCCACCAACCTTAGAAGACTCTATCCAGTTTTCATTCTGTAGCTGCTGTGGAAGCTGCAGGATTATTTCTAGTAGATGATTCAGTGTACCCTTCCTTTTTCAGTTATTCATCTTGCTTGGACATGTCATCCTTACTCATGCTTACTTTCAAAGATTTAGTCGTTTTAAACTCTTTCTTGGATTTGGTTTCTTCCAATTGATTTATTGTATGGGATTGTATTTGGAGATGTTTACTCCAACCATTTATTTTACTTCAGTCAGACTGTACTTATGTTACTGTGATGCATGGTGTTTATTGATATTATTTTGGTAGTAGTTAATGACAAGATAAAATTTGGACATCAACCTTTTTAAAATACTAGGTGGTTAGTTTTATTAAATTTAAAATTTGAGTTCTCGGTAGTGATGCATTATATGAACCAACTTGATATTCTGAAATTGATTAATTAAGGACTGATCACCCGGTAATTAATTAGGCGGGGTGTCACAAACCCTCTCAATTAAATTTCAAAATGGTAAAATACCTCAAATGAGGGTATAAAAGACGTATTTATGAGTGGAAATAGATTAGGCTCCGAGAAATGATCATAATTACAATTATACATTTATTACACTTTATTACTTCCTCCTATAATACCAAGCAAACAATCAACTAAAAAGAAAATACATTCAAATAAAGAAAATAATAAAAATGTCATAAAAGCCTAAAAATGGCAAACTTCCTCATACCACATCATTCTCCCCTCCATGAAAAAAGTTCATCCTCGAACTCAAAAGGGAATGCCATCGGTATCACCCTCCAAAATGGTGATGGGAACATATTGGGGTGCGGCCTCATTGGTCACGTCGGGATACTCGGGGCCTCCGGAAAAAAGTAGAGCATGGCGAAGTGGTAAGGAATAATCTGAATCCGTGTGACCAACTACCCCACAATCGTAACATTTTAATGCCATGGGCGTGAAGATGAAGGCGGAGGGGTTGTTGTGGCTGGTGTTGCTATCGTAATGGCAGGAGTTGGAGTACTGGAGGGAGTCGGTGGAGCAGAAGCAGTAGTGGTGCGCGCACGAGCAGAGGGAGTTGTATGATGAAATGCCTCCACTTTTATGGAATACTCCATCGTGAAAATGTCACCATGTAGGTCGTGGATGTAATGGATAATTCTCTGCTCCTCTATCTCTCTAAGTTGAACACGATATTGTCCCTCAGTGACTCTGCGCTTCTCTAAGCCAAGCCACCATACACTCGCATAATATGAAAATTTGGTCGCCGCCATAATTCAACCTCTTATACTAAAAAATGCACTCCATAATAAAGAGACAATCAATCACCGCATCTGACTGAAGATGACCATCAAACAACGGTACATCCACGCGAATATCTCCCTGCGTGCTCCTAGAAAGCATTCGTAAGCTCACGAGGGCAATGGGGTCGGCACTCTATGAAAATCTAAGTAATATGCATCAATCCCGTCCTCTCCTAGCGGAGGATCCTCGACTGGGGCTCGATGGTGATTCTTTCGATATCGTGGATGAGTAGAAGCTGGTGCAGGAGGTGGGATATGTAATGGGACCGTTGTCACGAAAGGGGCGAGAGGTGATGATGTAATCACGGGCATATTTGTCAGAAGAGAAAGCTGCACCAAGGCGCCAAGGTCCTCGTGGAACCTAGGTGCAAGGCACAAGGCGAGGCGCGCGCCTGATCGAAATGAGGCGCAAAGTTTATAGAACATTATTTTATATTTATGAAAATAAGATCATTCATGACTTAAAACTATAGATATATAGCATACATTATTTTTATACACGGTTGTGAAGAGACAGGTCAAAAGAGATGGAGCTTATGCCACCATATGAACAAAATATATATTTAAATATCAAATTTATATAACAATTTGACTGTCCAATAATCAACAAAAGAAAAGATATTGAAATATTTGAATAATGAATACTCTTGGGGTGAAGGCGGGGTATGTAGAGATATGGAAAAGATGTGGATTATAGTGGGAGGTAATAGGGATGGGATTTAAGCTTTGTGGAGGCAAATTGGTGGGAAGGACCTCTGGGTGGTGGTAGATGGCAGTTGATGATCAAATAAACTTGGGTCTGGTGGTGTAGGATGGATTTTGTATGGTTTGAATCTAGGTTTTACCATTTGGATGTTGGATTGAAAATTGGGTTGTGAAACCCTAGATTTAGGTTGCCTTGGATCTTGGATGGAGGGTTTGGGGAGAAATTAGGGTTCAAGATTTAGATGGGTATGTTTGGGGAAGGGGAAGAAGTATTCGAGCTTCTCGTCAGGGGGAGGGTGTGGCTGCGACCCAAGCACTACACGGGAAGGGATGGCCTACCTTTGTCAATGATGTATATGGTGCTATCAGGGAGCCCATTGTGGTTCAGGGGAATCCCAACTGGGGTCATAACAGGATCGACCACCAAATGCTGGTTTCAGTCAGGAAAAAAGATGGATCGTGGGTTTGCTACAGTTCCGGTGAGGTTCTAGGGGTTTCTAATCATGGGGGAAGGATTTCGACCAGAGGCAGGTTGCTCGATGGGTGAGCTGGTGCCTCCGCCCGACCCTGGATGATGTCCAATCACTATAAGGTGGTCTTTGCTATCGGTCGGGGCAGACGAAAGGTTCAGGTGAGTTTTTGGTGGGTGATCACCACTAGTTTCTCCTTCGGTCACCGCTGGATTCGTGGATATAGGGTTAGAATTTGATGGGTCAACACTTTTTTTGTGGAAGAGGAGTAGAATGAGAAGAATTGGAGGTGTGAGGATTAAGGTTTTGAGCGGTATTGGGGGTGGTGTTAGGGCAGCTCGTGGAGGAGTCTGGTGGTGGAAGACGGGCGTCAAGAGCATCCATTCGGGCCACAATGCAGTTCAAGACCTCGAATTGATTGGTGCGAGCTTCCTTGAGAGCATATCTCCTCTTAGGTCCCATTTGTCGTCATCTATGATTTTTTTGTTTTTTTTAAAACAACGGGTAGAGCCCACAAGACTCTGATACCAATTGATGTAAATGAGCGTCAAATGGGAGGTAAGAAGAAGAAATCTCTCATCTCAACTCTCTATATCTAAAAAATGGTATAATACCTTAAATGAGGATACAAAAGGGTATTTAAAGGTGGAAGTAGCTTAGGCTCCAAACAAATATCCTAATTAACGATTCTTACTTGAGCATTATCATCCATTGATTGATGTTTACAAATTTTCACCGATAAATTCATTAAAATTAAAAATTTCATAGGGGTACCAAACATATTTACACTTAATTTGAAAGAATTATTATAAATTTTAAAATACTGTGATTTCGTGATTAATTTCCTTGGATGGTAAGGAAAGGCAAATAGTGACACGAGGAATTAATCATATCACATTTTGAAATTATCTGGGGGAATTGTCGGTTAAATAAGTTTATTATCCTCATATAATTATAACAATATCAAATTATATTTTCATTGCTTGAAATTTATTCCAATTAATTCTTTTTACATTTAAGACTAAAAAAAGTGGTGAAAAGTTGAATTAATTATTGAAATCTTAGAATCATCATTAAAAAAATAATTTTTCGATTAAATATGTGAGAATTATCTTAAATTAATTGTTAATTTGGCATCCATCTATCTCTAATTATAACTAATCCCAACAAGAATCATAGTTACTTTGTTAAGTGGGATTTCTTGATGAGAGATTAAATCACCTCACCCTAAAATAAACATATTTTTATCTTTTAGTTTTATCCTCTAGACTGTTCAGGAAACTTTTGTCCTACATAATTAAATAACCAAAGTTTTTTGGTCCTACAACTATTGATAGTGACTCTAATGATGAGGATATCATTAGTCGTATTTATGCATGCACCATGAGTTCATTCGTTAAAATTATATCCACTAGTGTAGAACTTACCTGATGGGGGAACGAGGCTCACTTATATTTAATTTCAAGGAATTATCACTTAATAATTTTAAAAATATCGTGATGCCGTGATTAATTCCCTCTGATAGGAGAGGACGGATAAATACTAATATATTGAATTGATCACATTGCATATTTGCAATACTAATAGAGACCGTGGAGTTTATGTTGAAACGCCTCTCCCACATAATAATTTAAACCTGAGGGTGTTTTAAAAACTATTCATTTAATTCTAAATTATTGTATTAAATACTTGGAAGTTCCTAATTTACTTGTACAAATTAAAATATGGGATATTATTTTAATTTTAAAAAATAAAACCACTTTTAAATATCGATCATAATTTAATTTATACCTTAACTAATTACTAGATTAAATTATATTTTGGAAAAATAAAAAAAATAGATTTTTCAAGAAAAATCGTGGTCTAAATCGGTCTCAAAATTAAATCCATAATGTTCACAAAATTGGACGTTCCTAATTAATTAATTAATCTTCACACAAATTTATGCAATGATTAATTAAGAGATAAAAGACAATATAATCACATGAAATTAGGTATAAAAATGATATTAAGTCCCTTTACATCATGGCCTAAACTTCTTCATTGAGTAGAGTCCCAAAGGGTAAAGACCTCCTTAAAGAAGGGTCCACCCTGCAATAGATTCTGGAAGTATTAGAAGAAAAAACCAAATTAAAACCCGTCATGCCCATGTGGAGAACCCATGCTTACATAAGAATAGGCCACGACCATGCCAAGGAGGCTTGCGATTGTGCCAGTACCTCCGGCAGTTGCGCCTTACGGACCCGCGTTCATGAACTGTTCAGTTTGCTTCCTTTTTTCTTTTCTTCTTGCCCATGTTACTAGGGTTCCTTATTTTATACGAAAACTATGTGTTTTGACCTTCCAGTAGTCTTGAAAACTACATTAATGGACCTACAATCTTGATAAAAAAAAAATCAATAGGAACCTATAAATCTTCCACCAATGTCAAAATCCAATAAACAACAAGTATTCCTACATCCAAATGATTAAATCTCATCATTATCTCCTTCAATACGTCAATTAAAAGCAATAATTAAAATCCCTATTTATTAAAACCAAATCAAATCTAGGAGGAAATTAAATATGAATAAACCACTGCAGGATCCATTCACATAACATACATTCATGCGACCATGATGGAAGGGATATAAACATTAAAACCCTATAAACCATGTTCATACAAACTATACGTATCCATGTATAAATCCTAACATGCAAGCCTAGGGTTCTCATCAGTGGACAACATGGATATTTATTGAAACATAATCAATCTAAAACATGGGCTTTAAAACCACTTACTGGGGATTGATATAATAAAAAAAACTTTGATGCCCCTTGATCTTTGATTGATCTTGTTCGAAAAAGGAAAAAAAAGACTATATCTGAAGAAAATATCCAAGGATCGAATCATAATACCTTTGCGAACCTTATTATTTATCCCATGTGGAGGAAATGGGTTGCTGAAGATTATTAATTTTATGTGCTCCTAAGGTCTTCAAAACCCTTGCTAGAATCCACTGGAAGCCTCATATCTTCTAGTTTATGATCCTACCAAAGAAAACTATGTATATGGGCAGTATTAGAGATGAATAATTGGTGTTTTAAGTGAGATGACATTCTCTCTCCAAAATCGTTGAAAAAAGCATGCGTAGTACTTTTTTATCCCTCTTTAACCCTTAATCGTGATTTATACATCTTAATACCTTCGAATAAACCTATATATATATATATATATATATATATATATATATATATATGTGTGTGTGTGTGTGTGTGTGTGTGTGTGTGTGTGTGTGTGTGTGTGTGTGTGTGTGTATTATAAGTGGACTTGGGATAAATTATTTTTTCTTAGAGTCTGGGCATGCTACTTTGGTAAATGGACTATACAAAGACCCGAAAACAAATAATTAAATTGGATTCCAAATAGGTACACGGGACTCTCAAATTACATCCGCATAATTTATTTGTCTCTTTCCATTTAATCATAACTAATTCCACTAAATGATTAAGATTGTACTCCAATCGAATTATCTCAAAATTACCGAATGATGAGGTTCCATTTGCAAAGTTTCTACGGTGCATAAAACGATTCCTCTCATTAAGTATGCAAGACCCTCTTAGTCAAATTAATTTGTTATTAATCAATTTTAAGGAAGTCCTTATTTATTCCTTGTTCCGAGACTTAACTTATTTGATACTCTACCAGATATAAATTGACTGGCCACGTTTACTGATATAATCAAAACTTATAATCACATAAAATGGGTTATCATAATTCAAGATCTTTCTTGGACGCGGATTCCTTCGAATTATGATCTCAGACATATTTACAAAATGATTTCCCAACTTGTGAATATTTATATCCAATAAAATCGAATCACACCCATAATAATCAAATAAATAATTGTGCAAGCAATCCAATCCTTATAACCATTGGGATTAAAAACCTATACATATTTTCTAAACTTATGAGATTGTGCAAGTCTAATATAGGCAGTTTCTAGACTTGAATCTCATATGTGATCTTGTTCAATTCATTCCTTATGTAGTGGTTATAATCCTCTTTGAATTATTATATAAGTTCCTAAATCATCAAACATTTTCCCACTATTAAGATAGACTACTACGATTACATTCGTAACTTTACCAATAGGATTTCAACTTCCTATCTAAGTTGAATTGTTCAATTAAACTAAAACTTCAATTTTTATCTTTTGTGATCAGGCGAAACCCAAGTCATCGGAATTCCTAGTAAGTCTAATTGGCCGACATTGCATACAATATATTCAAAACAAGTCTCACAAATATGATTCTCATTTCAAAATGAAATAAACTTCATACATGGTTTTAAAAATAAAACCCCAACACATTAGCAATAATGATTTATCAATCCACTTAATTCCCATTGACAACAACAATTTTTCTAAAACTTAGATCCCCTTAACAACAATAATTTTCCAAAAATTATATACCCCCGACAACAACAATAATTAACCAACAACATAAATTCCATAGTCCACAACAACCATATCATCCTAAGGTCATAAATCTCAATAGCGATACCATAAACCCTTGAACATACGTCCCCTCAACAACAATATGTAACCAACTACATACATCGCAATAACAACTACCCAACAAAATATATCCCATAGAAAACAACCAACAAATCACAACAAAAAGCCCAATTACTACAACCGAGGACCAAAACCACAAATCCAAACTACACTAACATATGTACATCCCTAGTTCACCCCCCCCCCCCCCCCCCCTTTAATTGCATTCGTTCATTATTAAAAATATTCATGTGGCTTACCAAAATTCCAAACTATTATTTTCAAGTTCATAAAACAATAGCTTATGCAAGTTACTAATAGGATTCATAAGGAGTTTCAATGTTCTAAGGTTTCCCAATTTTAAGGGGCAACTTATATTCCTGACACACATTTCACCATTTTCTTGATCCCCAAAATCATTATATCATATTAGGTATCCTTTCACCAATTTTGTAATAGATTCAAAATTTTCAAACTATCATATGTTTTAAACATATAATTGAATTCTAGGATTCGTATCATAATATCAAAATACCACCAATTTTAAATGTCATTAATTAATAATAAAAAACAGTTGGGTTCATTTCCACCTAATCAAATGCCTAATAATTTCAAACAGTGATTAAACATATCTTAGGCAATATCTAATTGATAAATCACTTAGTAAAATTATAATATTCTTTCCTGGGATTGAATTCTCAAACTATGAAGTTCAATCCTTATTCCTCTCAGAACAATTCGTAATTTCTATTTTTAAAGCAATTACAAATTATGAGTGCAAGGTCTTCTAATGTAGGTTTGATGATAAATGTTAATGGAGGTTTAGGGTTTTGTTTAGGTTACTGATGGTGGATATATAAAAATGGAAGTTTCCCCTAATTAAAAGAACCATCTCACTACCCTTGTAGGCCACCACTATAGTAGCCAGGGATACCCGTTATAGCGGCCCTGGTACCCATTATATCATATCCTCTATTGCATCTCCTCTTTTACTTTCAATTTATCTACTATTTTATTTATCTTCTTCTTCTTCAACGGAGTATCATGTAATTATGTAAGCGAGAGACAAATTCTCCAAATCCCTACCTTGGTTCCCAAGATAAACCAAAAGCACCCTTTTTCCCCTAGAGTTTCCTCGAAATTCCCACATTGTATCCTAGTTAAATAAATGGTTATTTTATCTAATAAAGTAATACTAAAATTCAAAAAATCAATACAAACTCAACTTTATTCAATTAATGTAATTTTCTCAATTATAAATCCTCGAAATTATTTTCTCATAAGTAATGTTATTATTAAAATACTACTTAAAATAACAAGGTGTTACAATCTTCCCCCAATAACTAGAATTTTATCCTTGGAGTTTTCTAAAGCATAATAGTACCAACAGTAATCATGTCATCGGTAGACTCACATACATCCATCAAAAAAGCATAACTCATGTTAACGTGTCCCTATATATCATCATGAAACAATAGTTAGGCTCACATATGGTTATAATAGAATTCCATGTCTAGGGTGACCATACACCCAAACCCTCTATGAATATACAAAATAAAATCTAGTAATATAACACATCTACACAAAAAATAGCGATAACTAAAAGGCATACTGTATAAACCAACTGGTCATACTTAATCCCTAGTAAAAGCGGCCTCGCCTGAACTTCTAAAGTGCCCTAGCTGCCCAAACTGGCGCTCGTTGTAAGAGAAAAATTTATAATTTCTCGATTTATTTTTATTTGGCCTATCCCATAGCACCTTCATGACCAATATCAAGTCTTCAAAGAGAAGAAACATTTGTGACATTTGCAAGATTTAAGATCATTCATCATAACTTTACCTCAGAAGGGATATGAGGTGGTTTGGTAAAGCTTCAAATATTTAGGGGTCATTTTTAAAACAGCTTGCATTTAAACGTTGTTAGTGTTTTTAAATGATATTTAGAGTTCTTTTTGAAAAAATCTCCAGCTCATTAGAACGACTTGGCATGTCATTTGAACGAGATTAGACACGTCTTCAGAACGAAGTTCACATCTTCGAACGAGAGTTGGAGCATTATCTTTTTGGTCGGATCTGGAATATCGTTCGAAGTTTCCTTGGAAGATGATGGAATGAGATAGGTAACATCATTAGAATGAGGTGGTAGTTCGTTCGATTAAGTATGCATATTTTGTTTTTGTTTTTTAAAAATATTTTCTAAATCTTTGCCATAACTTTATCTATAAATAAATATGCGGGATTAGATTTTTATACAAGCCTTTTTCAAGTTCTTTTTGTGATCTACAATATTTTTATCCAAACCCATTGGATCTTAAAGGATCACTTTTCCAAACTAAGAAGAACAGAATAAAAAGTTCTAAAGCCTTGTAGATAAATTCTCAACTGTTAATGTTTGGAGTTGAGGAACTACGGTTGAAGAAGAAAGGAACTGTGATTCCTGAGGCTTAACGGTGGATACCAAGGAAGGATCTGCTTGATGTGTGTGGTGTCGGGCATTATCATTTTTTGTTGAAGATTATAAGACACTAATGCGTTAAACTTAGTGGATCTCTAAGTTCTTCATAAGTCTAACAATATACATTGAGACTTAAACAATGTTGAATTAAAGGTTTTACCCAAAAGGGATTCTTCCTCTATCCTCCTCCCATTATGTTTGGTTTGGGATTTTGCTTCATAATTAGTCTTTCATGTTCACTTTAAATCAAACAAGATAAAATTTGGTAAAAAGTTAATTTGTGTATTTGGCTAATGATACAAGTGAATTTGTACACCCCCTTTTTTTCTCACTTGGTCTCTCCATTGCTGTCCTCGACCTTGATCCTAATCAAAATGTGGGACCCTTTCACCTTGATCCAAACCATAACCTCCTAAGGGGTTCTTCCAAGTTAGTTGTCCCAACGGTGAGAAGCACAAACAATGCTAATAGGGATATGGATTGCCAAACATTATTTTTTAATTTTCAATTAAATCAATCAAATGAACAATGAATCCAATTTTAATTAATCCATGATTAAATATGTGATTTATAAATATTAACCTTTTTTTGCCTAAGTATGCATCTATGTGATTTTCAAGAGTAAAACAAAGATAAATCCACAACAACGGGATGTACTTGGAAAACCCACAACGTGAAAAACTTCAGACGGCCTACCTTACCTAAATTCACTATGATATAGGATTTATATAATAATGACATACAAACTTACTTAACTTGACTTGGAACCCTCAAGCCTTGGTGTAGTCTTCACTACTTGAACCTTCTCCACAATGACACTATAGGAATCCACCTGAGATTTTCACAATTCGTGCAACTCACACGCCTTGGTGTCCACTAATCTTTGCTAGCAAACCATCATAGCAACAAACATGGAATCCATTAAAAGAAACAAAATTCTCTCAATGATGAAGAGTAAATAGTATTGGTGAAACAAATTCTAGATCTCTAACTAATATATCATGTATATTCTTAGATCTCAAACATAGGGTGTAATTAGGGTTTAGCATCCTATAGTTTGTGTATAAAAAACTGTTTTTGAAACCCCTGTCATTTAAAACTCTTTGTTGTGCCTTGGATTTATAAAATACTGTCAAAAAATAGCGGTGCGCAATCCAATGAATCTTGTTCAAACAAAACTCAAAGTGGTTTGAACGATATTGGCTACCTCGTTCGAATGGACCACAGATTCATTCGAATGAGATCCTAAGTCTCATTAGAATGAGCTTCCAACAACCTTGAACGACAACCTTCTGCCTAGGCAGAAACATTTCACTCGAAGCTCGCTCGAACCACATTTGAATGAAAAAATGTACCTCGTTTGAACAAGATAAAAATCTTTTTAGAACAAAATAAAACAACTCGTTATATAGACAATCAAAATTTGTTTGAACGAATTTAAAACTGAAAAATATTTTCTTTAAAATAAGTTTTCAAAAAATGGGCCTTAATAATTTTAAAAACATAAACACCCAAAACAAAATCCATGGATCAATATAATACACCACTCATACCTTTTGTGAGTTCCCACATATAAAGATGAAACACAGCACGAAAGTTGATGTCACTTTAACTAGGGCTGCTACTTGTCTTCAAAGTGCATAGGCCTGAAAGTCAAAGTAAACAAAATCCTAACCTATGACTAAATGGTTTTATCCAAATAGAATAGAGCCAGTATTACAAATTTTACAATAAACATTAAAGTTGACATATTATAAAATTTTCCTTTACAAATATCCCCCTTTGACTATTCTGGGACAAAACCAAAAATAAAAATTAGGCCGTAAAGATCTAAGACTCAATACCCAACCCTAAAAAGGAAAAACGTACAAAGTGACACTGGACAAACTCTATCTCTTGAGTATATTTGCTCTAGTGAAACTTTACCCATTGTCGCTTAAACCTTCACACTTAACATGCATTTCAAACAATGAGAAAATGAGATATATAAACCTTATATGAAGAAAATCCTCCCCCTTTATTAAATATATCCCTCTTAGAGAATTATTCTACTTCTTTTTGTGAAGTGAAACAACAATAATAGCAAACTCGGCAACACGTGCAAATAATCAACACGATGAAACATATAAAACAAATTTCCTACAAATTTGAATCATATGATACCAATTTGATCATATATGATGAACAAGGATTAAATGCATGCAAAGACTAAAAAATACCATATATATATATATAGACCTGCATATAACATGCAACACACATGGATATATATAGCTATAACACCATAAAAGACACACAAAACAAGTTTTCCACACTCGTATGGCATAAATTTGTCTAAACCAAATATGGTACGGAGTGAAAGGGCATGAATTAGAAATAAAAGAAATATGTCCCAAGAACTCTAGATAGCCTAAGGAGTTCTATTTGATTGCATTAATTTATCAAACGTAAACTTAGCCTCATGTGAAAAATAAAGTGAGCTCGTAATGGAAAAATGGACTAACTCCCACAAGCCTAAAAAATATTGATGATTCTCAAATCAATAATGTCAAACATTAATGATGAGGTAAGATCCATTATGCAAACCCTTTGATCTTCAACTTTTAACACCCTAAAAATAATAGATATTCATTTTTTTACTTTATGAAGATATCAATTTTTGATGACGAGTTTCTAAACTTTGGCCTTAGCAAATGTATTTTTTTTTTCATTTTTTTCCTTTTCTAATACTCTTGCCAATGGTGGAATTTCATGAATATGAGATTTACTCCTTTCATATCCCTTTCCATTGCACTCTCATACTTTTTCATTCCTAAGAACATTCTCATGGGCAATGATTCTTACATGCACAGATCCCCCAGATATAAATTTATGTGTAAGATAAGATTAATAGGATAATACCTCACTTAACTTGTAGACACCGCATTCTGTTATCCCCTAACTCTCCTTAGGTCCCTAGTACCTCCCTTCATCACCGTAAACCCAGGTCATGTCCCGAGTACTGACCTGGAGGCCATCGGGCACTCCCCGGCTCAATTTGACTCAAAAGTAAAACTCTTCATCTCAATTGAGACTGAATGAATCTTAGAAGGGCACTGAATACCCTTTCCAACGGTCCACCCCGTGCTCGATTCTGACTTACCATGCGGACGAACGATTCGTTTGCGTCCGAAACATGACCTAGAGGCCACCGGGCGCTCCCGGGATCTTTTTGACCTATATCAACTCTTCATCTTGACCTAGGCTGAATGAATCTTCAAAGGGTACTGAATACCCTTTCCAACGGTCCACCCCGTGCGCAATTCTGACTTTTCATGCAGACGAACGATCCGTTTGACTCCGGGAGGTCACCGAATGCTTCCAGGGACCAGTTGACCAAAGTCAACTTGCCAAATTGGGTCAAACTCTTTGGAACATCGAAGTACATATCCTAACCTTTCCAACAGTCCACTCCATGCACGATTCGGACTTACCATACGGACGAACGATCCGTTTGCGTCCGAGCAATTCGCCGTCAAATGGACCGACAAAGGCTTCCGAGCCATATTTGACCCAATGTCAACTCCCGAACCTGGGAGCAGTCCAAAGGACTTTCGAAGGTCTCTGAATTACCTTTCCAAGGTATGCCCCATGCGCGATTCTGACCAACGGTTTTCCCTCGGCGATCGACTTTTTGAAAAAGCCTGAAGCGCACTGCCAAATGGCAGGTTCCAGACCCTGCCTATCGGCACCTGTCGATAGGCAGGAATAGGTCTATGCCGATCGGCACTCACCTGGGACTATAGAAGGAGGCCTTCACCTCATTTGCAAAGGGGAGCCCAGATTTGATAAAAATCTCTCTGAACGAATTCCAAAAACCTCTCTCGAAGGCAGCGTGATTTCAACATCCAAATCCCCTTTTTACTTCCACTTTTCATCATCCTTTTTATCAAATTTGTTGAATTAGACACTCTCCATCATCATCCAAGTGCAAGGGCTTCTCTCCAACATTCAAGATCAAGCTCAAGATCTTCAAGAAGGTCCAACTTTCTCAAACTCTTTCTTAAATTCTCTTAAATTCTCAATAACTTGTCTTCTTATTTAGCACTTTTATTATCTCATCTCACACATCCTAATGTACTTTTTATTTTGTATTATTGCACATATCCTATGTTCATATAAATAAAACCCAAAAAACAAGAAAAAGAAGGTTTGCTCATAAATTCCAAGTAGGGATTCTCACACTTTATCCACACTTTTCTCACAATCTAAAACCCTTTTTCTATACACACACACACACACTCACAAATAAGAGATCCCCCATTTGGATTTATGGGATAAACCCCACCCCTTATTTTGTATGTGAACTACATGGACTTTGATGCCTTTATAGGCTACGTAGGTGTCTCGGGGTAAAACCCGAGACTCGAGTCTTTTTTACCACTTTTTCTCTCATCTTTCTATCTACTCTAATATTCTTATATTCTATATACTTGCCCTTAGTGACGTATTACCCCACATGCATTATCGTTCCATTATAACGATCAATGTAGGGGTAATCGCTTAAATCTTGTTTTTCTAATATTATTCTTATATCTTCCGACGAATGACTCGCTTTATCTTTTCCATGATACAAGTCGAGGATTCCTACCTCCATTCTATACATACACATGCACACATATCACGGGGGAAACAAAAGGAAAATAACAAATATTCATGAGAAACCGAAAGGGCGGAATAGGTGCCTAACACCTTCCCATTTCATAACTAAGCCTCTGAACCCTTCTCGAATCATCTTGGTTTCGGACGCACCAGTATGTCTTTGGATGCCATCTTTCGGGGTGGCTTCCTCTTTTTCTTTTGTCTGTTTTGAGTAAAATAGATTGGCGACTTTGAATCTCTCTACATTTTTACACCACATCTCAAACAACACCGACCGAAGCGCTCCCGAGAAGTACGCGCGGGACCCGAAGGATCCTTTCCTCCACGCTACCCACCCGCGCGGTGAGAATCGGGGATGGCCACAATGGCGACTCTGCTGGGGATATGTGTTTTTGTTTGTGGGCTTGACTCTATTTACACGAATGCTATATTTGCTTATATTTCCCCCTATATTTTCATGTTCCCCTTTCTCGTATGTATCCCATGCTTATGATTATGTTCACACACTTCTAGAAATTTCTCCATGTACACTTCACAACACGTGCACCTAGGATCACATGTATATCCCCATGTTGCACGTATCACCCATCCATACTTGGTGTACCTTTTGGGGTACTTGTACTTTGCTCCCTGTTTGGCATAATCAAGAAAGGCATTCTCATCATAAGATACTAATAAGAGAATCATGCATGATTCACACGACATCACCAAAGAGCATTGATATTGACCAAATTTTACCCAGTAACTAGAGGGTCACTTCATGATGAGCGCTGGTCCGGCAAGTCGCAGTTAGCCTAAGCGATATGACTCTCACCTTCCATTGGCTAAGTACCTTCGACGTATATCGAACGGTTCCCCTGCATCATATTGCTTGACCGAAGCCATGACGGGAGGTATATCGCAGGAAATTCATTCATGTACGTCGAGTATATCGAATTTTCTCTCACACGTACCGTCCTCATGAGGCATATGGTGAGGCAATTCACGTACACTCAGGTATATCAAATGGCTTGTCCACACGTATCGATTACCCGCAAGAGCAAGACATATATCGTGGAAGTCACGCCAAAAGGGGGAACCCCTGCCGATTCACTCAATCAACTGCATACCCGCATATAGGTGTCAGGCCTAGGACACGCACTTTAGATTGCCAGTTTTAACCCGAAACTCTGCCGAAATTTTGGGTCGGCCTACCGCCTAATTTTCGCGCATTTTTAAAACGGTACCCTATCCGTGAGCCTGGTTACAAGTCCAAACCGTAGCTTTGCATATATTAAGACCCCCACTTCTCCAGACTTGGGTCCTGTTCGGCATTGCATTTAGGAGAATTAAATATAAGTGAAAACATAATAATCATAATAATCATGTTGAGTTGGGTCTCCAAAAACATTTCTCCCTTCTTTATCAAAAATCCAAAAACATTTCTTCCCCCTTTATCAAAAATCCAAAAACATTTCTCCCTTCTTTATAAAAAATCCAAATACATTTCTCCCTTCTTTATCGAAAATCCAAAAATAAATCTTTTTTTTAAAAAAAAAAATCTCATCCTACACCTTCTCAGGTCGATCGCAAGCCCTATTGCCTTCGATCTTCAGTCAAATCACCCCGAAGTTTCATCCGTTCTTCTACTACTTCTTCCGAGTTTGAAATCCATCCATCTTCCATGTGGAATACATATCAAGCACCAGTCATACAGCCGGATCTGACGACAGTCCTAGCTCAGCTCATGTCCAAGATTGACAACCTCCAAATCGATGTTCGAGAGATGCAACGAAACCAAGTTCCTATTCTTCAAGAGCCCGAGGCCCTATTCCCTCTCTATGGTTCCACCCGAGCCTATCTGGGTTCCAAAAGAATATCAGCACACTCCATGTGCCCCTCCTGCCAATAGGCCGCCGCCTACCCAGCTTCCAATGCCAAACATTGCCCAGCCTATGGGTAACCTGCCTGTGGTCACTGATCCAAAGGAAGAGGAATTGAATAAAGCCAAAGAGGATCTCAAGATGCTCACCAAGAAGTTTGACCAAGTCAGGATCTCTGGGAATTACATGGACTACACCCACATGTCTCCTTATCCTAAATCAAGGTTACCCGAGAAGTTCAATATGCCAAATATCGAGAAGCTCAGAGGGAGTGGACCCCCAATTGTTCATCTTCGCAATTATCATCGTTCCAATGCTCTACTAGGGGCATCTGAAGAAGTGATGGCCCAATTATTTCATCAAACTTTGAAGGATAGTGCCCTCCGATGGTTTTTATTTATTGAGGAATCCAGAATCCGTAGCTGGGAGGATGTATCCTGAGAATTCATGTCACAGTACAAATACAACGAAGAGCTTGAGGTCACACGTCATGATTTAGAGTTGCTCAAATAGAATCCAAGAGAATCAGTCAGTAACTTCATAACTCGGTGGAGAGATCGAGCAACTACCATGACCAATAGGCCATCTGAAGAAGAACAGGTCAATATAGTGAAGAAAAACTTCTTGCCCAATGTTCGAGCGACGATGGGAGGACAATACTATCCCACTTTCGAGCTCTCAGAGAGGATGGAGTGGAAATCGAGGAGAGCCTTATTAAAACAGATGTTAAACCAAAAAAGGTGTCCGGGCAGTTCACCCCTAGAAAGTATGACAAGCCTTCCAGTGCTACCATTTCGACCATCAACAACATCTATCAACCAACCACATCATGGGCACCAGAAAGCTTCCATGCCCCCATCCGAAGGGAATACACTGAGCACCATTCTCCCCTCTCTAAAGTTTACCAAGCCCTGTTAAGACGAAACCTCATCAAACCCTTGGATCCACGTCCATTGCCAAACCCACTCCCAAGAAACTTCAAGACCGATGCTCATTGCGCCTTCCACCAAATTGTTGGCCATACCACCAACCAATGCTTTCACCTTCGGAACATAATCCAAGATCTCATTGACCGGGGTACTATCACCCCACCAGCCAATCCTACGCCAAACACTACTCACAACCCACTCCTAAATCATACCAATGCCATCTTCTTGGAAGAAAACCTAGATTTCGATCCCTCAACTCAAATCACACCCATATAGTCTCCTAAACCTCTTCAAACTTGCCCATATTTCGTCCTACACCCTACTAGCCTCGCAGATCAGGCACTGTCACTCCTTACCAGAGCATGCATCGTTGTCCGTTCCCATTCTGAAAATGGAAGTATGGAATTGTCAGAGGTGTTAAATAACTCCTAGAGTTCGGGATGAAATTGCGCTCATAGATGGTCATCGATTGCCAGAAGTTCAGAACACTGTTCTTGGAGGCACGAAAGTGGGCTCGAGATTCAGACAAGTGGGTGGTACCAATCGACGAATTCAGCCTAGATGATGTTTTCCGGACTATGGCAGAATTATTCGAGAAAACCAACAACATTTGCAGTATCACCAGGTTACTTGACACTTTGAAGCTACAAGGGTGCTTGGTCCCTTCAATCACACATATCCCCACGGAATGGGAGAACTTGTATGAAGAAGTCGTTGAAGTTGTGGAATGCATCGACTTTACATGGAAAGACAGAGTTGCCACCACCGAATAAGAGGAAGAATTCAAAGACTCGAGTAAAGAACAAGCGTCAAGAAGAGCTGGCTCAGTAGCCGACATATGTGGGATGATATCATTTGAAGAACTCCTCAGAGAAATAAACAGGGTGGCATAACCACCTGAGATAGACGAGGAAATAGGATTCATGTTATTCCCTTCTTCAGTAAATCACATGACCAGATCAGGGAGACATTACCAGGATCCAAGCTCACTACCAGCAAATGACAAAGGGAAGGGCGTTGAAAACCTTCCTATGCCAGAGATGACCATCGAGGAGAGCAAGATCCCTGATCAACTGAAGAAAACCCAAGATAACATCACTCTATGGGGGCTTTTCATGTCTTCCCAGCTGCACATAAATGCTTTAATCAAGCTGATCACTGGACCCATAGTTCCTCCATCTACCACACCAGAAGAAGCGGTAAATCTGGTCGGATCCTTAACTTCTACTCGAATGCTATCATTTTCTGAAGAAGAAATCCCCATAATTGGGCCAAATCATAATCATGCACTCAATATCTCCGTCGAAGTTATGGGTAAGGCTGTTCCACTCTCCCTTGTCGATAACGGATCCGTCTTGAATGTTTACCCATTGAGAACCTTCAAGTGTTTAGGCCTGAAAGAAATAGACCTCGCTCTAACCTCCGCCGCTGTGCGTGCTTACGATAATACCCGTCGTGAGGTGATGGGGTCTATAAAACTTGCAATAGGGGTTGGCCCTATAAACCCCATCGTTGAATTCCAAGTCATAGACATCCCAGCCTATTTTAACCTGTTGCTCGGACGCCCCTGGCTCCATAGTATCAAGGGCGTGTCTTCCTCACTCCATCATAAATTGAAGTTTTTCGCCGACGGGGGAGACATCACCATTTTGGGCGACAACAAAAATGCCGACGGGGAAAGCACCAGAAGTCCAATTCTTGAGATACAATATGGGTTAAATGATATGCTCCTATCAGGATTCTGAGTCGATCCACTCCTACTCCCGGTAGGGGACGGTTTCAAAGAAAGGATTTGTACAGAATATGACCCTCATGGCAATGTCAATGTGATTCAAATGTTCAAAAACATGCACTTCATGCCTGGACTGGGGTTAGGGAAAAGATAGCAAGGGATAATCGAGCCCATCGAACTGAAGAAAGCTTTCCCTCTTTGTGGCTTGGGGTATCAACCATCATAACAAGAGCTCAGAATGATCCGCCAGTCTCGACCAAAGAGAAGATCAGACTGCAGCTAAACTATCTCAGTAGACTCCTTAAATGGACGATTCATCAAAGAAGGCGAGGACTTCCCCTTTTGCAGTTTTCCAGGACCATGGTATAACCATAGATACAATAAGATGAGGTCGGGAATGGAGATCTTTTTCCAAGATAGCTACCCATGGGCCGAAAGCTTCCCACACCAAGTACAACCGCTCATCAAAGATGCCGAAGAGACTGAGGAAGGCGATTTCGAAGAATCCTTTAACTTACAGACACTGGGGATGGCACTCTGCATGGTTCATTTCAAGAACTACATCAATAGACCCATCCCGTTTGATTAAAGCTTCTGATACACCTCTCCTCAACTGGCATGTTGCGCCAATTCTAGCTCATGAAATCTCCCCTGACCCCAATGTTTACCCTATTTCTTCTTCTGTTGTCTATCCTTGCTCAAATGTAATCGAGACCACTTTTGATGAGGTTCTCAATGTTGTTTTTCCTATCAATGAAATAAATGAAGATTTTGAGTATCTTGTTATGCCTTACATTAACTGCTTGAATTCTAGTCAAACTTTTGATGATGATGATTTTGCAAATGAACAATTCTTAACTGATCTAAATAAGGTTAATAATAAAGAACATAATTGCGTTCAAGTTAATAAAGAAGAGATTATTGTTATTAATCTCGGTTATAGTAGCCAACTGCGCGAGATTAGGATAGGGACCACCCTTGATGAGCATGAGCGTGCACAACTCGAAAAATTACTGAAGGAGTTCGTAGATGTCTTCGCATGGTCCTATGATGATATGCCCGGCATTGATCCTGAAATAGATCAACACAGATCCCCACTCTCCCAGATTACAAGCCGATTAAACAAAAATTGAGAAAACTCCGCACCGAATGGCTCTCAAGGTCAAAGAAGAGGTGGTCAAACAATTAAACGTGGGTTTCATTCGGGTGATCGAATATCCCACATGGCTAGCCAATATTGTACCTGTACCAAAATCCTGAGGGAAGGTTCGAATGTGTGTAGATTATCGAGATTTAAACAAAGCTTCTCTAAAGGATGATTATCCGCTACCCAATATCGAAATGATCGTGGACAACACAGCCAGTCATACTCTTAAGTCTTTTGTCGACGGGTTTGATGGATACAACCAAATCAATATGCACCCTGACCACTAAGAAAAAATCGTATTCATCACCCCATGGGGAACCTTTTGCTACACCGTTATGCCATTCGGTCTTAAGAATGTTGGGGCTACCTACCAAAGGGCTGCCACAAAGAGATCGAGGTCTATGTGGATGATATGATTATCAAATCCAAAACTATAGAGAGTCATGTTCCCGCTCTCTGGAAGTTCTTCGAACGACTGCGACGGTATCAGATGCCACTTAATCCACAAAAGTGTGTCTTCGGCGTTACAAAGGGAAAACTCTTGGGATTCATGGTCAGCGAAAAGGGGATAGAAGTAGATCCTGTAAAGCTGAAGGCCATCCTTGAGATGCCACATCCCTGAACAGAGAAAGAAGTCCGAGGTTTTCTTGGGAAATTACAATATATCAGCCGGTTCATCAGCCAACTAACCTCCATCTGCGAACCGATCTTCAAGCTCCTCCGAAAGGATTCAACCAAGGTTTGGAATGAGGCCTGCCAAGAAGCTTTTGACCGAATCAAACAATACCTAACCCAACCTCCAGTGCTCATGCCACCACAGTCTGGTCTCCCTTTGCTACTATACCTAACCATAACCGACACTGCAATTGGGGCTTTGCTAGCCCAATATCTTGAAGAATCCCCCAAAGAAATAGCCATATATTATGCCAGTCGCAAATTGGCCGGGCACGAGGTCAACTACACTGCCTTGGAAAAAGCATGTGTCGCACTTGTCCGGGTCACCCAAAAGTTGCGACATTACATGATCTCCTTCCCCATCAAACTTGTATCCCGAATGGATCCCATCAAATACCTGTTTGAGAAACCCGCCTTATCCAGCCGAATGGCCCGATGGTTGATGCTCCTAACCCAGTTCGATATCGTGTACATCACACAAAGAGCTATTAAAGGAAGAGCCATCTCTGACTACCTCGCCGATTATCCCATAGACGAAGCGGATGTTCGGATTTTTGAATTCCCAGGTGAAAATATCCTCTGCACCACTCAAGACCACCTTCGATGGAAATGTTCTTTGATGGAGCTGCCAACAAAAAGGGATATGTCATTGGGATACTCCTGATCGCCCCAGATGACTCCCACACTCCCATCGCCATAAAATTGGATTTCCTTGCACCAACAACATGACGGAATACGAGGCATGCACAGTGGGACTAAAAGTAGCTCTCAAGAAAGGTATTCAATACCTTGATGTCTACGGGGATTTTTCCCTTATCATCGGTCAAGTGCTCAGAAAGTGGAAAGTCAAGGACGAAAATCTCCAACCCTTTCATGCCCAATTAGAAGAGTTAGCCTCCTAGTTCTGAGATATCACCTTCCATTACCTACCCCGAGCAAAGAATAACCTATCTGATGCTCTTGCCACCTTGGCCTCCATGGTCGACATGCCCGAAGGAATAATAATGACTCCCTTCTTGGTTCAAAATCAAGACAAACCGACCCATTGCTACCATATTGAGCTTGTCTCCACTAAAGATCCCGAACTAACTGATTGCTGGTACTATGATATCTGGTGCCTCCTCAAATATGGTAGGTATCCCGAGGGTTCCAATAAGAAAGATCGAATAACCCTTCGAAGACTGGTCACCCAGTACATCATCTGTCCTAAAGCTCTACTCAAGAGGAACTTCGATGGAACTCATCTACACTGCATCGCAGGGGCTGAGATTGAGAAAATAATGAAGAAAATCCACAGCAGGGAATGAGGACTCCACATTAATGGTCACATGTTCGCCAAGAAGATCATTCGATAGGGATACTACTGGACCACCATGATCCAGGAGACCACCGCCTATGTCCGGAGGTGCCTCAAATGCCAATAATTCTCCAATCTTCAACACTTGCCTCCGCGAGAATTATACAACATGACCTCTCCCTGGCCGTTCTCCACCTGGGGTATCGACATCATAGGGAAGGTTACACCAAAGGATTCAAATGTACATGAGTTTATCCTGGTTGCCATCGATTATTTCACCAAATGGGTCGAGGCTGAGTCATACGCAGTATTGAATGCCAAGAAAGTGGCCAAATTCCTCAAGGAAAATATCATCTGTCGATATGGGGTCCCACACGAGCTGGTGTTAGATAACGGGTTGCATTTCGAAGAAGAAGTCACAGAAGTAGTTAACGAGTACAGGATTCAGAGACACAAATCTTCTCCGTACCGACTTCAGACCAATGGTGCAGTTAAAGCAGCCAACAAAAACCTCAAAGCCATCATCAGAAAGATGATCAAAAGTTGTAGGGATTGGGCCGACCGGATCCCATACGCCCTCTGGGGCTATCGAACCTCAATCCGAACCTCTACTAGGGCTACCACTTACTCCATGGTCTACGGCATGGAAGCAGTCCTACCTCTGGAGCTGGAAATACCCTCACTACGCATCATGTTTGAAAGCAAGGTTAGTGAAGAAGACTGGTGCCAAAGCCGTCTTGATGAGCTAGCCCTCCTAGATGAAAGAAGATTAAAATCTCTTTACCACATACAGGGGTACCATCGTCGAATAGCGCGATCATTCAACAAAAAATTCAAGGACCACCGTGTCCGGGAGGGGGATTTATCCCTCAAGGAGATAATAGAACCCATCTGGGACCCTAGAGGGAAATTCAAGCCCAATTGGAGCGGCCCCTACATTGTGAAGAAAAATTTATCCGGCGGTGCCGCCATGCTCACTGACCCAGATAGGGAGGAGATGGCTCGTCTAGTTAACCTGGACTGTCTCAAGAAATTCTACCCCTAGTTCTAAATCTCGGCGCTCTACGACTCTTCTCATCCCCCTGCTATTCTATAAAAAAAAACTTCATTTCCCTCTACTCAGAACTATGTGGGCCTGATCCTCTACAAAAACTATTTTAAAACATTTTCAAAAAACCCCAGAGGTACGTAGGCAACTCATGCACCTCACATGAGTGAGGCCCCTTTATTTTTCACATAATACTATTCTTTTCTTACCTCCGAGAACAGCGGTTCATTTTAAAATTATTCGAACAAAAGGATTATGTATGCCTTAGAGATCAGTATAGATAATTCAAAATACAAAATTCATCAAAAGGCACAGCTGGATGATTAGAAACTTATTTATTTCATTAATAAGAAATTACAATACTTATTACATAAGAAAAAGGAATGGATAACTCCCTTCCCCACTACCATAAAAAGCCAATAAAATCCCCACACCTATCACACAAATAAACTCCCCAGAAGTCCTACCCACAGCTACCAGAGGAGCCTGCACCCTCATCATCTACGTCCTGAGGACGGACCCCAAGTTTCCCCTGCCTAAATAGAGCGCCGTAAACATTCCATGGATCGATGAGCCTTAACCATCTTCGAAAAGATAACAACTCCCCCTTCCATGGAGTCAGATAAAACAAACCATCTTTGTCCAGTCTCCACTGCCAACATCTTGCTGACTACTTTCCTCCACAACTGCTTCATATAATCTTTGGGGACATGCCAAACCTTCTCAACAGACTGGGAGGGACGGGTTGACGGACACCGATTTTCCCACATAGACCCAAGCAACAGACGCAGGCGCTCAGTCAAATCTTCTACCGAAAAGAAGTTTGAGGTCCGAGGGGGCACGACCTGCGCCCAGCCGAATTGGCGCAAAAGCCGCTAAGGGAAATAAAAAGAAATATGTCTTAGACCAACCAGCCACACATATGAATACTCTCCAAGCTCCAGAACAGGCTGTAATTGTCCCCACCAAGGCACTGACCAATACAGACCACAAGTCCCATGCTCCACAAGCCAATTCTCCCAGTTCTCAACATACAGGCCAATGCGGATGAAGTAGGGCGAAAAGAAGTTAGGTATGGACGACAAGGGATATTCTGGAGGAGTCAACAAAAGTAATCTTTCAGACAACCACATGAACAGCATCACAGGGCTACCCCTCAAAAAGTCAGAACGACCTTCTCTCCAAGCATCCAGGCCATTCAGAGTCTCCACCAATATCACCACCGCAGGTTTACGACGATGTGACATCGATGAAGTAATAGCTGCAAGTTGTGGGTCCACCTGCAATTCCCCAGTCACCAGCAGCAATTTTGAAACCAGAACCAGAACAACGGCTCCAGTGTAGCCAACATCACCTACTTCCCGTAAATGCACGGACTGCAGCACCTTCGGGAGGGAGATCATTCCTACAACAACCAATGATCTAGCTGTCGAAGGCAAAATATGAAGAAGCCCGGCCAACAAATCCCTAGGAGAACGAGAAAATTCGGGCAAAACCGCAGCAACACTGGGATTTACACCCCGTATGGCAGAAAATTCCTCGTAGGTAGGAAAAACTTCTTTCAACCCAAAGCAGAATACATGGTCTTCGGGGTACCAGAATTGTACCGCCGCCATCAGCATATTCCACTCAATAGGCCAATTGCGCCACAAGGAGACTCGACGCATGTTGAAAGCATCGTAGTCGACATTATAAGAGAACATAGCTTCCAAGGCTTCGAGGTAGTTGGCAAACTCGGTGCTACCAGGGAGAGTCATCTTGCAAGGCTAAGAGATGGTGGGCAAGTAGGTAAGAATACAAAGGTGTGATAACAACACTCCACCCTTACCCCTTTTTATACTTGAAGATCCTCACAAGAGACACATTCCCTGCAGAAATCGGAGGGAATCCTACCCCACAAGGTACCAAAGGCTGAAAAGGGTACCATTCAAAGCTTTGAATTGATGGGACTGGACTGAACTGTAGATAGGCAGGTCAGGGTGCTTGCCGATCGGCAACCCCCCATTTTTAGAAATTTCCTTTTTTTTCCTCTTTTGTCAAATCAGAAAACTCAATAAAATAAATTGATATTCTCAACAGAAGTTCAAAATCACTTTAATTCTCCCTTTTTAATCAAAAACTTTACTTCAAAAAATTCCAAAAATATTTCCTTTTTACGGTCTCAGCTGCAAAGCAAAAAAGTGCATATGCATACATTCATCATTAAATAAAAGATAATCAATAAAATTCATTGCATTGCATATACCTATTTTCTGTGTTACATCATCTTTGCAGGAAATAAAAAGAAAAAAGCAAAAACAATGGGACTCAGCCCGAACCCACATTCTTTCTCTCTCTCTCTCAAGAGCTTCCACCCCTACGGCGTGCTCTCTTCCCCGTATGGCAAGACGATGCGCCACCACTACCCGAGCCCGAGTCCTCTCCGGATGAGGCAGATGGCACCAGGCAACAAGGGACAGGAACCGCATCCCGAATGTGGGCAGTCGCCGAAGATATCCAGTCTCTGATGTCCCTCAACCAAGTGGTCGACACCCGAACTTGCTCAAAGAAAAGGTGAAATTAGTATCAAAGCGGAAATGACCAAAACAGAAAAAAAAGTAAGAGAAGAAGAGAAAGGTATACCGCAGGTCAAAGGACCTCCTCTGTCAAACCAAACTCCTCCGGATCCATCGCATGAGGACGGTGCCGCATAGGCACCATCCCTCCATCAGCCCACCGAATGTTGTATGAAGGAGTGTGCAACCGCACGAAAGGGACCTCCGAGGTCGTCACCGTGGCAGATGCCGACGGACCACCACCGCTGTGGAAAGATCCCACTGCCCGATTAGAACCCGTTGGAGGGAAGGGAAGCGCATCATATATGCTGGGTGCCATCAACCATCTCGTCACAAAATTCATATAGTCATACGGTGTAGCCGTATCGGTGTATAGCAAGTAGGACTCATCGATCATCGTCGCGATCCTCTCATCCTCCAACATCAATCTTTCCTGCCTCATAGACGTAGGAGGCTGTGTGGGTGGCACCACCACCTCCTCCTCAGCAATCTGACGAACCACCCTCTCCCCAAGGTACCAGGATTGGCCGAACTCATGCGCTAGCATATGCCTCATCCGCGCGTTCACCCCGATCGCCCCCACATCCTGAATGGCTGTCCCCCACGGGTAAAAGGTCACCTGAAAATCTCCGAGCAAGCATAAATTAATATAAGACCAGAAGGGAAAAAAATAAGACTGAAATGGAAAGAGTCTTACCCTACTACTGGTCAGGTCATTTAAGACTTGACGCACTGCCTCCAGGGAAAGAGATACCTTCGACTGTCGATTGGCCTTACGTCATCGATACAATCAATAGAAGTACCCAACAGTGTCGTCCTTCAAAGAAATCAGCGGGGTATTGCACCCAATCACCTCATAGAACCACGTCTGAATTCACAAGCAAAATATGAACGCATGAAAGGAAAATGCGAATGCATGAAAGGAAAATGCGAGTGCATGAAAGGAAAATGTGAATGCATGAAAAGAAATGCACAAACTGAAGAATACCTCAAGAAGGTATGTGGCCCCAGTAAATGTCTATCGGCAGCACCGACTGAATGCATCTAGAGAAAAGTAAAGGGTCGCCAAGGTCAGACTCCCCCAATCATAGAAGGGGATGTTCGAAAACATCCTCAAGTACGGCAGAAACCATAAATGGACGATGTCGCCGCACGACGCCACCATGAAACCTCCCAAAACCAACAGAATAAATAATCGGGCCATCTGCCTCACTTACAGCCCATCCTCCACATCAATCTCCTACCCAACAGAACATCCTTCAGTAGGGACAACCAGATAGAATCCCCAAAGACTATCCTCCCTACATCACCAAGTGCCTCATGCACTGCCTCCGGTCTCACCCGTAAAGACCAATCCACCTCTATCTGCTCTCTATCAGAATCCAGCCCCAACAGCTGCTGCACATTTATGGGAGTCATCGTCATCTCCCTGAATCCAAAATGAAAGGTGTGGGTAGTGTCCCACCACCTCTCTCCCAAAGAGCACAAGACCTCTGTCGAACGAGGCGTCTCATCCAGTGCCGATGCCAACCGCCCAAAACCCGCTGATGAGACCACCCAGCGCACCACAGGTAGGAGATGCTCCCAGACATCCTTGAGCTCCGTTGTTCCGCGGGCGCGCATGTTCTTCAAAGAAATTTCAGAATGGAAAAAAAAGAAAAGTCTCATCAAAAGTCAAGAAAGAAAAATCACCAGAAAGAGAAAAAAATCCAAAGGTCGGGTTACTTACATAACCGTCGGGGATCACTCGCGAAGAGAGATGATGCGATGGCTCCAGCAGCAAGGTCCACTCATCCGCAACATGCTCAAACGCATCAAAGGAGTTCTCACTCCCCAAAGCAAGAGACGCCCTATCCCTCCACTCCATATTCTCCCAATAATCAATGATCAACCACTCCCGGTGGACTACAATGCTCACGAAAGCGGAAATTTCTTGAAGATCGTAATGATAGAACGATTTGCAAAAGAATCGTAGAGAGAGAGAAGGCAAAAGAAGCTGTGAAGAAATGAAGGGATTTGCCCTCTTTATATAGGATGCCAAGTGCCATGCCGATCGGCATCTCCCCTTACCATACCGATCGGCACTGACCCCTTACCTTCCCAAGGTATCCCAAAAGTCCGTGCCACTACCGAATGGCACCCTTCATACTATGCCGACCGATACCCCCTAAATTTCATACAGAAATTCCCAGAATATACCAGAAAGCCTCAAAAAATCCCCAGAAAATTCCCAAAAATCCCAGGAGGGATTTAAAGCCTCTTTACCAAGAAAATTCCGCATTCCCCCCAAGAATAACCCCTCTTCCCCAGCGAAATCCTCTAAAACCAAGTGAAAACTCCTCCTGACAAAGCTCCGAAGGATCCCTAAGGATCACCTGATCACTTCCCCAGCGGAATTCTCTTACACCACCCAAAATAGGTTATTCCCCCCTGCGAGGTTTCCTAAAAGCTTCCCCACACTACACCAAATCTGCACTATTGTCACGGTCATTGACCTTGACAAGTTATACTTGTCAAGGTCAATGACCGTGATAATTCTGGGTGAGACAACTTTTTTTGTCACGGACGTGTCACGGTCATTGACCGTGACAAGTTCGTTAGAATTATCACGATCGTGTCACGGGCCATAACCGTGACAAGTTTAGTCACGGTTAATAACCGTGACAAAGCCTTGACCCTTTTTAAAAAATTTATCACGGTCAATGACCGTGGCAATTCTGGACAGAATTTAAAAAAATCTGCTGGGCAGTATGACCACTGCCTAGCAGTATATTTGTACCTATTATAGCAACGTTGTACTTGTTCAAACATCATATATCCAAACAAACTAAAGATAATGCAAATATATATTCAAAATAGAAACAATATACATGACGATATAATCCAAATATAATTCAAATGTACCAACTTAAAAATAATGTCACTACATGTCTGGGGTAAATGTGAGGATGTGAGTAGGCCACACGATATACGAATTGACACACCCACTAATATACATCATGTCGCATTGTTCGCGCAACCACAATAGGGAGTTTTCCTTCCCGGGTATCACATGCGTGATGAGCACTTTGGACTCGATCTCTTGAAGCGCACGTCCATGAACTATTCCACTCTGGACGATATTCGGGTCCCACAACCCCCGCCCTATCCGTTGGCCATCAAATACGTCCAATATGAACACGTTCGGCCAACCAATTATCGACATCGGTCTGGGGAAGGGAGCAAAATAAGGAAGTGGATCAGCGAAGTACGCACGTGTCAGTGATGAAGCAGCGAGGTCCACATCCTCGTCATCATGCACCTCATTCTCCCACACCTCCTCCTCCTCCTCCTCCTCCTCCTCCAATGCCTTCTCTTTCCCTTTCCCCTTACGGTCTCCGCCCAACGTACGCTTCATGAATGAGTACATATCTTGGACCTTCGCTTCCAAACGGGACAGCTTCGCGTCATGTGAATCCACCATTCAAGCCAACCCGGTGTCGCTCGTCTCCAATACGATGATCCTAGATTTGGCCACCCGCGAGCTCACCCCCTTGTCCTCCCCTTACGATCAGAGCCAAGCACTTGGCTGAGTGCGTCTGTGGACAAAGACGCCTTGTCGGCATCAGACTGCGACTCATGCACTTCCTTAAGCTTTGCCTGAAATGACAAAAAGCACATGATTAGTAAAATAAGTAAACTAAAAAATTATAACGTAATTAACAAAAATTAAACTGTCGGATTACTTGCAATCGTGGTCGCGATGCTCGGGGACACATCCTTGTCCTTTCCCTTATTCATCCGAAGAGCCATATAAGTATCGAGCCTATGTGACTTATCCCCTGGGCCACTCCCTACTCCCTAAAATAAAATAAAGTAAAATCAGTATCGGCCCCACAAAGTAAAATAATGAAGAATAATATATTTCTGTAGTTATAGAAAAATTAAATCTTATCTTCATCCTATGCTCCACCTCGGCGTAAGACGTCCGGCCGGAGTAGTGCACGTCCATCTTTTTTGTCCAATTTTCCCTCCCCGATTGGCGAAATGTCAATTGTCGATCCTCGATCTCATTGTCAATGAACTTTTTGCCATTGTTCCAATGAGATCAGCTCCTTGGGCAGGACGGATCCACGCCATTGGATAATGGACTCTCGTATTTTTCCAAAGCAACGTGTCCACATATTTTTCTTCCACGTCTTGTGTTGCTCCCTCAACTGCTCCAAGACGGAACCGCGTAGCTTTGGATCCAAGTTGAATTATTCCTGTCCAACAAATACAATGTTAGTTGCGAATAAATATAAATATAAATATAAAATGAAATTGAAATCAAAATCAAAATCAAAATTGAAATTGAAATTGAAATATTCATATAAATATAAATATATTACCTGTAGTGTCGCCCAAACAGCTAACTTGAGCTCATGTGGCACCTCCTTCCAACTCATAAACCCCGGGCCGATGACCGTCTTTATCAGCTCGAGGGATCTCGCTAATAGCTCCGACTTTTTCTCAATGGTAATCCCAAATTTGCCATATTTGGGAAGCCTAGGGGCCGAGGAGCCCTCGTCGCCTCCGCTACCACCGAGCCCAGACGACATCATCATAACCAGCATCATCATCCTCGCCTTAGTACCTGAAGGAGATATTTTCTGTAAAAAAAATGTTATTAGTACACATAGACACACACGCAGCCCCCCACCCCTACCCCACTCCACCCCCCATCCCTGCCCTTACCCCACCCCCACCACATATTTTGGGTTATAAGGGATCGAATAAAAGGAATCACCCATTCTTAATTGTTCAGGAAAGAAATATCTTGCTTTATCTAGGTTTAACATGTTACTTGTTTATGTTTGGTTGCCATAAAGAATCTATTCAGGTTTAAAAACATGCCAGGTTTGAATCCAACACTTGTGTGTGTGTGTGGGGGGGGGGGGGGGGTACATTGTTCATTATGTGGGTTTTATGTAAAGAAACCAAATTTAATTCATTATAGGTTTGTACCTTAATTAAAATCATGTTTTTTTTCTTAACACTTGTTTAAACTGATATAAAATCTGTATTGTATTGATGAATCATATGTTTTAAAGAAACATTAATGATTTAAGACAACTTTTTTTTATCAAAATTCGAAACTATTTTGAACCTTAGTCGCCTTCGTGTTAAAATCGATGATTTAAATACTACTTTCACTTTTAACCTTACTAATGATCATAAGTTGTAATTATCATGTTTAGCCTCATGCGCATGGATGTCGGCAGAAATTAAAGGTGTATTGTATTAGTTTAAGGCCTATGTGTTCCTTTAGGATTTCACTAGGGGCTTTGATTGGGACACTTTGGGGTTTAATCTTACAACATCTGCGTTTCATGTGGTTTGGGTTAAAGTACCTGCCCCCACCCCCACCACACACACACACACGTACACGTACACACACCACCCCCTGCCCCCCACCACACACATAATAATCCAATAATGATTAATAATTATATATACTATGTTTCATTTAATTATGTCTTATTTATATTCAAATTCAATTATTAATAATTATATATAGTATGTTTCATTTAATTATGTCTTATTTATATTGTTCGAAATACAAAGTAATTTTCAAAAAAAGTTGAAAAATCCCACCCCCATATGGACAATAATCCAGTGGTCATGCCACTTTTAAAACTAACCAACCAAACATTTACTAAACAAAATAATCCAACAACAATGTCAACAACAAATGTGTATCCCGTACTCCTTCTAATTCATCTACTCAATTAATTCATTTCATCAATTAAACTAACAATTAACGTGTACAATTATTAATTTACTAATTTACACTGAGGGGCAATCCTACTTTCATATGAAATGGGCACTAATTATTAATTTACTTTCATCTAGAACAGTTTCATTTATTATTTATATTTTAGTGGATGTAATTATAGAATCTATGGATGGATTCAATTTAATCTTACTATGTGAATGTTTTTATCTACAATGAGTTAACCTTGAAACAATATATATTATCTCATAGAATCATCAAAACACGATATTAAGAGAATTACAATGATACCTTGCCTTACCCCCCCCCCCCTCCCCACCGCCACCCCCCCCCCCCACCCCCACCCCCCTCACACACACACAAACAAATTGACAAATTCATGGGTTATTTACAACATATAAACATCATATACACCTAACAAACATACACAAACATATATTCACGAGTTAGTTTCAACAAAAGTGCAAAAAATTCAAGAACCCTAGGTTAATTCAAATACAAAAAATAAATTGACAAATTTATGAGTTATTTCCAACATATAAACAATATATAAAGATAAAAAAAAAACCACACATATATATATACAAATAACTCGTGAATATACCCCCTGCCCCCCTACCCACCCCCACCCACCACATACACACACACACACACACACAATAGCCCCCCACGCTGCACCTCCCTCCACACCCCCACCCACCACACATACACACACACACACACACACACACACACACAACAGCCCCCTGCCCCACCCCCTACCACCACCCTGCCCCACCGCCCACACATGCACACACACACGCACATATATACACACACACATATATATATACACAAACATATATATAAATGGGAGAGAGAGAGAGAGAGAGGAGCAGCGTAGAGAGAGAGAGAGAGTTGGAAAAAGGAGGGAACGACGGGGCCAAAAAAGAAGGGGTAAGGGCTTTTGCTGCAGAAGTTGTCATGGTCGTGTCACGGTCCTTGACCGTGATAATTATTTAAAGAATTGTCACGGTCATTGACCGTGACAAGTAAATTTATCACGAACTTGTCACGGTCAATGACCGTGACAATTCTTTGTCACGATCGTGTCAAGGTCAATGACCGTGACACAAAATGCGTGTTTTTTGTCACGATCAATGACCTTGACAAGGGTGGCCGACTGAAAGGTAACAATTTTGTCATTTTGGTGTAGTGCCAGCTATCAACTCCCCAGCTCAGATCAAAATCACAAAGCTCTTTCTCCAGCAGAAACAAAATCCAATCTTTATCCACTCTTGGGTCAGAATTGGTCCCGGTCTTGGATCGTCACCTGAGTTAGGTCATAATTGACCTCGGTCCTCGGTCGTCACCACTCTTAGGTCAGAATTGGCCCCGGTCTTGGATCGTCACCTGAGTTAGGTCAGAATTTACCTCGATCCTCGGTCGTCACCACTCTTGGGTCAGAATTGGCCCCGGTCTTGGATCGTCACCTGAGTTATGTCAGAATTGACCTCGGTCCTCGGTCTTCACCACTCTTGGGTCAGAATTGGCCCCAGTCTTGGATTGTCACCTGAGTTAGGTTAGAATTGACCTCGGTCATCGGTCATCACCACTCTTGGGTCAGAATTGGCCCCGATCTTGGATCGTCACCTGAGTTAGGTTAGAATTGACCTCGGTCCTCGGTCGTCACCACTCTTGGGTCAGAATTCGCCCGGGTCTTGGATCATCACCTGAGTTGGGTCAGAATTGACCTCGATCCTCGGTCATCACCACTCTTGGGTCAGAATTGGCCCCGGTCTTGGATCGTCACCTATGTTAGGTCAGAATTGACCTCAGTCCTCGATCGTCACCACTCTTGGGTCAAAAATTGGCCCCGGTCTTGGATCATCACCTGAGTTAGGTCAGAATTGACCTCGATCCTCAATCGTCACCACTCTTGGGTCAGAATTGACCCCGGTCTTGGATCATCACCTAAGTTAGGTCTGAATTGACCTCGATCCTCAGTCGTCACCACTCTTAGGTCAGAATTGACCTCGGTTATTATATCTTCACCCTAAGCTCGCAAAATTGTCTTTGACCCGCATAGTCGGTTACCCTCATCACTTAAGCCCGCAGATTTGGCTTTGACTCGCAGAATTGGTCACCCTCCCCAACACTACTTCAGGTCCTCAGAATCTACCTAAACCACCGATCGTCATTCATCACCAACACACTCCTTAGGTCCGCAAAATCGGCCTCGACCCTCTGAATCGGACTTACTCCCTCAAAAGCATCATGTGGTGTCTATTCGACGGTCATCATTTGTTCCAAACTCGCCCATCGAGGGGCTCTGTATACACCCCATTCTGTTACCCCCTAACTCTCCTTAGGTCCCTAGTACCTCCGTTCATCACCGTAAACCCAGGTCATGTCCCGAGTACTGACCTGAAGGCCATCGGGCACTCTCCGGCTCAGTTTGACCCAATAGTCAAACTATTCATCTCGACCAAGACTGAATGAATAATCGAAGGGCACTGAATACATTTTCCAACGGTCCGCCCCGTGCGCGATTCCGACTTTCAATGCGGACGAACTATCTGTTTGACTCCGGGAGGTCACCGAATGCTGCCCGGGCTCGGTTGACCAAAGTCAACTCCCCAAATTGGGCCAAACTCTTTGGAATGTCTAAGTACATCTCCTAACCTCTCCAATGGTCTTCCCCGTGCACGATTCGGACTTACCATGCGGACGAACGATACGTTTGCATCCGAGAAATTCCCCGTCCAATGGACCGATAAATGCTTTCGAGCCATATTTGACCCAAAGTCAACTCTCAAACTCAAGAGCGGTCCAAAGTACTTTCGAAGGTCTCTGAATTACCTTTCCAATGGTATTCCCCATGCGCTATTCTGACCAACGGTTTGCCCTCAGCGACTGATTTTCCGAAAAAGCCCGAAGCGCACTGCCAAATGGCAGGTTCCAGACCCTGCCTATCGGCACCTGCCGATAGGCAGGAACAGGTCTATGCCGATCGGCACTCACCTGGGCCTATAAAAGGAGGCCTTCACCTCATTTGCAAAGGGGAGCCATGATCTAATAAAAATCTCTCTGAACGAATCCCATAAACCTCTCTCAAAGGCAGCGTGATTTCAACATCCAATTCCCCTTTTTACTTCCACTTTTCATCATCCTTTTCATCAAATTTGGTGAATTAGCCACTCTCTATCATCATCCAAGTGCAAGGGATGCTCTCCAACATTCAAGCTCAAGATCTTCAAGAAGGTCCAACTTTCTCAAACTCTCTCTTAAATTCTCTTAAATTCTCAATAACTTATCTTCTTATTTAGCACTTTTATTATCTCATCTCACACATCCTAATATACTTTTTATTTAGTATTATTGCACATATCCTATGTTCGTATAAATAAAACCCAAAAAATAAGAAAAAGAGGGTTTGCTCATAAATTCTAAGTTGGGATTCTCACACTTTTTCCACACTTTTCTCACAATCTAAAACCCTTTTTCTATACACACACACACCCTCATGAATAAGAGATTCCCCATTTGGATTTATGGGATAAACCCCACCCCTCATTTTAAATGCAAACTACGTGGACTTTGATGCCTTTATAGGCTACGTAAGCGTCTCGGGGTAAAACCCGAGACTCGAGTCCTTTTTCCCACTTTTTCTCTCATCTTTCTATATACTCTTATATTCTTATATTCTATATACTTGCCCTTAGTGATGCATTACCCCACATGCGTTATCGTTCCATTATAACGATCAACGTAGGGGTAATCGCGTAAATCTTATTTTTCTAATATTATTCTTATATCTTCCTAGGATGACTCGCTTTATCTTTTCCATGATACAAGTCGAGGATTCCTACCTCCATTCTATACATACACATGCACACATATCACGGGGGGAAATAAAAGGAAAATAGCAAATATTCATGAGAGACCGAAAGGGAGGAATGGGTGCCTAACACCTTCCCATTTCGTAACTAAGCCTCCGAACCCTTCTCGAATCATCTTGGTTTCGCACGCACCAGTATGTCTTTGGATGCCATCTTTAGGGGTGGCTTCCCCTTTTTCTTTTGGCTGTTTTGAGTAAAAGAGACTGGCGACTCTGAATCTCTCTATATTTTCACATCTCAAATGACGCCGGTCGAAGCGCTCCCGAGAGGGATGCACGGGACCCGAAGGATCCTTTCCTCCACACTACCCGCCCGCGCGGCGAGGATCGGGGATGGCCACATAACTCATGAAACATAAGTAGTTAAAATTCAAAAGAGCTCGTCCAAGTGTTTTCATAGGAATATACTTATATGAATCCATTAAGCAAACCAAATTCAAAGAACTCCATGCATGACGTGATTAAGAAACAATCAAAAGCATTGTAAACCATACTCTCTTGTTATAGCCACATGAAAAACATGGAACGAATAGGATTCGGATACACTAATATGCCACACAAAATGTGTAAAACTTAATACGCAAAATAAAACAAAAATATTTTTTGATTTTTTCAAAAAATTTGAAAATAAAATAAAATCTTTTTTGTATCTTCAATATGGAGTCAAAAAAATTATGAATAAAAATACAAATGACATATTCATCATAGCACTATGAATTGTATATAACATGAAGCAGAAAAACTAATTTATGAAGAACATGAAAACACAATCACTCATAAGATATAACATGTGATTAATCATGTGAAACCCAAGTAGATGATTTATTGCCTCGAGTTTTAGGAAACATGGTAACATAATATCTAGATTTCCTAGAACCTTTCCAAAGATCTAAAAAAAATATCCTAGGTGACCTTCCCTACCACATTGTGTGCATGTGTAGACACGACAAGGAATTTTACCTTTGGGTTGACCTTTTGTAACTTACTTGGCAATAGCTGACTATGTCAAAATCTTGGTCTTGGCTTTAGGAGTGGAAACATTGGGATCATTAAATCCTAGAACTATCTTTGTATTTTTTATTAGGATGGAGCCTAAACTTTTATTCAATTTCTTTGTCTTAGATTCCAAATCAAATTTGACACGACTTGAGTCTCTTAATTGTTCTTCTAATTCCAAAATCCTATACTCAATAAAAGGCTTAGACTCATCAAATTTTAGGGAATCCTACTTCGAATTTTCAAAAAATCTACGAAGGTTATCTATCTCTCCCTTAACATATTATAGCTTCACCCTAATAGTCTTTTCTTGAGCCCTTAAATCCTCAATCAAATTATCATTATTTCTTATAGCACACTCTTTTAACTTAGCCTTTAACTTTAAGTTTGCCTTCTTCAACGACTCTGTGTACAACTCACAAAAGGTAGCTTAAGGATCATTCTCCTCCTCTTCACACATATCCTCTTCTTCTTCATCACAACCTTGGGAATCTCAAGACCAAACCTTGGAACTCTCACGCATATGATTATCTTTATCATCATAAGACTTTTCATTTACACTCAAATAACTAGCCATGAAAGTGGTGTAGTTGCGCTCCATGAGAGAATTAGGTTCCTCTTCCGACTCACTGTCACTAAGGGTAGTTTCGTAAGCTTTTGGTTTCTTTCTTTCCTTTCTTAAATTAATGGGGCACTCTTGCATATAATGCACAAACCCTTGTCACTCATAACATTTATCCTAGTCATCCACTTTCTTAGGATTATCCTTCTTCTTCCTCTTATGATCACTATTGAAGTTCTTGGATTTCTTACCAAAACTCTATCTTATGTAACATTAAGAACTTAATGAATTTCTTTGCAAACCTAGCAATCTCTTCAAGATATAAATCACCCCCACTATCCGAATCCAACATATTCCCCTTTTGAGTCTTCAAAGCAACGTTCATATCTTTATTTTATGAGGACACGTATTCATCTCATAAGTTTTGAAATCACCTACAAATTCATGGACTATCATAGCATCAATACCACCAAGAGAATCTAAGAACTTGACCTTGGCATTAAATCTTTCAGGCAATGACCTTAATATTTTTTTAAACACTCTAGGCTCAAGGATAGGCTCACCTAAGTTAAATGAAGAGTTAACAATATCCTACAACTTGGTATAAATCTGAGTAAAAGAATCATGCTCTCCCATTTTTATTATTTTAAATTTAGTTGTCAAAATTCGTAACTTAGGAACCTTAACAGTATCGGTACCCCCATGTGTTAATTTTAAAATTTCCCAGGCATCCTTCGTTCTCTCACAAGTTATAATTCTCCTAAACTAATCAGTAAAAATGACACAAAATATTCATTCACATCCTTGGAATTAAACCTCAAATCATCTTTTTCAATCTTTGTCCAAGCAAAATAAGTTTTAAGTAAACAATTTTCAATAGGAGGAGACCACACATATTCTACTAAGTTCTAAACGTTTTCATCAATAGATTTAAGGAAAAATCTCATTTGCACCTTCCCATAGGGAAAGTTAGACCCATCAAACATATGAGGTCGGGTAATGGAACTCCCCTCATAGTTAAAATCCATCTAAAACCCTAAAAGTTCACTAAACAAGATCAGGACAATAACTTTGTGTAAGGTCTTCTGATACCAATTTGAGAAACGCAAACAAATTCTATTAGGAATAAATATTGCCAAACACCAATTTTTTATTTTTAGTTAAATTAATTGAATGTGCAATCAATCCAATTTTAATTAAGCATTGATTAAACATGCATTGTATAAACTATTAACTAATTTTATCTTGTCGTAAGAATGCACCTAGGTGATTTGGAAGAATAAAATAAAGATCAATCCACGATGCCATGATGTACGCGAAAAACTACAACCGGAAAAACTTCGGACGGCCCAGCCAATGCAAATTCACTCTTATATAGGACTTATACAATTGTGACAGACAAACTTACGTCACTTGACACAATGACTTCAAGCCTTGGTATAGTCCTAACCTACTACACAGTGACACCGCAGGAATTAACCCATAAATTTCGCAATGCGTGCGCCTCACATATCTCGGTGTCCACTAATATTTGTAGCAAACCGGCATCGCAAGAAACATAAAATCCACCGTAAGAAACGAAACTCTCTCAATGATGAAGAGTAAATAATCTTAGTGCAAGAAATTTAAGACAAACTAATATATCATGTACATTCTTGGATCCCAAATAGAGGGTGTAAACTAGGGTTTAGGAGGCTATAATTTGTGTATAGAAAACTATTTTCAAAACCCCTATCATTTAAAACTCTTTGTTGTTCCTTGTGTTTATAGAAAACTGTGAAAAAATGGAGGTGCACAAAACAATGCATCTTATTCGAACAAAACTTAAAGAAGTTTGAATGAGACTGGATACCTCATTCGAACGAACCACAAGGTTGTTCGTACGAGACCCCAAGTCTCGTTAGAAAAAAGCTTCCAATGAACTTTAAATGATATAATTTTGCCTAGGTAGAAAGATCGCGCTCAAAGCTCGCTCAACCTCATTTGAACGAACACACATACCTCATTTGAACGAAATAAAAATATCCTTAGAATGAATTAAATAACTCGTTTGAATGAAAATCAAACTTCGTTCAAATTACTTTAAAACTGATAAATGTTTTCTTTAAAATCCTTTTTCAAAAATTGAGCCTCAATTAATTTTAAAAACATAAACACCTAAACGAAATCCAGAGATCAGCATAATACACCATATATTTTATGAGATCCGACATAAAAATACAAGACTCTTCACAAAAGTTGATGTTACTTGAACTCTAGCTACTATGTGTCTTCAAAGTGCATATGCTTAAAGGAAAAACTGAACAAAATCTTAACCTTTGACTCAAGAAGTTTTTTCCAAACAAAATAAATCCAACATTACAAAATTTATAATAAACATTAATCTTGATACAATTTGAAATATTCCCTTACATATAGGACTCATAACACTTTTTATTCACCCTAATACTACATGCAAAAGAAAAGAACATCCACTACCTAAGTTTTTATGGTGTAATCCGGATTCCCCATCACAACTTTTCTAATTTACCAAGTCAATCCATGAATAAAGAACTTACCTTTCCTCTCCCCAATCCTCACCTCCTCTGGTGCAACCATAAATAAATTAGTAAAATATTCCTCAAATATAGAAATTTACGAGAACTTTGATCCAAACAAATAAAATCCCTTTTCTTATCAACCTAATAGCATATGGAAAAGTACTTATCATTAAACTTTGTCATAAACTCCCCATCTCTTAACCTATCATCGCGGCTTCACGGGTGATTGTTTCCAACTCCACTACCCTAAACAAGTACTGACCTTAACTTGTCCAACCTATTGGACTCACCACCAAATTATCCCCCAGGGATTTGCTAGATGCTCTCCTCCTAGTGTTTTCCCTATCAAAGGAGACCAGCGATAAAAAGCAAGCAGTGATTGCCTTTTCGCCTCTTTAGTCATTAGAGCCTTGTCGGAATGGATAACAGCCTTGGAAGATGAGGAGGATATGATTACAAAAGTAATATTGGGGGGGTAAATTTCTTCAAAAATATGATGACAAAAAAGGAGAAAGAAAATGATTGGTAAATCACAAAGAAAAAGAGGTGGTCACTTGAAGAAAACACAAGAACAGGTTATTTTCTCTCTCCAACGGGAAAGCTTCAGCATATCTCTAATAATAGAAGTATGGGGAAATTTACAAATGAAGAAAGGTATTTATATGTAAAGGATAGGAAACCATTATATTTATCTCTTATTAATATACCCAAGGATAAAATTTGAAATCGGGAGCAAAAATGATGATTGCGAACAAAAAATAGTTCCTAGTTAATCTCAACATGCCATGTGTCATCAAAAGAATTTTGGGAAAAAAATGGAGGATGATGGGATATTATTAGAGATAAATTAAATATATGTCATGCATGCACCAAATCAAGATGATTCGATTTATGGTATATCGACAAAAGGTGTTTCACACAAAAACTTCTTGTTGATAAATAACTTTTTATACAAGGAGGAAAATGTAGGAGGGGATTAAGGATGAACCTCCCCATCAAGTCTATTGGGGCTTGATATACATGGAATACTAAATTTCAGCTGTGGATATCATATTATTCAAACATGAGAAGAGGTAAAACCAAAAACTAGGTTCAAAGAACAAACCTATGGTTTAGAACACAATACTTTTGCGGATCCAGTTGCATTCGATGGGGAGAAAAGAATTTGTTAATGATGTAGGAATGCCTTATTTTGGATCTCCAAAAGCTTCTTAATGTTAGTATCTTATAGTATATGATCCTCTCCAAAGTTAGGTAGGTGGGTGGACGCTTTTTACGATGAAAATCATTGCTTATGATTGAGATATTGTAGTCTCTCTCAAGGCCTCTTCACAAAAATATGAATAGTATTTTCTCTCACCCAAATAAAACCCTAATTATGAATATTAATGATAAAAAACCCTTCCTAAACCTTCATATACAAGTACAAAAGGTGGGCTAAGGACAAACTAGGTTTCTTAAAAGTATGGGCTTGACTACTCTGGTATTTAGACTGCACCAATGACTAGAGATAAATAGTTAAATTATATTCAAGTAATTACTTAGAGATTCAAAATTACATTTAATTTATTTACTTTCTTTAATTAATCATAATTAATTACACTAAATAAATATGACAACATTCCAATTTAAATATCTCAAAAATCACTCGTATATAACGAGGTCTTATTTGCAAAGTTGATTATGATACACAATATGATTCTTCGCATTAAGCTTTCGATACCAATTTGGTCAAATTAGTTTATTGCAAATTGACTTTAATCAACATCTAATTAATTCCTTGATTCTCAAACTTAACTTATTTTTTTTATTTCACTGGATTATATATAATCCACTGATCAGGTTTACTAGTAAAAACAAATCTTATAAGTCTAATAAAGGGATAATCACAATCCTAGGTATCCCCTGATGAGGAATCCCCTTAATGAATATCTTAGACATACTTACAAAACTATCACCCAGTATGTGGAGATCATTTAATTCAATTCAAAATTGAATCGCATCCATACCAATCAAAACAACAATCACATAAGCGTTATAATCCTCATAATTGTTGGGATTATGTATATATTCACCCTTTGAAAATAGTGTGAGATTACCTAAGTCCAATCAAGACAATCCTTAGGCTCAAATCTCAATGGTGATCTTGTTTAATAAATTTATGGTATGTACCGATCATAGGCCTTTATTAAACTATCGAACAACTTCCCAAGCCATCATCTAAGTTCTCGTAGTTTGAAATAAACTATGAGGAATGCTTCACAATCCTTTCGATAGGATGTCAACATTCTATCTAGGCTGTGAACTATTAAATAGTGCTAAAACCAGAATTCAAATCTCTTTGTGATCAACCCGAACCAAACTCACTGGAATTCCTTCTAAGCTCTATTCACCGACAATAATATGAAGTAATATATTTTAAAATATATATAAATAATTCTCACAAACTTGATTCTCATTTTAAAATGAATAAAAAAGTCCTTTATTAATCAATAATAAAATATTTTACACCTGGTTTTATGAATAAACCCCAACAAAGTCACTAATAGGAGATTAAGAAAAAGTTAAGATTTATCAACTACACTCAACATTGATTTAACCCCTTTTTAAGATGATAGTTTATCTTACAATTGGTGAGACCCTTCGATATCTACGATGGATGAAGTATGGATGGACTTGGGAGAGCTTACATGCTTTATCGAGGGAGCTCAATCAAGGGACTCTTTGAGGGAACTATTTTAGAGGATAAAGATCAAGGAATCGTTAAGGACTTTAACTTAACCATTTTAAATACACCAAGTAAAGCACCAAGGTAGTCCGAACTTGCATCATTCGAACAATCTCATTAGCGTGCATTCTCAACCGCATATATTTTGTCTCCAAAACACCGTATCTTTCACAAAATATCAGAGACATGTCATAGCACGCCCAATATACTAAATCAATAGCATACCATAAACTTATTGTTGGCTTGTTTGACGGTTGGAAGTGCGTTGTCGATGCATTATGCCACCTGACACGAGCCAGTTGGTCCATCGTAATTTCCCTTAGTATTTAATGTTCTTAAAATGTTAGGTGTGATAGACTGGCACAACGTTTAATGTCACTTAGATTTCCCTATAAGCCTTCATTTGGCGTATAAAACACTGATGATATCATTAATTTATCATATTGAAAACTTTTGGCAAAGAAACATTTTGAGCTCAGAAAATTATGGGTGCATTTATTTCATTATCAATGAGAACACCATCATTTTTTATCTCAAATACTTGTTATATTCACCCTTTGGTTCTCACTTTCAAGCTAGTGTGTATTTAGATT